>CACTHL010000922.1:0-328278 GCA_902712375.1 Dioscorea dumetorum | reverse complement strand
ATTATGTAGTGAGGCCGTGTGGTTGCGAAGTGTACCCCTCCACGCCTTGGAAGCGCGTGTCTAAAGACTGAATGAACTTGGTTAATGCTTTCTCCAAGTCCGTCATTCAGCTCCCAATCCCTGAAACTCCGCCCTCCATGTTTGGTTGTTGGTGTTGCTGAAATCCGGGGGGTGCAAAGGGCCTTTGTTGCCCTTGATTGCTCCAAGAAAAGTTCGGGTGATTTCGGCAATCTTACTGCTTGTAACTATCGATTGCGATTCACAAGCCTAGATTAGAGAACCTAACTTCCAAGCAATCAAGCACTAAACAACACACAAAATAACCAATAGCTCAGATTTAATGAAAGGAATAAGATACTCATAAATGCCGCAACTAAAGATAAAGAGTTCAAGCAACAACGTCATACAAACAACCCCAGGGCTCTCTTAAGAATTTAGCCCTCATGATAACAAACAACAAGTACAATGCCAAAGAAATTGAAAGACAAGAAGTTGAAAACTCCCTAATTTCTTGCATCCTTGTGGTTGTCTGAGGATCTACAATGTTGTAAGATCTCCTCCCGATCGGCCTACCATAAGCTTGCCATTCCCTTGATGAAGAGGAGGATGAACCCCCAAAGCTCTCTCCCTCTTTCTCCCTTAGTTCGCCCACCAAAAGTCCCCTAAAAACCTAAGTTTTTAGGGTTTTAATGTTTTCCCAATGTGAGCACGGGCGTGTTGAAGCCGTGCTTCAAGCCGTGCAGATTACAGCCAAATAAAACTCCAGAAAACTCACATTCCTGTAATCTGCACGGGGAACAACACGGGTGTGCTTGGGCCGTGCTGAGGGTTTGCACAATCGTGCTCAGCGAACTCAGTGCTACAGTACTCATGCTACAGTACCCTTGCTATAATACTTGTGCTACGGTATTTGTGCTGCAGTGATTTTCCCCAAAAAATTCACCAGCCTGTAATTTGCATGGGGTGGAACACGCCCGTGTTCAGGCCGTGTTGGCATTTTCACGAACGTGCTTAGGGCATTCTGACCGTGCTTACTCGTGCTTTTCAATTCCTTGGAACTACACGGCCAAGAGCAAGCCCGTGTTGAGGCCGTGCTTTTCTTGACGAACTTCCTTTTAGGTCCTTTTTATGTGAATTCTTCTCTAAATCCCTTCTACTTGGTCCAGGACCTAAATATATGCATAATAAACTCAAAATACCTTAAATAGCACCGAACTAAACAAGTAATAGTAAAAGAACAAGTAAATATTGGGTGTAATGCATATGAAATATATATATATAATGCACTCATCAAATACCCCCGAACTTGAATCATTGCTTGTCCTCGAGCAACCTTAATTCCCTAACAAAGTGATGAGTGCATGACCTCTGATCTCAACAAAGTAAGAGAGTTACTGAAGCTTAAGGAGTTTCTAAGAACTAGTGTCTTAGTCAATTGAAAGCTTATGAAAAATTTTACTCTTACTCCGTACTACCGTGTGTGTGTCGCCTTCTGGAGTATGTCAAAACTGTTCTTGAGGGGGTCTAGTACAAGCTCTTTCTTCTAAATATTTTCACTGCTGACTCCTAAACTGGGTAGTAGCTTCATACACCCTAGAGGCAGCCATTTCACTTGGTAGGTCATCAAAAATGACATTTGTGATGCCTAAAATCCGACTACTCAAGTACGGCTTTCGCTTTTTCTAAAGTGATAGCTCTTTCTACCATCTTTCTCATAACATTTTGACAGCGCATCCCTGAAAAGAATCCAACTTGTCACAATATTCTTTTATATTTTCTTTTCCATTTTATTCCTTGAGTTTGGAGTCAGAAACTAACCTTTTCACGAGCCTTACAACTAGCCCTTCCTCTAACAGAGTGACAAATCAACAAAGGCTAAGTGTTCAATTAACGTTTCCAAAGTAAGAGCAAAATAAAACTTTAAGTTCAACAAAAGTACACTAATATGCTCAAAAACTCCTAGCTTAGCAATTCTCAACCAAAAAATTTCATAGATCGTCCTAAGTCATGCACAACATCTAAACATATTAAAACACAAGTATACAACCCTCCCCCATACTTGAATGAAACATTGTCCTCAATGTTTAAATATTTAACATGCTAGGCATAGAAAAAGATTCCAAGTAAAAGTGAATTGAGAGTTGGGGAATTTTCACCAAAGTTAAGGGAGAGGTGCCGAGAAAGAATTCCACGGCACACAAGGGCGTGTGTTGATCGCCAGTTAGGGAGGATCCGTTTGAAACAACCAGCAAGATAGATATTCATAAATCCTGAGGTAAACATGCAAGCATTAGAGACAAAAAAAACAAAGACTCACTGAAAAGAGATCAGTTTAGTAGGGGACTCCCCTTGCTAACTGACTCAAGGAGAACATAAGACAACAAAAGAAATGAAACCAATCGGGTTGCCTCCCGATAAACGCTCTTTTAACGTCACTAGCTTGACATGTCTAGTCTCACCTCATGATGGCTCAAAAACATACCTTCCTTCTTGGCGCCCTGTGGAACTACAGTCCATAAAAGAAGATAAAGAATTAATCAAAAATGCCTCACCAACACTGAGGTCACTAGCAGGGTTATGTTTCGGGGTAGAGGTTTGTTTTTTCTTCCTCTCCTCTACCTTCTGCCACCATGTCTGGGCCTTAGATACTTTCTTTTTCTTTTTCTTGGCCTTCCCTGCTGGGTTACCAGGGCTTGGTGGTGCAATAGCAATGTCTTCCTCATTGTCCATGAATTTTTCATCTGGAGGTTCCTCCCCTAACAAATCAGTAAGATGATCCTTTTGCCAAATTTCCTGTACGCAATCACAAATAACATCATCAGTAGCAGCTAGAAAATAACAAGAATCATCAAATCCCATGGGGTGCCTCATAGCTTCTTTCAATCTGAACACAACTTCTTCATCCCCCACTCTTAATGTTAGGCGACCATCCTTCACATCAATGATGGCTTGTGAAGTAGCGAGGAATGGCCGCCCAAAAATCAGAGGTACCTTAGCCAATTCATCCAAGTCTAGAATAACAAAGTCCACCGGGAATATAAACTTGTCCATTTTAACCAAGACATCCTCCACAATTCCCAGAGGTCGGCGAGTGGAGCGATCAGCAAGTTAGAGCGTCATCGGAGTTGGCTTGAGTTCCCCCAGTCCCAACTTCTGAAAAATTTTCAAAGGCATCAGATTGATACTCGCCCCTAAGTCAGCCAAGGCCTTCTCATCATTCATCCCCCCAATTGTACATGGGATGATGAACCCTCCCGGATCCTTCTCTTTCTTGGGGATTTTGTTGGAGATGATCACTGAACATTCTTCGCTTAATGTCACCGTCGAGACTTCTTCTAACTTCCTTTTGTTGCTTAGAAGCTCTTTAAGAAATTTGGCGTACTTGGGCATTTGTGAAAGAGCTTCTACAAACGGGACATTTATATGTAAGGTCTTGAGCGTCTCTAGAAACTTTTTGAACTGCGCCTCTTGTTGGTCTTTCTTGAGCTTCGCAAGATAAGGCAAAGGAGGCTTATATTCTGCCACCGGGTCTTTCTCTTTACCCTTAACTTTCATTCCTGAGCTTGACCCTGAATCTCTCTCTAGGATTTCCACCTCTGGTTCAATTTGAGTATCCTGTTGCACTTGAGGAGGTGGAGACTCGATTTCCTTTCTACTTCTTAAAGTGATTGCCTTGAGAGATTCCCTGTGATTGATTTTCGTGTTACTAGGTAGAGCACCCGAGGGTCGTTCAGCAAGCGTCTTGGCAATCTGTGCAACCTGACACTCAAGATTTTGTAAAGAGGCTTGTTGGTTCCTCATCATCTCTTCATGCCCTGTGATTCAGGCATCATTGCCTTGGATGTACTGGATAAGGAGGGCCTCAATAGAAGGTCCCTTTTGCTCTGGTGGTGAAGGCCTCAAAAATTCATGCTGTGTCTGTTGCTGCTGCTGTTGTTGCTATTGCTGCTGCCCCTGATTTTGGTCTTTCCAAGAAAAATTGGGGTGATTCCTCCACCCCGGGTTGTAGGTGCTGCTGTAGGGGCTGCCTGAATACATCTGATTTTGACCGATGAAGTCCACTTTTTCAGTCACCTGAACCCCTTCTGATGAACAACTAGGCCCTGCTTGGCCTGCCCAACTATCAGTACTCAAATTCTGGGCTAACGATTGGACTTGCATTGTGTCCAACCTTTTAGAAATCGCTTCCACTTGTGCCGCCAAGGTAGCGAGTACATCAACTTCATAAAGGCTGGCTGTCTTCACCAGTTTGTTTCTCTCATAACTCCACTGGTAACCATTGGATGCCATGTCTTCGATGAGGTTTTGTGCTTCTTCTGGTCTCTTGCTGCACAAAGAACCTCCAGCTGCGGCATCCAGCATTTGTTTGGTCGCCACATTAAGCCCATTATAAAAAATCTGGATTTGCATCCATTCCACTATCCCGTGTTGTGGACACTTCCTCAGTAATTCCTTTTACTTTTCCCAAGTGTCATACAAGGTTTCTCATTCTGTTTGTGGGTAAGAGGAAATATCACTTCTGAGTTTGGTGATCTTGGCCGGTGGGAAGTATCGAGTCAAGAATTTCTCGGCCAGCTGTGCCCAACTTGTGATAGATCCTGCCGGCAAGGAACATAGCCATTGCTTGGCCCTTCCTCGCACTGATAACGGGAACAGTCGGAGGCGAACCGCGTCCTCGGACACATTATTCGCCTTGAAAGTGTCACAAATTTCCAGAAAACTTGCGAGATGTGAATATGGGTCCTCATCCTGGAAACCGTCGAATTGGCACATCTGCTGCACCATCTGGATAAAATTTGGCTTCAGTTAGAAATTGTTCGCTGCAATAGGGGGCCGAACAATACTTGATCCAGATCCCTCCAAATTAGGGCGTGCATAGTCTGAGATACTCCTCTGATTTCCTGCCATATTTTCTTCCTGGTCCACCTCTATACTCACTTCCACTGACCCGGTTTCCCTTAGATTAATCTGAAGCTGTCTCCGATGAAATGTCCGTTCAATATCCGGATCTGGAGACGCTAGATGGGAGGAATTCCCCTGGGTCATACACTGCGCCTGCACAATAACCAAAAGAAAGAGATGAGATATGAACTTTCAGGCTTAATGCAAAAGAAAAAATAATAAACAGCTTAAGTAATACAAAGAAAAGAACAAATAAAAGAGTACAAGTAAAAACAAGAACAAAAGAAATGGAACTAAAAGCAAAATAAAACGGTTAGAGTACGAAGACTGTCCGAATTCCTAGAAGTTGCCAGTCCCCGGCAACGGCGCCAAAAACTTGGTACGCCCCTCTTGCGTATCCGCAAGTGCATGGGTCACACAAGTAGTAAAGTGTACCCTTTAGGTCGGGTAGTCGAATCCACGGGGACTGGTGTAGCTTCTAATACTAACGTTACGCTTAATATCTAACCAACGAGAAAAAGATGGAATTGACTCTGGGTTAACTTCAAGGAGGTTAAGGAAAGGGAAGTTCACCAAGGGAAGGTTTGACGATTGACTCGATGGAGGAGATTGGGCCCCGGGGTTGGATTTCCGACGTTTACTAACTCAGCTTTCTCGGCGCTTATCCGAGGTATCTTCAGTTCTAAACCTAGCTATGCTAATAGGGTGTTGCTTCTAGCGCTGCCGATGCTCTAAATTGCAATCTTACTGCTTCTAACTATCGATTGTGATTCACAAGCCTAGATAAGAGAACCTAACTTCCAAGCAATCAAGCACTAAACAACACACAAAATAACCAATAGCTCAGATTTAATGAAAGGAATAAGATACTCATAAATGCCGCAAGTAAAGATAAAGAGTTCAAGCAACAACGTCATACAAACAACCCCGGGGATCCCTTAAGAGTTTAGCCCCTCATGATAACAAACAACAAGTACAATGCCAAAGAAATTGAAAGACAAGAAGTTCAAAACTCCCTAATTTCTTGCATCCTTGTGGTTGTCTGAGGATCTACAATGTTGTAAGATCTCCTCCCGATCGGCCTACCATAAGGTTGCCATTCCTTTGATGGAGAGGAGGATGAACCCCCAAAGCTCTCTCCCTCTTTCTCCCTTAGTTCGCTCACCAAAAGTCCCCCAAAAACCTAAGTTTTTAGGGTTTTAATGTTTTCCCGATGTGAGCACGGGCATGTTGAAGCCGTGCAGATTACAGCCAAATAAAACTCCAGAAAACTCACATTGCTGTAATCTGCACGGGGAACAACACGGCCGTGCTTGGGCCATGCTGAGGGTTTGTACGATCGTGCTCGGCGAACTCGGTGCTACGGTACTCATGCTACGGTACTTGTGCTACGTTATTTGTGCTTTGCAGTGATTTTCCCCGAACATTCGCCAACCCGTAATTTGCACGGGGTGGAGCACGCCCGTGTTCAGGCCGTGTTGGCATTTTCACGAACGTGCTTAGGGCATTCGACCGTGCTTCCTTGTGCTTTTCAATTCCCGGGAACTACACAGGCAAGAGCACGCCCGTGTTGAGGCCGTGCTTGGCTTGATGAACTTCCTTTTAGGTCCTTCTTATGTGAATTCTTCTCTAAATCCCTTCTACTTGGTCCAGGACCTAAATATATGCACAATAAACTCAAACTACCTTAAATAGCACCGAACTAAACAAGTAATAGTAAAAGAACAAGTATATATTGGGTGTAATGCATATGAAATACATATATAAAATGCACTCATCAGGGCGTTCCTTCACCATTTTCAACACCGATTCCCTTCAAGGAGAGCTATTGGGGGAGACTTCGACGACTTCGATTCGGCGAGGTGTGCCCTAGGCTTGGAGGAAGGATTCGTGGAGAAGAATGAGCAGCCTTCATAGACCATCGGCACCGGATCTTAAGGGGGTTTTCTTTATGGTTTATTTGCATTTGTTTTCAATTATCTTGATGAACTTGTATTGCTCCATGGAGAGCTAAACCCCTAGTGGGTACTTGGACAAGTAAACTCTAGATCCTTTGTTTCAATGACTCTATTGCTTTTATTTTAAATGGAGATTTATTTGAGTTTCAATCTTGTGTGCTTAATTGTTTCTCCCTTAGAGTGACACTAGGGTTGAGGGCTAATCTAATCATTCTTTTGACGAGTGACCATCACCATTAGAATTAGATTAACCAAGATTGAAGAGGGTCGAGAGGGTGAGTTGAGAGGTAGCGACACGTCCCCTTTCCCCTCCGGTGTGGTTTACCCTACCTTCTCATTCCATGCATTACTTTCGATCTCAAAGAGAATTAGGCGTTGAGAGAGGCCTTTCTGCCGGGACTTATTTGTGATTAGGGATCTTTCGCCTAGACCGAAGAGATTGATCTATAGTTGGGAATAGGGTTTATCACTTGGAATCCCTAGAGCTTGGTATTCCTCAGGGTTTTGTAAGGCGTGTATTAAAGATTCCCTGACTTATGTCGACATCATCAGTGCATGATACATGCTAAGCAGAGCCGGGACTTTCTTTAAGTGTGCCAAGATATTATAATCTGGTTTCTTCAATGGTTTCTTTGGCAAGACATTTTCTTCTTCTATCATCTTCCCTTGATTTTTGTCATTAGAGCCAGAAGCCTGTCGTGATTGAAGTAATTTACCAGTTCTAAGCTGCATTTGATGTACATGGCAAGATACTTCCTCATCTTCCTTTGGAAAATTCAACTTATCATCAGAACCATCTAAACATGCTATGGCATAACATGCACCTTTCATTTCAAAATCATAATCAGTCAACTGTAAATTTCCCATGGAAACTTGTTTTTGTAGCCACTTTTGAAAATTTCGACGAGTCTTCTAAAGGATGTCCCACAAGTCTCGTGATATGGACAATAATTTGGATGACTATCTAAATGCATCAAGCATGGTCTCTTGGGTCTAGGTAGTTCTAACCTTTCTTCCATAGCTCGATTAAAAATCTCCCTTTTCCTGTCCTTCCCGATTTCAATGTCTAAAGGACTTGGATTTGTCTTTGGCATTTCTCACTAAAGCTATAGGCTTCACTTGTTTTTGGGTCAACATTTTCGCCTATTGATTCGGGAGGATATATTCCAGATTCATCCCATTCATTATCGACAACATGTAATTGCATCGATCTATTAGCTGATTCCTCGGTCACCCTTTGAATAAATGAAGGAATATCTTCAACGAGGCATCACTTTTCTCAAAATTTTATACTTTGGAGCCTTTGGAGTATAATATGGTTCTTTGGTCTTTTCAAGTGAGTGTGATTCCAAGAACTTAGTATTCATCTTCTTCACTTTCTCTCTGAATGCCATCTTTTTCTTTTGCTTCTTACTAATGTAAGGTCGACCATGACGATTATATAGTTCTTACGGTTCGGAAAAACTATCCTCATCATCATCTTGGTCATATATAGAAAATTCGCTTCCAGAAATAGCCCTGCAAGTTTCCACTTGCATCATTTTATCATCTTTTTCAACTAATTCCTCAAGCAATTCATTGACCTCATCGGGAAAATAGTCTTTAAGAGTGATCAACACTCTTTCCTTTTGTTCATATTCTTCAAGTGATTCGATATATTTTTCTATAATTGACTTCTTATGTTTTGATTGTTCACGTTTTTGCTTTTTCTTCTTATTTTTCTTCTTAGTTTGCTTTATCGGGAGTCCATCAGGGGGTATCTGAGAACTTCTCCACTTGATCCCTGGAAGCTCAGCCAATTTCTTCAACATCTTCTTTGACTTTTTAGATATGAATATCTCCCACAATTCATTTGGAACCGAAGATGGTTTACCAACAAAAATCGATGGGAGCATTATTTTATTTCCCACTACTGTAACTTCTCCTTGGGATGATCCCTCATAATCTACAGTAGTCACATAGCGAATGTGTTCAGCAGGTTGTTCCAAGAGAACATTCTTAGAGAGTGTAATATTGCCTTCTTGATATTGACGCTCAAGCCAATCTTTAAAAACATAACAATCTTCAATTATATGCCCTAACACTCTATGGTACGGGCAATAATTAGGATGATCTTTTTTATTCTGTTCTTCAGGTCTCTTGCATTCAGGCAATTGCAGACCTCCTTTCATAGCATCTTTAAAAATTTTTAGCACTTTATCTCTTCGAAAAGAATACTTTTTGTTCATTCTTTCTTTCAAGGATGGAATAGGCCTTAATTTATTTCCAGAAGCACCTAAGCTAAGTGGCTTAGTTTGTTCTGGCTTTTGTGACTCCATAGTGCTTTTCCCTTTATCAACATTGAAGGTTGTAGCAATGTACTTGACACCATCTGTCTTTTTAGGCTTATCATTTTTAGATGTTTGGAAGTTAGACAACACCCTTGGGCTCGTTCTTTCCAATTTTTTGGCTTGAGAAATTAACTCTTGGAATGTAGTGATGCCAGACGTGCTTAAGAAAGGAGCCATCCAGCTGTCAATATTTCCAAGCAAAAGACCCACTACTTGTGGCTGGTCCAAAGGTTGTTCACACTTGATACTCAGGTTTCGCCATCTCATAATATAATCGACCACCTTCTCATCTTTGTTTTGGCGGGTAGCCGCAAGATCAGCTATTGTGATTTTATCACTCACACCTCCGAACCACACTCGAAATGCATCCTTCAACTGCTGCCAATTTTGAATTGATTCTGGTTGCAAGCTAGCATACCACTCAAACGCAACTCCCGTGAGACTAGCAGAAAATTGTCTGAGGAGAAGTGATGGTTTTGCACTTGTGTCTCCACAGGCTGTTACAAAATTAGCCAGGTGTTGATCAGGGTTGCCAATTCCATTGAATTGTTTAAATTTAGGTACATTGTATCCCTTAGGATAAGGTACCAAATCATGATGGCTGGGATAAGGCTTATCCCCATCAACTCTTATCTCACCATCTTTTGCATGTTTAAGCTCGTGACCACCATCTGTTGTATCTCTTCCCGAGTCATTACAATTGATTGCTCCAGGGGTTGGAATACTCGATGTGCCACCAAGTTCTTGAGCAGTTTCTTTTGGTTGAGGAATGGGAGTGTTTGACCTTTGCACTGCTCGGGACGATTTGCCATCGGGGCTACCATCTGTTTTTGCATTTGGAATACTTGTATCCATTAACATCATCATGTTTTCATTCATTTTCTTATATTCTGTTTCTTGGGTTTCTATTTGTTGGAGTTTCTTTTTTATGTTGTTTTGGTCTAGAATAAAAACAGGTTCATCATCTTCATGTAGGGGATCTGGCTCTTTATGTGGGATATGGCTTGAACCTTCCCCTCCCGCTATGCTTTGAGAATCCATTGCTCGTCTACGAGCTCTTGTGACTGGCCCTGGTTGCTCCTGTTCAGCTACTGGGTATTCTCGAGCTTCAGTGATCATACGCACAGTATGTATTTCGACATTAAACATGTCTTCATCTTCTGTTCTCCTCTTTCGGTCAAACTTCGAACGAGAAGCCGAAGCTTGACCCTGTGAGATTTGTTTTGGAGAGGCAATCCGGTCAAAAACCGTTTTTCGTGCATTCAACACTAACTGCTTCTTTTTCTGATAAAACTCTCTCTGCTCCATTTTGGTGGACTGTAGTTTCTTTGATGCTGTATATATTTTATAAAGATTTTTGCCGAAGGAATTTTTATGAGATTTTTGCAATCTGCCCCCTTTCTTTTCGTATGTTTGCGAATGCAACTCCGCAGTTGTTGCGTTCTTCTTCACCATGTTAAGTGGTTCAAATGAGTTCTTAAAAGAGCCCATTTGATTATTCCTATGGTTTTGAAATGACACAAAATTTAATTTGTGACTTGGGGTTTTCACCTTCCTTGGTGTCAACCTTGAAAACACAGTTTTTCTAGGCTCCACTTCTTTTGATTGAAAAATCCCACTTTTCCTACCCTTGACAGTAACAGTGAAAGTAGGTTCATCATCTTCATTGTTTGCAGAAACAATCCTTTTAGGACATGATAACCTTTGAAAGACGGATGTTCTTGGTTTCTCATCAAAAATATTTTTTTCAGATGTAGGAATAATGACATTTGGGCGACGGCCCTTGAATGGAAAACGTGGAACCGTTAAGTTTTCCTCAGATACTGAAGTCCTCCTCACAAACTCGACTGACTCAGAGATTGTGCCGAACCTCATCTCAGCTCCAGCAGCTCCAGTGTTGAACACGCAGTTGGGTAGTTGGACTTCCGATCCTTCCCCGAGTAAAATGGTGAGCTTTGGGCTTCCAAGTGCACTTGAATTGTTAAACGTCATTGTTCCCTGGGACAAAATAATAACAATATTAATTTTCTTTCATAGGAGTTATATATGCCTTTTACTTGTACTTTTGCCACAAAGATGGGAGGAGGAATTAAAGTGTCCCACCGGGCGTGCCAGAATTTGTGGGATCGAAAATACGCGCCCTGGCGTCGTGTCGGTGAAGAGACACCAGGCCATATATCGAATCACAAATAATTTATTTTTTATTATATTATTATTATTTTATTTTTTTTTATTTTGTGGACTCTTCCATTCCTAATAGAGGCAAGCCTCTATTATTAATTACCCCAGATTAAAATCTTGGGAACCTCCGATTAAGGGCTTCGAGTACAAGTAAAGACAAAATATTTCATACACATAATGCAAATTGCAAAAGAAATTCATTTATTTATTTATTTATTTTTATTTCATATATATATATACATATATATGTATATTTGTATTTATTACATCACTTATATATATATATTACTGCCTATCCCTCGTCACCGCATTGCATGTTTTGTTGCCGTCTTGAGATATTTATCTCATTATTAGGTATTTTCAGTTTGTTTGTTTATATAGTGTGGCAAATATAGTGAAGGGGTTAGATTTGATTGGAGGATTGTGATTCTGCTGGGTAGTTTTATTTCTTCTCCAAGATGTCAGTTTGTTTCGTTAATTTAGTCTTTTCTTATGCACTTGTCAAGTTTTACTCAATTGGTTTTCACGAATTTTGTTATATTCTTGAGCTGAAAACAACGCCCAGTTTTTTTTTTAAATGATGTCAGTTAAAAATAAACAAGGAGCACATCAACTTCTCTGTTATTTCCACCTAGGATCCCCATCAATAACCGTGAAAAGGAGAGAAATAGATGGTGAGCGCGCTCGGAACTGTCAACGGAGGAGGGATATTCCACCCTCGCTCCATTGGTATCAACAGTGGATGCGCGTCAACATCGACAAACGGCGACGAGCAGCCTATATATATATATATATAGCAAAGAGAAAAAGAAAAAAAATATATATAACATATATATATATAAACCTTTCTTCTCTTGATTCCCCTTCTCTTTTTTTTCTCTCTAAATCCCTTTCTCTTCTCTGAATCCCTTTCTCTTCTCTCTTTTTTTTTTTTTTGAAAAAAAAATCCTCTCTGAATTCCCCTCTCGTTTTCTCTCTCAGAATTTTCTCTCCAAATCTCTTTCTCTTCTCTGAATCCCTTTCTCTTCTCCCTTTTTTTTTCTGAAAAAATCCCTTCCTTTTATATCTCTTTTAATTCATTAATTAATTTTTAATTTTTTTTTAAAGTTAGTGGTTCATCAAGAGATAAACGAGACTTCTTATCCACATCCTTTTTTTTATTTATATATATATAATCCTTATCCACATCCTTTTTTTATTTACTTTTTTATATATATATATATATATATATTTTAATTATTATTATTTTTTTTTACTTGTTATTTATTGATTGATTTTTTTAATATCTGTCTCGTGATGCGCACTCAAGGATAATCTTGAGATGCCTCGAGATTTTTTTTTTATAATCCCAGAAATTGAATATATATTCTTTTATTATTTAGATTGCCTCGAGATCTGTACTCTTGGCCAATCTAGGGATTTGAATAATTTTTAGATCACCTCGAGATCTATGCTCTTGGCTAATCTTGCAATTTAAATATTTTAGATCGCCTCGAGATCCGTGCTCTTGGCTGATCTTATAATTTAAATATTTTAGATCACCTCGAAATTCGTGCTCTTGGCTGATCTTGCAATTTAAATATTTTAAATCACCTCGAGATCCGTGCTCTTGGCTGATCTTGTAATTTAAATATTTTAGATTGCCTTGAGATCTGTGCTCTTGGCTAATCTTGTAATTTAAATATTTTAGATGGCCTTGAGATTTGTGCTCTTGGCTAATCTTGCAATTTAAATATTTTAGATCGCTTCGAGATCTGTGCTCTTGGCTGATCTTGCAATTTAAATATTTTAGATCGCTTCGAGATCTGTGCTCTTGGCTGATCTAGGGATATATATATCCAAATAATATCCATTTTATTTATTTTAATATTACATCCTAATTACATTAAAATTTGGAATATGTAATTAAGATAAACCTATTTTGATTAGAATATTGGATTTTTTTTTTTAAATAAACTCATTTTGATTAAAATCAGGATATCATAAAATTTTATATAAACACTTGTGTGCTCTATTTGAGGATATATGGATAACTCCTTTGCTGCTTGTGTCAAATGGTCATGCAAATCATGTGTTTCTCCACGGTTCATTCATAGGAGCCTCGCCTTTTTACTTGATGAAAATTCCCCAACTCTATTTCCATGTGCACTTGAATCATTTTACATATGTTGCCTATGTTATTCTTTTAACATTGAGGACAATGTTTTATTCAAGTGTGGGGGAGGGTTGTATGTTTTGTATGCCTTTTCATATTAGTGCATGACCTAGGGCGATCTATGAAAATTTTTGGTTAAGAATTCCTAATCTTAGGATACAATGAGCATGCTAGTGTACTTTTGTTGAACTTAAAGGCTATTTTTGCTCTTACTTTGGAAATCCTTATTCAAACACCTCGCCTAATTTTGTGCTTCACTTCGTTGAGAGGAAGGTTTAGCTTTAAGACTTGTAAAAGAAAATGATGGACTCCAAACTCAAACAATAAAAGCTTGAAAGTGAAAAGAAAAAATTAAGAAGTGTTAAGAATTGAATTTTGAAAAGTCGGATTCTTGTTAGGATGCCCTTTCGAATTATGTAAGAAAGATGGTAGGAAGAGCTATCACTTTAGAAAAAGAGAAAGCCGCACTTGAGTAGTCGGATCTTATGCATCACAGATGTCATTTTTGATGACCTACCGGGTGAAATGGTTGCCTCTAGGGTGTATGAAGCTACTACCCAGTTTAGGAGTTATCGTGAAAGAAAAATGTGGCTTGAACTAGACCCCGTCAAAGACGTTCGTAGGATTTTTTTTTGCCGCACACACACACGCAGGCGTAAAGAAAAAAAAAATCTTTCCCGGGGTTTTAAATAGACTAAGGCACTTGCTACTCTTGCGCCCCCAAGCTTTAGAAATTCTCCGATTTTGAGGTCGAGGTTATGCACCCCTCTCCTCATTAGGGGGTTAAAGGTTGCTTGAAAAAAAGCAACGATTCAAGTGTGGGGTATTTGATGAGTGTATTTCATATAGATATATTTTCCATTGTATACCCGTTATTTCATGAGTATGTTGGTATTAATTCTCCCATTTCAATGCTATTTGAGGTATTTCTAATTTTCTATGCAGATATTGAAGCCCCGAAGCAAAAAGAAATAATTTCGAGAGATTTTGGTATCTAAGGGACTTAGAAGAAACCTCACCAAGCTAAACACGGCCTCAACATGCCTGTGTCCCAAGGCGTGTGATAAGTGCTTGCATGTACATATTATTTGAGATGTTTTTCCATGCATGAGCATCACATTTTTCAGGTTATATTTCTCATTTCGTGTGTTTTTGTGTTCTTTCATGCAATTAGGGTTGTGAAGAAGGTTTATGCGAAGAAAAGCAAGATTAGGTCATAATGGTGCTATGTGGAGCTCTTTTGTGCAAATACGAAGTTCAAGACACAAATCGGGTTCAAACGAGGGGGTATGTGCCAACTTCTAAAGGTTTCAAGACAATTCTTGAAGAAGGACACGAAGGCAGTCATGCTCGCTTGTTCGGATTTGTTCAAAGATTTCAAAAGCTCTCCAAGGGTTTTTCATCATCAAGGAATACCACATGACCTTTCATATGGGCGTGTGTCCGTTCGTGTGACCTCAGGTGAAGAAATGGGCGAAATCGGGGACCAACAAGCAAAATTCCACGAGACAGAAAATCCACATGGGCGTGTGGAATTTCCACACGGCCGTGTGGAATTCACACGGGGGGGTTTATTCCACCCGCCCGTGTGGATCCTCGAGATAGCCAATTATAAAGCCGTCCCGAAGTGTTATGAAAAAAATCTTCTTCGAACTTTGGAGGAGGCGACGGCTAGGGTTCAGGGGAGGTTCTTGCCACACTTTGGGGCGCTTCTTCACCGGTTTCATCATCATTCCCTTCCAAGGAGAGCCATTGGGGGAGCCTTCGACGACTCGATTCGGCGAGGTGGGCCTTAGGCTTGGAGGAAGGGACTCCTTTGAAGAAGAAGGAGGAGGTCCCCATAGTCTATCAACACGAAGCCTAAGGGGGTTTTCTTTATGGATTTCTTGTACTTATCTTCATTTATTTTGATGAACTTGTATTGCTCTATGGAGAGCTAAACCCCTAGTGGGTACTTGGACTTGTAAACCCTAGATTTCCTATGTTTCATTGACTTAAATGCTTTTATTCAATTTGAGTTTGAATTCGAGTTTCAATCTTGCTTGCTTAATTGTTTCTCCCCTAGAGTGACACTAGGGTTGAGGGCTAATACAATCATCCTTTTGACGAGTGACCATCACCATTAGGATTAGATTAATCAAGATTGGAGGGGGTTGAGAGGGTGAGTTGAGAGGTAGCGACACGTCCCCTTTCCCCTCCGGTGTGGTTCTCCCTACCTTCTTATTCCAAGTATTACCTTCGATCCTCAAAGAGAGTTAGGCGTTGAGAGAGGCCTTTCCGCCGGGACTTATTTGTGATTAGGGATCTTTTCGCCGGACCAAAGGGATTGATCTATAGTTGGGAATAGGGTTTACCACTCGGAATCCCTAGAGCATAGGCACGGATCATACGTGGTGTGAGGGTGGGGGTTTTTTTCTCCGCCGGGACCTCGTAGGGGACTAGTCAAGGTTGACCTTAGATTTGGGACCTTGTATCTCTGGATTCCCCCGCCCCCGAAATCTCTATTGAATAAGAGTACTTGAAGTCTTGCACGTGAAACAAGGATTCTAGGGGGAGCATTGTCTGAGTACCCCATCTTCTTATTGATCTATTTCTCCGACCTAGCTTTCATTTTCAGCACTTTATTTCTACTACGTTTTGATTTTACTTTCTTCCAACAACAATTGGTTTATCTTTGATTACTTAACAACGTGTGATTGTTCTTACGTCTACTCCCTGTGGATTCGACTACCCACCCGTTTGGGTACTTTATTACTTCGACACCCGTGCACTTGCGGAGTACACACGCAAGGGTGTGTCAGCGTGCAATTCACAGAAGAATTCAGGCGAAGTCATCACGGCTTTGGGTCTGTAAGCATGGTCATGCAACTCGCAACACGGCCACAACATGCTCGTGTTGAACCCCGTGCTTAATTAGCAATCTGTACGGCTTAGAACACGGCCTAAGCACGGCTGTGTTCACATCAGGAGAGTGTTAAAACACCTTGAAAGTTAGGGTTTGGGGGACTTTTAGAAGGCGGAAAAACGGGTAAAAAATGGGAAAAACGGATATAGTTATTGGAATGATTGGAGAATGAATGGAGCGTGAATTGTAGGCCAATCGGAAGGAGAAAATCTATCGACATCGGAACCTCTGACGGCAACAAGGATGCAAACAAAAGGGAGTCATTGATTTCTTTTGTATTTGTTTCTTTAGTTATTTCTTTGTTGTCTGAATCTATGAGGGGCTAAACCCTTCTTGGGAGTCGCTGGTTGAGAACTTGTGTGTGTTTTTGAACTTGGATTCTTCTATTTCACCATTTATGGATGTGTTTATTTCCCTAATTAAATCTTTAGTTGTTGGCTTCATTGATGGTTGTTGAGTGTTTTGATTACCTTGAGATCTTGATTTTGACTTAACTTGCATATCTTCCCGACTGATGCAAGAAGTTAGAATTCAACTTAGGGTTCAATTACACTACATGTATCTTCCTCATAACACAATAAGATTCTAGAATTTAGGGTCCATGAAAGACACTCCAGATAAGTGCTGTAAGAATCTAAGTTAGGTAGCACCAAATGATCAACCCGGGGCCCCATCTTCTCCATTGAGCAATCCCAAATTTCTCCCTCTAGTGTGATTCCTCTTCTCTCACATTCTAGCTTTCTCAAGTCAGAGTCATTTCACCCTAATTCCAGTTGATTAGATACTAAGCAGGAAGATAGTATTAGGAGATATATCAGTCCCTGTGAAATTGATTACCCGACCCTCGGGTACATTATACTACTTGTACGACCTGTGCATTTACGGTTATGCAAGGGGCGTATCAGGTACACTTTACTACTTGTACGATCCGTGCATTTGCAGATACGTAAGGTCATATCACTTTGGCAGCTTCTTCAACGCCAAGTCTAAAGGTTCTTTGATTGATGAGGTTAGAACTCCCAAATCCAACACTGGGCACTCCCTCTCTCTCTAACTCATTATTCTTTTTGTAATCTTCCTCATCTGCCCGGATAGAATTAGCTCGAGTAACAACACTGTGGTCATTTATCTCGTGCTCCTGCCCACAACTCTTCATTAAACCTTGTGTCACATACCATAGTGTATCTAATGTCACTGACATAACTTATTCCATACATGGTAGTTCTTCTTGGACTCCTCGAATAGTCCACTCCTCTGAAACTTTTTTGGAATTTCATGATAGCAATTTATTGCAACATGTAGTTATTATCTCTTCCCAACTAACATCATCCTGGACCCTGTGAACCCCATTGGCATAATCCTCCCACATAAACGGAGATAACAGATCATCTAACCATGGTTCCGAAATATGGTCATTCAGATGTGACCCAAATGAATAGTGTTGATGGGCTCCCAAAGCTGCAAGTAAATCTTCTATAACTAAATCCCTTACTGTATAGTACGCCTGCCCACAACGTGAGGACCTTTAGAATTAAATAGAGGATTGTGAAATAATTGATATATTGGAGGAATTAAACAAAATGTAAAATACTAGATTATTAGATTTTGAAAATTTCTAAAAATTGTCAGTCTTTGACAACGACACCAAAAATTTGATACGCCTGATAAGGGTTTAACTATATGTATTTATATGTTGGTGTGACTTTATCTTCAGGGGCGTGTAAGCAAACTTTAACCAGATTCCCTGCAGTGCAAATTAATTAGGCCAAGGAATACAGTGTTGGTGTTAAATTCAATATGGGAAAGTTTTCTTTAAACTATGCTTATCCGTACTATGCAAACCTGTTGTTATTTATAGACGATTCTTGAGTGTTTAAAGATACAGCGGTTGGCATGGGCTTCATGGTGATTTCCATTGATAAGAAATTCCTAATTACAGGTTGTCAACAAGCGTGGACTCAGTCAAGCCTGGTGGCAAAGGTTCTCAGCATGGACTTCACAATCAAACTTGCTGGAAATTAGAGTTTGACACTAGGAAGTCTCTTCATGGATTGTGCTCAATTGCTGCAGGCGATGGAAAATAGATTAGAAATCTCTAACTAGAGAATTGCCAATGAAGCAAGGAGTATTCGCCAATTTACTACAAGTGAAGATTTCTACAAATAGAGCTAATTCCTAAAGATCGGAACAATATGCTGACAAGCTTGTTGCTCAAGGAAGAAGATCACAAGAATTGTCATTGTTACATGATGGAAGGGAGCTGTCTACATGAAAAATGAAACTCTGCACTAACTTTGGTTTTAAGTTTTGAACAGATCTATATTGTCTAGTTTGTTTGTTATATAGCTGTCATGATAGCTCCTTTAACACAAATAAGAAATTAAAAAGAAGCCTCATTAGCCTGGAGCAAGTAGGAGTTGGAAATCTTTATTTGTCATCATAGTGCTGCATGACAATGATGATTTGGTTGGCCATATTATAGCGTTTGTATTTTCTTCCATAGTTCAAATATTTAGCGTGTTTGATTTGGTAATAATTTCAGATATATATCCTCTAAATTTCAACCAAATAGCAAAGATTCTTTAGGATAACTGATATACCTTTCTTTTTCTATAATTTAATAAACTATTTTAAAAATTATTAATATCATTAAACACCATCAATACCAAAACGCTTACCTTACTTTTACAATATTTATGAAGTTCAAACGGCAAAATTCCATCAGATAAACTCAAAGGACAAAATCCTTTTATATAACAATAATTCTATTCCTATAAATAAAAACATACAAAATATTTTATTAAATAAAAATCCTTAACTAATTTAAAAAAATCTAAGAAATATATATATTTTTTTAACAAATGTGTACAAACTACAAACGAGGTGTGGGTGAATTTTCTAAAGATAACACACACTTTCACAATCCGGCAGAGGAGTCAACACTATTTTCATAAAAATAAAGAAGTCCAGTGTCAATAGGTTATAAATCTTGTTGACAAATAAATAAATTTTTGTAGAATCATAATTCAAATGATCACACTAAAGTTAGAAATTAAACCCAACAAATCCCATTAAATCATTTTGGACCAATAACTAATGCATACTTCTGTTACAAGGCCATAATGAACGTGGAAATACCCCTAGCTTTCGTACCAGCGAGCAGTAAACACTGTTTTGCACACCTCTCGTTTTCAAAGTAACAGTGAGTTTCCGCATGTAGTGCTATATCTTTTTTTATTTTCTTTCTTTAAATTGAAGAAAAAGCAAGGAAGAAGACGGAGTTTGTGAGCAAACTCTCACGCAAGGTTTTTGCTTTAACTCCTGTTTTAGCATTTAAATTTTAGAAACTACTTTTGGGTATTCATTTAAATTCTAGTATTATCTTAGAATTCTTATTGTTCACTGGAATTTCAAATCGTAGAGTAAAAAAAAGGGTTGAATTTTGGTTTGTGAGATTTGATTTTAGGGTGCTGACTTTTTTTTGGTTGATTCATCCATTTCAATTCTTTTCACTTGTTTTGCTATTGAATTAGTTGGAGCATATGATTGTTGCCTGTATACTGCCTGTTTTAATTGCTGCATTTTGATTAGGTGAGTTTTCCTTTTTCTTTTTTTATTCCTACCATCAGGATGTTTCTTAAATTAGGTTTTGCTCCTGACAGCATTTGATGAACAAGGGAAATAGTGTAGAATTTTCTAGGCTATTGTCTAAACATGGCATAGAGAACAAGAGTGATATGACAATCATAATGGCATCCAGGCATATAAAAATTGCAAACATAAACATGATCTTATCATCATTGAAGATTTTACTTGTTTCTATCCTATCATATTCCTGAAGATTCATCTGAAGTTTTTCTAAAATTTAGATTATTCAATTTACTTGTGATGCAGCTATTGGCTGATTTTTTTCTGATGATTACTGTTCATTAAATTAATTTATCTAGTTATCATAGTGGTCAGGGGCTTGATTAAATTGTTTCAATTAGAAGCTCATATTTTAATTTTGCTTTTTCTACTGGATGTTTTCTGTATGACTGATTTGTATTCTCTGCACAAGCCAGATGAAAAAGCGTACTTATATAGAGATATGATTAGATTACACTATTTGATTTACTGATAACAAGTTCACCTTCAATGTCACCCTTGAAGTCCTGAATCAATGTAGGTTTAGCAGATATTTTAATGGTCATCTATGAAACATGAACACGGATATAGGGACATGACACAGACACGGTGAGTCAATTTCTGAAAATTAAGGACACCAGTAGGGGTAGGACACGACAATAAAAAAAGTATTATATATATATATATATATATTTTAATGTAAAATAATGGTAAAATATAATTATAATAATATAAAAATTATTATTTAAATTTGATGTTTTAGTTTATAATATCTTCTAATAAATATTTATAAAGAGTAAAATTCAAATGAGTCTAAACAAAATGTTTTTTTAAAAAAAATAAATCAATGCCCAAGATTGATCTTTGGGGAGAAACCCTAGATCCTAAAAAGGCCTCTCTAGAACGCGGCCGCGACGCCTCTCATCTTCTCTCCATCTTTTCAACCCTGGTCACCTCCTGCGTAGCACCTTTTTTCCTTTCACCTTTCCAACCCTGGTCACCCCGTGTGCAGCGCCTTTTTTCTCTCCATCTCTCCAACCCTTATCACCTCTGCTTTTACGAGCCTCATACCTCCAAACCCTCGCAGCTGCCGCCACCCTCATCATGTGCAGCAACTCTCTTTTTCTCTCCACCTCTCATCACCTTCATTTCATCCTCCTACGAACCTCGTTCCGACGAAGATCTCAACCCGAACCTTGGCAACCCAAGATTAGACATGGCGAAAACCTAGTTGGCCATGTCCAGGAGTGTTGAGAGGTGCCCAATCATATTAGAGGGTGTCGGATACGGTATCCGGCCGTGTCCACGGCATATCCTTGTCGGACACTGGCACGTCTGCGGTTTTGCTATGTCTGTGCTTCCCAAATGGTCATCAAGTACTAGTTTTATATGTGGGTCATATCAACCTCTGATAAATTAAATTCTACTACTTTATTCTTCAGTATATTCTTCATTATATGAGCTAAATGAGTTATTTCTCTTCCTGAACAAAGTATATTTAGGTATGTTAACCAACTTATGACTGTACATCATGATAATGTGCATTTAGTAAGTGCTTGATTTGATGATTATTCATTCAACATAACTACATGCTTGAGTGCTGCCATGCCTTTGTCTCATACAAGTCGTTATCAGGTAGTCAGTGTAACTATATGCATTCTTCGGAAATTCTCAATTCTCACAGAAATAGATCCTGCGTCAGATCTCTAGGAGAAATAGATGGTCTCCATCTCGGATTACATTGATGTCATCTATTTCTGCATTCTCTTGGTTGACAATTTTCGTAGGATGATAACCAACAAACTTCTGACCTGCATTTGTGCAAGTGCATCCATGATTGTGTTATGATGGCAAAGGATGTCAATTGCAATTTTTATAACTTAGCAAACTTGCGCAAGAAGTTTTTTGTTTTTGTTGAAGATAATCTAGTGGATGTGCAGGTTTCAATTTTATGTTTTAGTGGATAAAATAGAAACCGCATATGAAAGTAATCATGCAAAACTCACCACCGATAATTAAGAGCTCCTCCAGAGAGTCTGGCATGTTTATCACCTTTCCGAAGTGATCTCTTGCACTTGCCTTTTGAGAATGCATGTGTATAATGACTCTTTTATCTACCCTTTTTGTGGCATTGCTATCAGCTGAGTAATCCCTGTTTCCTTGGCATGACATTGGCATTGCCTCCACAAATTTTTGCTTTCTCAACAATTGATTGCATTCCATATTGTCCAGCGATTGAGCATTGATAACGTCTCTCATTTTCATTCCATTCAATTCTTGGTTTGCCTCCTGGCATTTGTCTCTGTTTGGAGATATTGACAAAAATTTGGAGATGCCTTTTCGATGCAATCCAAAACTATTTTGATTCTCCATACTAGCTTCTTGGTTGAGCAACAAATCAACCATTTCAAAGTCACCATTTTGGATGGCTGGATTAAGTGCTCTAATTTCATCTATATAGGTTGAGCCTGGATCAGCTTTATTACCCTGATTGTCTCCTTGTCTTCCTGTATTCGCATTATGTATTCTTAGTCTGTATCCTGCAGGAGGACTCTTCCATCTTTCCTGTCTTCCCTCAATCCAATCACTTGAAAATATTCCCGAATCCATATGCTGCACTGCTGTATATGAACTTTCGATTAACTTGAGCTTCTGTAAAAGGAATTGCAGTGAAATCAGCTCGCATTCTGACAAACACTTCAAGAAGAAAACTTTAAATCAATGCCTGCTTACTGAAGTCAGCCAGATCTTTCACATACCTGAAAAAAATTGTTCATGACAATAGTTTCATCTTCAATGTTTTCTCGCATTATATTCATCAAAGTGGTCCTGCTGAGGCGTAAAATTTGAGAGAGCTCAGTGGTTCGAACAGTGAATGGTTGTGGTCTGTGACATAAAACTCCTATATCACCAAGCACTTCCCCTGCATTTGCCCTTCCGCATACCTGAAATTATACACCAGAAACGTGAAATTATTTTTTTTTTTTTTATAAATTTTGTGTGCTATTTGTATTCAGAACAATTTCTGTTCATTAATCTTACATGCTCAGTTCCATCAACATATGCTATCAGATCCTGTAAAAAGATTAACCAACACATCCAACCATCAGTAATAATTACTAACTAATGTATCATTAGTCATAGTTATGTGAAAGAATCCGGATTACTCACTTACCACTGCTCCTGATACGAGTATGTAAATATCTGTTGGAGCTTCATTCTGTAATATTATATCCACCTTAGGTGGAAAATATTCAGCTTGCATTTCTGTAACCTGCGCACCAAATATGCTTGTGTCAGTATAAATGCATCCAGGCATAATGGAAAATATATGGTTGTGTAATTTGTCAAATGTAGATTGGAAGATGTACCAGTTGAAAAATGAAGTCATAGGAAACACCCTGGAAAAGGTAGGCTTCTTGGACAAGGGGAAAGAAGAGATAGTGAGCTATGCTTGAGCGAATGCCTTTTGGGAGATCATTCAAAGTTTCTTGTTGTTTCAGCTCCTCTGTTTTAAATCTGAGGCATATATGTGATAATATTTGGTGCTCTATGGCCTTAGGTAACTGATTCCTTGCTGCAAATTCAGAAGCAGCCTGGATTGTGTCCCTCTATCGCATTAAAGGAAGAAATCATCAGTAAAAACTGAAATAGAAATCACAAACCAGGAAAACATTTTCACTGGCTACATTTCTTGGAAGGATGTGATATCACCTCGGTGACAATGGTAAATTATCTCATATTTTTAAATAATATTATTTGAATGACATATTGACGAAGCATTTCATGAAATCATGGTTGAGTGAGAAATGTAACCTATGCAATATAATCATGACACATGCTCATCAAAATATGAAGTATATAGAGATAGCAAGAAAATATCTAAACATCTATGTCCTTTTCTCATCGTGCTAGAAAAATCTGTTATTGTCACTGTCTATTTTTAGGATCTACTTGCTTCTTGCTATTCAATTTATTGTATTGATCGGTTATGATGACAATGAATTGATGACTTTGAAAATTCTTGCAAAGATAGAGTTTTTAAGAGAACGTACAAAATTTCTGGTTCTGCTGGTCCCATGGACAACAAGGTTTGTCATATTTCCGATAAGGTAAGCTGTGAGTCCTAAATTGAACAACATGTAGAAGATATCAAATAACATTTCTCTTGGATTCTCAGCATGCAAATCCCCATAGCCGGTTGTTGTCAGGGTAGTAATGGACCAATACATTGCTGTTACATATCTGATCCCCAAACTTTCTTCCCTAAAATTTGGTATCACTGCACCTATCCAGGTTCTCTTCGGATCAGGGTATCTGTCTGCAATCATATAGTTAAAACATCCAGCACAATGAACTGCAAAAAGTGTTACCTGCAGTTCAATCAAAGTGACAGTTTCATATCCAACAACCAAACAATTGGATAGAAAAGATTGTTGTGAATATTAAGATAGATTACCGAAATGAGTTTTGTGCATCGGACCCAGAAATAGTTGAAGCGAATATCCTTCTCAAGTCTATGGAAAGAATTTGGTTTAGTGAATAAATTTGTAGTATTCAAAATCTGTGGAAAGCTGAAGAGACAAACCTTGCGAACAGTTTACTAACACGGCGAAGACGCCAAAGGCGAAGCATGTTGAGGACTTTGAAGCCAAGCCCTGTGCCATGCTTTGTGAACAAGAGGCTTATTGGTTGGAATGGTGCTGTTGAACACACATCAAATATGAATCCTGTCGCTAAGTACCTGCAGAATTTTATATCGTGGAGCTAGTGTTGTTAGTATCTGACGTTGCAGCCAAAGCAGAAAGATAATGTCACAAATTCACACTAACCTGGTTGCTATCTTCTTAGGATTATCAATAAGAAGGTAGGACTTGTGGTCTAGATAAGCTACAAAGAATGTAAGAACAATATCGATTGCGAAAAAAGCATTGACGATATTATCAACAAGAAACAGTGTGTTTGGCAAGTATCTGAGGAATGCAAATTCAAATGGGCAGACCCAAGCTGAGTAGACAACAAGGACAATCAAGAACATCTCCCAGGCTCTGCTTGAGTTGACAAAAAGCATTAGAAAGAGAGAGAAACAGGAGGAATTCAGTGAGTGAGAGAGAGGGCCTCTCTTGTACCTGTAATAAGGGTTGTACGGAGAGACTATATATTTACAGAGCTTGTTGGAATTATTGATTGTCGCTCCAAGAGAAGGTAGCAGCTCACTGGAGCTATAATCACCACTTCTTTGAAAACCATCTTGGCAGAACCTCTGCAGGTAAGATTTCACGGAAGAGAACATTCTTGTTTTCATGTGGCTTGTTATTCTCAAGTTTGTATTGCTAAGGTCGGCGGGATGGTTGTGTATGTGGGCATATATATAACAAAAGCAATGGAAAGTCAATATCGTTATCCTGTGTGCCTCATTTGATCAATACAATAGAATGGACAAATCCAGAAATACGGGTCAAACCGACGGAAGTGGAATTTAATGTATAAAATGAGTACAAAGTTTTACTTTTTGACCATATCTCACAAAATGTTTTTATGTGAGTTCTGAAATGGCAGATATGAATTCTTCAGGAGGTAATGGCAGTGATTGCCATTGAAGGTGGTGGTGGGAGCTCCATGAACTGACAATTGGGTGGAAGGAATTCAATAATTAAGAATTAGATAAGTAAGAGACGGACCAAACACTTGGACATACATTAGACTCCTAATTCAAAGAAGATCCTAATCATATTTTGATCCACAGATGTAACAGTTGTACGATGACAGTTGTTGCTTAGTGTTGTAACCATTGCAGGATGACAAGCTACTGTACTTGAATGTTCATTTGAACTTTGCAGAATATGTGAGTTTTGACGCAGAAGCAGTGTTGAGGTGGCCAACATATTTTTGATAACTCGGTGCTTCTAAAGAATTTTCCTGGAAGTGTGGCTTTAATTACTATTACTTTTCATACAAAAAGCATCATTTTGGAGTGAATGGCTGACCATAGCCGGGGTTCTCTAGAGAAAGTGACAGCAGTAAGAGGAGGTTTTCAAGTAGGCTTCACCCAAGATCAATTGTTTGGTTACACAACGCTCTCGTGCCGTCTTCCATTTGAATGTATGAACCAGTAGCTTCGAAGATGACTGGATAACAACATGCGCAAAATCAACACTAGGAAAACTTACATCTACAGATGAAGTGGAGCCATGCATTAACGCGGAGAACACGTCTCATTGCACGCAGGCTAATCATTTTTGGTAATCACAGTGTTCTGATTCAGATACAGATGCATAAATGTTCTTAGCCAGAATGCAATGTACATTGTTTATGAAACAAGATTCAAATCCATGATGAGTACAACTAGTGAAGCTTATGGTTGTGAATATCAGAAGAAAGGTTTTTTCTGTAAAATGGCTTGCAGATAATTATGAGGGAATGGCACCAAAAGAACAAGAGAATGCATTATTTGTACGCTTGTCCTTTAGTCTGGCAACATTAGAAGTGGCACCATTTTTTAAGACTGTTAGTGGATCTGACCAGGTGAGCTCTGGGTCCATTAGAAAACCTCATATCCATCTTGTTCTCTTATGATTGGAGAAAACAAGAGAGCGCATGATACAGGGGACTTGGTTTAGTGGAAAGTGTCATGTACTCTGGATTGGCTGGTTGAGTGAGATCCGTCCCCACCATCGTGTCTGTCCTGCCTTGTCATTTGGAAGGATCTTCACCAAGTTGGCCTGCCATTCAGCTGCATTATTAAGACTAATGTTCTCCATCTCCATGATTCACATGATTGAAATCTTTCCCTCCCTTTGTTCATAGGTGCAGTCTTCTTCATATCCCTTACTCTCCTGTAAAAATGTATACAGTAAAAGGATAAGTTGAACCACAAGGAAAGATGCGGACCAATATCGGTAAAAATAGTTCATCACGGGATGTTTCACATGATCACCATGGATACCAAAAGTGTTGCTGAAATATGAGACTCTAATTTTCTGCACATGATCTTGCGAAAAAGCGAAAGGCCAACTTTCTTTCCGGACAATACGTAGCTTGCATCAGAGTTCAAGCGATTGACTCCCACCTCTAAAAGTCGAACACATAGTGATACATATAACATGACTGGTTCCGGTGATAAAAGATCTTGTGAACAAGAATTTCAGGTCATCATGCACAAAGCATGTTAGGCTGATATTCTTGCATCTCCGAGTTAAAAATTTGAATGGCTGACTTGTAATATGGCCTCTCGTGTGGGGTTACAGGAATCGCATTCTTTTTTTTAATGTTATGGCCAAGAGGTTCTTGTGATTTAATTAGGCTAGTTTGGTGGTCCTTTAAGGGGCGGCTCTCTTGCCTCTCAGCATAATGATTGTTCTGCTGGTCCTTGTGGGAAAACTAAGCAGGAGGGGGCCAATGTTATACTAGCATTTTAGAATGTTGATTCGTCTGTCATCTTCACAGTTGGCAAATTCCATTCCATCCTCATCTAATTATGTTTAAAGATGAGCTAGAATGTGTTTTATAGGAAGAGTAAAAAAAAAAAAACATGTTCCTTTGTTTAGCCTTGAAATGTAAATCTTTTTAACTGGAATATTACCTTAGAAGAAAGATGTTGAAGTTTTGAATAAAGGCACGTGGATTTATTCAAATCTAACGTTGAATTTCATTATTTTATATAATTTCCATTTTATGTTAGATTTTTTTGTCGATGCTTATGGTACTTGTTAAGTGCCCAATACACCATGACCTCTTTCTTTTTTTTTATTATAACTTTGAAACCCATAATGATAAACTTTGAAACTGATAATGATAAGGTTAAATGTTATTAATATTTTTTTGTGGTGATAAATGAGCAATGACTACTTTATATTTAACTAGGGATGGATATGAATAAAAGTCACTATCTCAATCCACTTGTAACTTCAATGAGCATGGATTTTAGAAATTGATATGGGATTTTCTCAAATTGAATATCTTATGTAAAGGACTCGATAGTGAAAAGACTATGATTGTAATAATTAAAGCAAGGCCAGGAAAAAGATTTAGGTAGCTAGCCACATAGTTGGGATAATCTCCTCATGGTGTTTTTTGCCCTGGAGTTATTGAATGTCGGAGTGCGAAGGGTCACTTCATGTCCTACATTATAGGAGCGAAGGAAATACCAATATTATTTTAAATTTTGACCATCGGAGTAAACTATTTCTTTAGATAATTAATAAAATAATCCAGATGGTTGGTTAGATTTATTGTGCAAAATACCAAGTGGACATCCATTTCTTGAAGTCAACCAAAAAGCTTAGCATATTTTAATTAAACAATACAAACGAATTAGAGAAAATTTTGCTAACGTTAGATGTAAGATCAAACATATAATGTGCACTCAATTCAACCCAAAACCCAAAAGCTTAGCATGATAGAATGAGATCTAGGTTTATATACGGGTTGTTTGGATTAGTTTTTAGAAAGCTCAAAAATGTTATTTTATAAATTAAGCAGTTATGGGTTCAAAAAAAATTGTTTTTATTAGTTTTTTGCAGAAACAGAAACTGGTAAACTGTTTTTTTAGAAACTGGTCATGTGATGTTTTTTGAAAAAACACTTTTCAGAAGCTATTTTGAAGGTTGTGAAATTATTAAGTTAGTCTTATGAAAAAAAAAATTACCTGTATTTTTATATTTTTCTCCAATCTTTTCACGGCTTTAATAGTTTTCTCTACCTCTAAGCTCCTTTCCAAGTCTTCTCCTACTATGTTTTGAATGGCCATTTTACTATTTTTAAAATGCATAATAGTTGGAATATTATAATAACTCAATAAATGTCAATTTTAGTAATTTACCATTGAAAAAGTTCTTTTACGAATGCACAACCAAACAATTTTACACGTATAAAAATATTTTTGAATTAATTTATCTAAGTATAAAATACAGAAAAGCACTTAACTTACTCTAAAAAGCACTCTTTTAAAAATCCTTCTACCAAATTGAAAAAAAAAATATTTTTTTTAAACCAATCCAAATAAATCCATAATCAATTTATGTTTTGCACATTAACAAATGTGTGACTGTTAATTATAATTTAATATTTCCAATTTGATTCTCGACATGCTAGTATTATAAAAGTTATATATATCAAAATGCCTAGGCAGTTGAACAAGTCCACGGAAAGGTGGCAGGTCTCTTGCACTATATTTTATTTTTAATTTGTCTCTCAATTGGGAGAGTTCTTGTCAACGGCCTCTAGGTCAATTGGCATTTGGGTCCCCCGTGAGAACACTTCGCAAGTGGCGAGAGTTCGAATCCTCGGGGTGAGGGTGCATGTCTGAGAATTGTGAGCACGAACTGTGGGTGGTACCAGCGCCCATGTGTGCGCGGCCCCACAGAGCCGCGAGCGAGGCATGCGCACGCCCCCTGTTTTAGTTTAGCGCATTAGGGGTTTCGTTCTTCTTGAAAAAAAAAAATTGGGAGAGTTCTCATGATACCTGTGTGAGTTATTTAGTAACTCAACATTATCCAGTATATGTCTCCCAGTGCAGCAAACCAAATGAGATTATATATAAATATATATAATTCCAATTATAAAATAAGTGCTGCCTAAAGTTTGAGAAAAAATTTATTCCTCTTCTGGTCTAAGATATGGATGTAGCGTAAAATTAAAAAAAAAAAGTACTAGAAACGGAAACAAAACGTTGCTAATACTTTTAGTTCAAGTTGCTGTCGTAATTCTTTACAATTAACAGTATGCAAAACCAAATAGGTCACAACTGAGATTGTATTGATATCTATTAAAATTTATCGACAAGAACATCATAATCGTAAAGTCACATATTAAAATTTAATTCACCAAGGCCGGTTGCCATATTTTTTATTGTTTTTATAGGGGCTCTGCATTGAAACAGATAATGAATTTTAATGTTTTCTTATTATACCTTCTTAGTCAATGACGATTTTGTTGATTTGTCCCTTTTTTTCCCAAGAAAATTTTCATCTCAAAAATAATAGAATTGAGGAAAAAATTATTAATTTGTCATTCAATGTATATATATATATATATATATATATATATATATGGTTGCCATCAATCCTTTTTAATGCAATAAACTCATTTAAATGAATGAATTTGCACAAGTCTTTTGTACTGAGTGATGTTAGTTAGCAAGTCTCTTATCATATTATTAGCTTCACTTTTAACTTCCTATCTCCCTTCATTTAAGAGGAGGTTGTTTATTCAAAATGAGAACATGTTCAAGAAAAAACTTGAAGAACACCACAGTGCCTAACTCCAACATTGCTTTGATGGATCATTCTATTTAGCTAATTAGGCTTTTCACTCCTATAATCATATTAATTTGTGTTACTTCCTTTGGTATGCTCATAAGACTTACAGTAATACCATTTAGTTTTACATAATATACATGTGACTATATATGTTTATTTATGATCAAGGTGAGATGGTAGTCTTGGCAAATGGTAGAGGAAGCTTAATCATTTTTTAGCCTATTACCTTCTTAACTATAACAAGAATTGCATTAATAATCTTTTTCATTAATTCCTCCTACATGATTTTAATTCCCAGAAATATTCGCTCTAGTGTATTTCAATTGGGGTGTAATAATTAGCTTAATGTTTAATTATTTGAAATAATTATAGATACAAATTTTTATTATATATTTAGGTTAACATTACTTTTTTTAATTGATGATATTTTTTATTTATATTAAAATTTTAGTTTTTTAATTAATATATATTTATTCAAATAATTAAAACTTTTTAAACCAATGTTGGAGGAATGATTAAATCCCAACTTGGACTATTTGATTAATTAGAGGTAGTGGGACTCTCTTAACTCCCCACTAAACACAACCTTCATAGTTTCAAATTAGATTTCTGTATGTTGACTTGGGATAGCATGATTGGTGGGATTTGGCAGGAAGATAAAGTTATTCATGAGACATGGTGGACACAGCTTGGTGATACAAGGAGCATTTTGGTGGAGATAAATTCTGGTATCTCAAGTTGTATATACTCTCCATACGGGCCTAGAAATTATTGCTTTTAGTGCGGCTTTTCTTTTTTTTTTTTTTTGAAAAGGTGGATAAACCACATTCATTAAAATAAAAGAAACAAGCAAACAAAAGTACAATAACAAAGACAAAAAGATAAAAAGTGCCGAAACAAGAAACAGAAAGCCCCCACTAGGAGGGGAGAAAAAACAAAAAGCTACAAAAAAAGAAAGAACCCCAATGGAGGAGAGAGAGAGATCCCCCACCAGGGTGATCCCAGATGCTGTCGTCTAGATCTCGCCTGGTGATGTAATATGCTCGGGGGGGCGGCGCTCTGATCTGTTGCCCTGAAAGTGAGAAACTCCAGGCTGCGCTTAACCTTTTTTCTTTCTTCTCTTTTGGATTGGTTTAATTTTTTCTTTTAACCCTATTCTTTTAACCCTAAAACCTATAAAAATGGAAAAGAGGATCCCTTTCAACTTTTAATTAAGGAGAAGGTGACCATGCAGCACATGTGGTATGGCAAGAATGGACCAGAGGGCACTTCTCCTTCATCTAGATTCTTCAAGATTTTTTTGTAGTGTTATTATGATAGCTTTTAGACTTGTTCATATTGGTGCCTTATCTAGATTCTAAACTCTCTATGACCACTTAGCTTTAGTTAAGCTTCTATTAATGATGCGATAGTTATTTTTAAACAGAATAATTTACTAAGCTCAATGAACAATGTATGAGAAACAGTATATGGTTAATGACAAAGTGCATGGCATTTTGAACTGGATAATTTATATGTATTTCTTAATGTTTTTTGGTTCATGGTTTTCTTCATTTTTTTTTTAATTTTTTATTATAAATTAAAATTTAGTTGTCCATTATAATTCCCCTGCTTCACATGTTGACAATATTGCCTGAACAAATAGGAATCAGTAACGGTATGACAACCTTAATGCCCTATGTTCCATACGAAGGTGGGGATGGTTACAAAAGATTGACAGCAATTAGCTCAAATTAATTATCAAAAACTACTCCAATAAACTTTGTTAAAAGAACTTCTGTCGAGCGCTAGAAAATATATATATTGTCTTTTGGAGCACGACCGTGCCATCCAAGTATCTTACCAGTACGTTACACTACAAAAAAAATGTTATATATGGTATAAATTTGAGAAATGTGTCAAGGAATCTAACAGAAAACGTCACAAATTTTACTTTGCCAAACAAAAAAAAGTTGCAAAACTCAATGTAATTCATGATTCCCGTGACATAGAATATTGTAATTTGATTTGCAACAATACACAACATTTTCGCCAGAATACTGCATTGCAATATGATTTGACAATTTATTTGCCACATGTTTCACTTGCTGTAGATTTTATTGCTAGTTGAAAGATTGTTTGCAACACTTGTTGCCCCAATAATTTGCAACACTTTTCATGATTGTTTGCGATGATATTCACATCAATTTTCTATGATAATTTATGAAGTCTTGTCTAAATTAGTTTCTAATCTGTGACACTTTGTAACAAAGGTCAATGTTGCATGACTTTTTTCTATGGTTTAGGGGTGGTCACGGGGCGGGGACGGGGAGAGGTCTCCCCGTCCCCGTTCCCGTCCCCGTCCCCGTCCCCGTCCCGGAGGGATCTGTCATCACCGAGATCCCCATATACCTATAAAGTTTAATTATTTTTAAAAATTTTTAATACTAATACACACTAACACACATCAAAAATATAAAAATCATTTAAAATAAAGTTCAACAAACCAACATATAAAACTTTATAAAAATAAATAACTCCAAATGTTTATTATAGACTATAGAGCGAAACATGAAATTTAGAATTATATATATATATATATATAGTCATTATATTAATTAAAGTTTAAATAATAAATTGACAAAAAAACCGGGGACGGGGACCTCGCGGGGTGGGGATAGCAATCCCAGCCCCCGCCCCGTTTACTAAACGGGGATGGGTTGGCCCCCATCCCCACCGCCACTGGGGGAAGAATCGGGGAATCTCCGTTCCTATCGGGTCGGGTCCCGCGGAGCTCGGGGATTCCCGCCCCGTTACCAGCCCTAATATCGTTTGCTATGCAAATTTATAAAATTTAAAAATAAATATTTTATTAATTATCAATTAAAATTAATATAAATTCATAATACATATAAAATAGCACAAAATCTGAATTTAATTATTGTTAATTTATAAATAAAAACTAAAAATGTGACAACATAATAATATCCAATATGATAATATACATATATAAAAAATATCTAACATAATAACGTGAAATAATACATTTATTAAGATGATATTTCTTCGGTTTCTTTATCTGAATGTTGGATCAAGGGTTGAGGTTGCTCAACACCCTCTAAAATTTGAGGGACATGGAAGACAAACTCCCTCGTCCTTGTAGTAGTACAAGAAGTGCCAGGAGACGTCTCAAGATTAACATGAATATCTGCATATTCAATAAGGGAGATGGTCAACGGCCTTTGGGTCAATTGGCATTTGGGTCCCCCGTGAGGACGCTTCGCAAGTGGCGATAGTTCGAATCCTCGGGGTGAGGGTGCATGTCTGAGAATTGTGAGCACGAACTGTGGGTGGTACCAGCGCCCATGTGTGCGCGGCCCCACAGGCCGCAGTCGAGGCATGCGCACGCCCCTGTCTTAGTTTAGCGGGCCCATTAGGGGTTTCGTTCTTCTTGACAAAAAAAAAAAATAAGGGAGATGATGTATCCTTTTTGTTGCTTTCTATTCATGATATGCTTTTTGTAGGAGTTGACTACATTACTTCTGCTTTTGGTATGCCTTTTCTAAGCATTCCAACTTATTCAAAACCTCTAGAGAGAAAGTAACAGATTGCATTGGTAGACCGTTAAAACTAGGAATAAGAGTACTTAAGTGAAGCTATCTCCTCAACAAGGTTACCTATACCATACTACTGATTTTTTTGCACATCTGAATTGATCCTTGCATGGTTTATTGTCATCAATTGGTGCTTCCTCTCTTTCCTGAGCCAATATGTCTTGGGAAGGATTGAGAAATTTCTCCTACAAAAACAAAATTAACAATAAATTATATATTATGACTATGATATTTTTACTAATTCTAAGATAAATTTAATTTATAATTATGTGGTCTACTTGGGCATGTTGCTTATTCCACCTCCCACTTTCTTTCTGATAGATATCCATAAAGGCTTATACCGTGGATATCTTACTGCCTATTTTTACTTCCGCAAAATAAATAAATAAATAAATAAAATTAATTGTTAGAAAAGGTTTGTATTTATATAGTAAAAAAATAGAGAAGCCTACCAGCCTATCTTTATGCTTGATCATGGACTTGAGCATCTAACTAACAACTCTTTTTTTTTCTTTCAATATTTTTTGTAATTCTTGTCGTTCCAAATTACTAATAGTTGCTCCCAAATGTTGTGTTTGATCTAACCTCTTTTGTTTCTCTCTTCAACATCCTCCTATACCTAAGTAGAATGGTACTACAATATGATGATAACCTAAGGTGCATAGATTGTCAAGTAATACATCACACGAGTATGTAAGGATCATATTCCACAGCATCGAAAAAAATGCTATTACTCACTTTTCGTCTACTATCTAACATGTCACTAGAAAGTGATGGTGAAAATAAAATTAGCCTAAGACTAGTACTACATACAATTGGCACATAAGGAATAATCAAACATAAGAGAGAGTATTTGGACAATAGATCCTCTAGTACTATATCTTGAGGGACAAGATTTGACTAATGACTTTTCAGTGAAAGGTTTGGCCATGGGTATTCTAAACTATGTTAATAACTTAGTCAAGGCAATCAACAACAAATCTCATACAAGGCTTCAATGGTGATCTCTCTCTTCAATAAAGCTCTTTGCAACTACATGAACACTCTGGGGATCTCAAATGTGAAATAACTCAAATTACAAAATTAGGCCAATGATTTTCTCAAGCCAATTAGCCCCTAATCCCATACGAGCCTCGGTGATAATCTCTCTCATGACTATGGCTCCTACAATTACATTAGACTCAATGAAATTTAGAGGTACGGTTACTCTAAATGGGAAAGTCGCGGAAAAGGTCTTCCACCTCAAAGGTCACCCTCAACTCCTTTCAACCTTGGTGAATCTACCATTAATGGGTTTCTTAATTTGTCATTAATGTGATTAAGTATACAATGGAGCTCTCACTATAAAGGATTGCATGGCATAAATAACGCATGATTGAATCTCAAACTAAATCTCAAATTAGAAATCAAAAGTCAAAATCAATAATGTAAATAAGTTCTAGGCTTCAACCAAGTCCAACAGCTATAATAAGTTAGTTCCTCGTAAACAGGAACACTTGTACAACACTAAGAAATGTAAATGCATAAAAAAGATATATGAAAACCTTCTCTAGACTCACGATCTCCTTGGGTGGATGATTTCTCCAAAGGTTCGCTTATGATGCTTCCAAGATCTCTTTATAAACAGTTCTTTTGATGCCTTTGACCTTTGGTTAAACTCCTCTTCTTTTGCTTGCATCCCTCTTGGTGCAAATGTGCAATAGAGTGGTGAAACCGCCACTGTAAAGAATAGAATGGTTTAACAAGCCAATTGTATTGAACATGAGTGGTTACATATATAGAGAGAAAAGAAATGTGTACATACACATATATGTATAATACAAGTATACAGAGAGTGGAGGAAGTATGTATGTACATGTACAAGTATAACTCTAACACGCCACCTCAAACTCACGTTGGGTCATAAACCGAGAGTTTGCTAACGAGAAACTAGAAGCGAGAAATAGTATGTGCCTTAGTGAAAAAATCAGCAAGCTGGTGGGCGGAGGCAATATATGGAAGGCGAATACTGCTAGCAAGGTAGTGATGACGAATAAAGTGAAGAGCAACCTCAAGATGTTTCGTTCGCTCATGAAACACGGGATTAACGACAATTTTGATGGCACTCTGGTTGTTACAGTAGATAGGAGTGGGAGCAGATACGGAGACACCAAAGTCCATCAAATCTGACGCAACCAAAGAACCTCTTTGGCAGTAGAAGACATAGTGCCATACTCAGTCTCGGCAGTGGAAAGAGCAACTGTAGATTGTTTCTTGCTTTTCCAAGAGATAAGGGAATCGCCAAGGAAAATACAGAAACCAGTAGTAGATCGCCGATCAGTAGAATCACCTGCCCAATCAGTATCATAGTAGGCACGCAGCTCAAAAGAGGACGTGGTTCGAGAAAAACAGAGATCAAGTGAGAGTGCCATAAAGGTAACGAAGAACACGTAGAAGTGTAGCATAATGAGCAAAGCGAAGAGCACTCACAAACTGACTAAGAACACAAACAATATAAGCAATGTCGGGTCGAGTGATAGTCAAATATACAAGAGCTCCAACAAGTACGCGGTAACGAGTGGGATCAGTCAAATGCTCGCCATCAGTAAAGGAAAAACGATGATGTAGTTCAATAGGAGTGGAAGTAGTGCGAAGATCAGAGATGCTAGATCTTTGAAAAATGTCAGGAATATATTTCTGCTGAGATACCAAATAACCACGATAAGAATAAGCAATCTCAAGACCCAGAAAATAATGAAGAGGACCAAGATTTTTCATCTGCAACTCGGTGTATAATTGCTGTTTCAGAAAAAGAATAGTATCGGCATTTTCACTAGAAATAACCATATCGTCGACATAGAGAAAAAGAATAGTGAGGCCACGAGAAGTCTGACGAGTGAAGAGGCATAATCATGAGAGCTCTCTGTAAATCCAAGAGTAAGAATCACACTGCAAAAATGCTCAAACCAGGCGCGAGGAGCCTGTTTGAGCCCATAAATAGCCCAATGAAGATGACATACATACTGAGGAGGATGAGAGAAACCAGGAGGAGGAGTCATATAAACCTCCTTAGAAAGATCCCCATGTAAGAAGGCATTGGTCACATCTAACTGATAGAGTGGTTAGTGACGCGCTGCAGCGATAGTAAGAAGAAGACTGACAGTAGTCAACTTGGCCGCAGGAGCAAAAGTCTCATCATAATTAATGCCATACTTCTGAGTAAAACCATGAGCAACAAGACGTGCCTTATAGCGTTCAATAGTGCCATCAACTCAGGTCTTAACCTGATAGATCCACCGACAACTAATAGGCTTAACACCGGAAGGAAGGAGAACGAGATACAAGGTATGCATGCGCTCAAGAGCCCAAAAATCCTGTGTCATAGCTTGCTGCCAATGGAGATGCTAAACAGCCTCACGATATGATTGTGGCTCATAATGAGTGTGAATGGCAGCAAGGAAGGTCTGAAAAAGTGGATAGTAGGTAGGAGAGATAGAGAGAGCATACCGAGCTGGAGGATGGCGAACACGATCTGGGTAACGACGGGGAACAGCAGGAGCATCTTTAGGAGAGGCTTGAGTGGAATAGGAAGCGGGAGAATCACCTAAAGCATCGGAACATGCTGTAGGGTGCGTAGAAGAGGAAATGGTGTGGGAAAGTAGGGGGGCAGTAGTACTATTAGACAAAACGGTGTATGGAGTCAGGGAACCAGCAGGAATTTAAGAGGTAGGTAAAATAATAGAAGGAGATGAAGATATAGGAAGATGAAGAGATTCTAGGTGATAAAGGCCCCCAACTCAATGTCCGGTTCCAATCTTTTACCCTGTAAGATGGTCCTGTACAGAACAGTCAAAGGAAGAGACGGTAGTAGACAAACCATGATCAATAAGTTGACTTGTTGCACCCTGTCCTGATTTGACATCTTCTATTTTCGTTTTTCTTTCCTATACGCGTATTATCATTAAAATAGTCAAATGGTCATTTTAGTATTGAAGGTAATTTGTCATGCTCATATAGTAGTTTAGGTGTAAAATCCAACCCAACACCGGGGGTAAATTGGACATTTATTTGTTTACCTTTTTTGTGTTAAGCTTAAGGACCTTTTGGCAATACTATTTTGGCAACCAGGCACTATTCTTGAAGTTTCTAGGTATTTTCTTGTGAAACTTATAGTTTATAGGGACTAAACGAGAATTTCATATGAAAATTCTGGATTATAGCCTGAGAAAGGCCTGGATTCTTCTTCATTTATTTTCCTTCTTCGTTTCTTGTTGGGCCGACCATAGTAGGGATTGTTTTATTTTTTTTTCCGTCGAGCATTTCCGGCGAACTCAAATACCAAAATCCCTCCTCCCTCACTCTTGAGTTCGGTAAGCCTTACATCCAATGTTTTTATTTTGTATTTCTCCCGTATTTCTTTGTTTTTGAAAATATATAGAAACTTTGAATTCTCCATGGATTTGGTGATTCATAGGCTTAAATTAAAGCCAATGATTTATGATTCATGTATGAGAATGTTGTTGAAGAAATTTTTTTATTTAGTGTTGTAAATTGGGAGAAAACCCTAGTATAAGGGCCGGCTTACTGCAGCAAACGCGAAGTTACTGTAGCATCAAAACTTTTGACCATTTTATGGTATTTCTTTGGTCCACATTGAAGCTCTTCTTATCCTGAACTCATTGGAACTAGGTTTACTCCATTCTGATGTCGTTTGGGTCCAAAATGACATTGTTTTGCCATAAAACGCTAAGGTTTCGTATTAGACATGTATAATTGCATTTTCATGCATTTTCTTTTGGTTATCATTCTTTTGATCATTAGAATTTGGATCCCCTGCTTGTATTTAGGTGGCGAAGCATCCTTTAAGGGGAAGGAACTCGCCGATCAGAGAGCGCGTCTCGGGATTGGTTCTGTGAGTGGTTAAATTTATAATTGCATAGATTTAATAAGAGTACTAAAGTATTTCTTCATGCGTTTTATTACATAAATTTGATGATAAATTGGTTTCCTTTGATATATATATATTTTTTAGTACGAATTTACTTGAAATGGTTAAACCTAGAATGCTTATACCTATTTATTTTGAAAGAAACCTGTTTACTTGCACACGTATTTATATGCAAATGGAATATGGTTTGATGTATATTCCCGTATTTATATGCAAATGGAACCTGGTTTGATGTACATTTCTGTATTTAAACATTGTATGATGGATTCTTTGAGTTGAAAATTGGAAAGAAGTATATTGTGACATCCAGTTTTGATGGTGACGGCGGACTTTAGTCCAACACTGCAGTGTGGGGTTTCTATGGGCCAGCCTATTGAGAGGTGGTGCCGTTAACCCTGGTACCCTGGTCAAGAGGAGCATAATGCCATTGACAGGGTTTGATTCAGATTTTATTTTAGAGACCCGGGGTCACCACACGGGGATCTCAATGGCCAACACCAAGGAAATGCAACCTTTTAAGTTTTAAAAAGTTTTAAAACTCCTTGGTGGTCCCATAGCTAGTCGCGGCCACGATTAGCGTGGGAATTGTTTTTAGGCCAGCCTCTATTTTGGGAGCCGTATTCATTGTGTTTTAAAATGTTACTTGCTTTTACTATTTATAAACTTTGTGTTACTTGTTAATCTGTTAGACACTTGGAACTGATTTTATATGTTATTATGTTTGTGGAATTACTACTTGAAATACTTTATCACTCTGTTACATCTATGCTAACACCACTCACTGCGTCACATCTGTTACTCACCACTCCCCTTTCTTCTTTTTCAGACTGCGACGTTGGACAGAGTTGTGCTGTGCAGACAGTAGAGTGATTTATCTATCCTCCTTGTTTAGGTTTGTTATAGTGTGCATGTAAACTTTATGGATCCACTGGACTTGACCTTTATATGTTGTTTATGTATTTGTATTTTCTGGTTGTATCTGAAAACCCTGGTTTGTACTGTTTTTGATGCTACTTGTGTTTAGGGTCCCTAGTATAAAGGAACCCTATGACGATCTTATTATTATTTTGTCTTCTAGCTATGTAATTGTCATAATAGATTTATATTGAGCCTTACGGCGACCTGAAGGTGGGGCCGTTGTGCGACCCTCTTCTTGTCGTCGTGCCGGTTTCCACGTGCCCGGTTAGGTTCTGGGCGTGACAATTTTAGTGGTATCAGACCTGTAAGTTTAAGAGTCAACCCTTGCTAGAATATGATTTTTTTTACTTTGTCCCTGATTTGATAGTGGATCCATATAGAGTCTTGCATTTAGTGCATGTGCATATACGAATTATGTTTGAATTTTCTTTTGGTGTTATCTTTCAGTTAACTTTGCTAGCACACTGTCACATTAGTTTTGGAATTAGAACAGATTGTGTTGAGTCTTCTTCTGGGATTCCCTCCTTATATCTTTTCCCGACTCACATTACTAACAAGGAGTTTTAGTGGTAGCCTCGATATTTGTATATGCACTGTGAGAGCATATATCTTGTATCTTAACTTTCATAGTTACCTTGCCATGACCTGTAGGAGATTTTGGAGAAACATGGTTGTCGGACAAGTATCGCAGCAGTGAACATCTTTACCGGAGATCGACGATCGCCGGAGAATAGGCCTGGAGGAACGAAGCCGGGGCATCTGATACCATGTAAAGAAGAGAATGGTTTAACAAGCCAATTGTATTGAACATGAGTGGTTACATATATAGAGAGAAAAGAAATGTGTACATACATATATATGTATAATACAATTATACAGAGAGTGTAGGAAGTATGTATGTACATGTACAAATATAACTCTAACAGCCACCAAAGAGCAACCAAAGGCTAATGAGAGGCCATTAATTAGCTGCCCAAAAGGCCAAGAGAAAAGCTCTTTTTAAAACCTTAACATCGGCCTTTTATAATATGAAGTTAGGTGGACACATAACCTACCCACATAGTCATGGATGACCCCATTGATTTTGCTGAGCGTTGCTACAATACTTTACAACAGTATCTTTACTATAGTACTTTATGCTACACAATATATATGCTACACTATCGTGTAGCTACCTGTGTGAAAAAGATGGCCTAGCACATGACCATGTGGAACTGGCCAACATGAATAAGGCTGCTCGTGTTGACCATGAGAGAAAACTTTTTAGCATGAAGGCCTATCCAAATATTGCTAGGTTCTAAAGTAAAACTAGGTGAGTTTTGTCTAAATGTTTATATGCCTCTTCATTAGAAGGATGACTCATGACTCTTTCATTTGTTACATGATGAGTGTATTTTATACATATATTTTACCCATTTTATGCCTCCTATTTTCTTGTTCTTTAGCCATTATTTTCCTAGTTCGGTGCTATTTGATGTATTTTTGAGTTTATCATACAGATATTTATATCCTGGAACAATTAGAAGTGATTTGGAGGAGATTTCACAACAAAAGGACCTAAAAGATAGTTCGTTAAGGCAAGCACGGCCTAAGCACGGGCGTGCTCTCTAGCCGTGCAACTCACAGGAAATTCAAGAAACCATATGCAAGGCCATAGTTCCTAGAGCACGGGCGTACAGATGAGAGCACGGCTAAGCGCGGGGTGTTCCAGCCCATGCACTTCACAGCCTGGCGAAAATTCAGAAACTGCTGGAATTCTTTATCTGCCTGTAAACCGCAAGCCTTAAGCATGGCCCAAGCACGCCCGTGCTTAGGTCGAAACTTAGGTTAAAAACATCGAAAGTTGGGTTTTAAGGAGCTTTTTGTCTGGTGACGACTGAAGGCAAAAGAGAAGAATCACAGCACACATTTCACCACCTTCAAGAGAGGATTTGAGCACGAATTGTAGGTCTATATCAGGGGCGGATCCTCGCCAACTTTAGATCCTCGGAGCTCAACGAAGATGCAAGCAAATAGGAAGTCTTTGAATTTCTTTGTATTTGTTTCTCTTTTGTTTCTTTGTTGAGTGAACCCATGAGGGGCTAACTTTATCGAGAGCCCCGAGTTGTGAATTTGGTTTAAAGATTGTATTTGAATGCTCATTTTTGCAATGCTTATGGAGTCTTAGTAATTTATATGTTAAATCTTGTGTTGTATAACTTGATATGCATGATGTGCATAGTGTGATTATAAACTTGTCGTGTGTTTTTGCCTAGCGTAATTACTGAAGTGTAATTGCTCCCACGAAATGCTTGAACCTCACAGCATAATCACTATCTTGATGTTTATCATAGCCATAGCTGCAATAAAGCTCCTAGAGCACGCATAGATTTCCTAGATGTATCTGATAAGTCTTGCAAGAGTTTGAGTACAATTCGACATTAAGGGATCAACCCCGGGCCCTACTCCTCAATCAAGCATTTCGCTAGGAATTTCCTCTGTCTCCTTTTCCTTCTTCTTGCCCACGTCCCTAGGCTCTTAGTGTTATTTCAATCCTAATTGTTAACCAATTAGATACTAAGCAACGAGAGGGTATTGATAACTATATCAGTCCATATGGATTCGACTACCTGATCCCACATTGGGTACATTATACTACTTGTACGATCAGTACACTTGCGGTTACACAAGAAGCGTATTATTACATAAGTATTATGCCATGTCATATGTAATGCAACTACTTTTGACGAATGCAACCTTAACAATTTGAGAGTCAGTGCAAGTACCTTACTATGGTATGTACAACACTTTTATGCTTTTGTTATCAACTTTCCCTCCTGTATTTGCCTTCGTAACTTACAAAACATACAAAAAAAATCTTATATTAGTTATCTTTCCGAATCAACGTGCATCTATCTCTTCAAGAGTGAACTTTTACCATAGGTTGATAAAAATCTTCGGAAAATGTTTGGTCTTGTTTAGATAGAGTGTGGATGGATTTTTGCGACCATAATTACCAACATCATCGAAACTCTAATATGAAATAGAACTAGAACCTAGATTCAATCCAAACCCTTAATTCCACCAATAAGTGTTCTCTGGCAATTGATTAACCCCAAATTATTGTTCTTCATGTCACACATTGCCTTGCTATGACACGTCCAATTAAAGTAATTGTTCTTCCTGTCGGATGTTGGCTATGCAGTATAGAGCGCAACACTCTAGTGCATTATTCTATGATTAGAAAAAACAAGAAAACTTAATATTGTTAGTGTCACAGCCCCAACCGATCAGCTGCGGCCGTGCGGCACCTGACATGCACCATAGCGACAGGTCAGCCTTTCCTTGCAAGAACAGTACGTTAATCTTGTTTGCATTACAAAGTATAGCGGAAATAAGAAGAAGCGAGCAAATCCGGAATACACGTCGGTACGAGAAACACGACACAAAGAAACCCATTTTGAGAGAGAAAAACATAAAACTCTCTTAGATTGAGAAATGTTTACAACCATGGCCAAAACCAACACCAAGTGGCCTTGTCTTCTCCCAAAGACACATTTGACCCTATTACAAGAGCTACCCCAAATCCAAGGTTGATTGAGCCCCTTGCCCAATACCGGCCTGGCGTGAATACCCTGACTTCACTTAGCTTGCAGTGTCCTCTGACTCGACTGTAGCTTTAACCAGCCACCCTTGGTCACAGCGCGTAGCAGTATCGGTCACGCGCGGTAATACCGCGTGCCATCCTCGCCCCTGGCTCGGCAACGCTCCCGGCCACGTGCCTACTTGCATACGCCTGTGTAAATGCCTTGTCAGATCCGGAATCAGCTCTCGGTCAACCGGCCTGATCAAGTGTCCCGCCTCGCCTAGACTTGCTAGAGATCCAACACTCTACATGATGAAGTCCTGCGACACTTGACTCTTGGTAAAGGGGCGCGCCTGCCCCACTCGCTCACCGGCCACGCGCACGCCCACGGTCTAGCGCGAGCGCGCCTCACGGCCTCGGTCCATGATCATGCGGGGTATTTCACCTGCCCTTGGTCCCGACACAACACAAGCGCCGCGCCACCTGCGCGCGCTACCAAATCCACGCAGCTGTGCGCCCTCGTGGCTTGGTCTATGTGATACTGTATGCCCGCTGACCAAGTGTAAGGTCATCAACCCTTACAAACCACCCCCACTAGTTGAACCCGACGTCGTCGTCGGTCTCGAACTCAAGAAGTCTTCCACTAACTCCTTGAACTGCCAAAGAGTAGTATCGCGCCCCCAGCTTGCCTCTGACATAGGCAAGTCCTTCCATTGGACAAGGAAGAACACCCTGCGGTTCTTCTTGCTTTGGCCTTCTACTCTTCGGTCTAGGATCCGCTCAGCCACCCTGCTGAACTCCTCACGAATAGTCGGCGGAGCCCGACTCTTCTTCGCCCTCGATGAATCCGTGGGGTTGTCCAGCCGCTGGACAATAACGAAAGGCCCATCATACCTCATGATTCAGCCTTTGTGTACATCCTCCCGATGTAACTTCTTCCACACCTGTGGAGTGAGCTTCAACCAAACCTTGTCCCCTACTTGGAACTCCAAAGGACGTCTCCCTTGATCTGCATACTTCTTCATCCTGGCGAGCCGCCTTGCGAGGCTATCCCGAGCGCTCTCCATCATCTCTTGCCGATCAATAGCAAAATGATACGCGGCAGGACATTCTCCTCATGTCCTCCTCTTCGCCACCTTTGAAGGAGTAATAGGTTGGTATCCATACTCAAGCTCAAACGGACTCCTCTCCGTTGATGAAAACCCATGAAGGTTGTAGCTAAACTGCGCTACATCAAGCAGACTTAGCTAATTCTTCCGCGAAGCTGAAACATAGTGTCGGAGATACTCATCCAACAGAGTATTGATCCTCTCCGTCTGCCCATCCTTCCACGGATGATTCGCTGTTGAAAACTTCAACTCTGTGCCCAACAACTCGAACAACGCCGTCCAGAACCGCCCAGTAAAGCGAACACCTCAATCGCTTATGATGTCTCCCGGTACCCCAAAGTGCTTCACCACATGCTTCAGGAACAGCTCAGCCACCTCTGCTGAACACACTACCGGTGCGAGTATGAATACCGCATACCTTGTGAATCGGTCCATGACCACCATCACTGTTGACATCTCTTCCACCTTAGGAAAATCCGGAGAAAAATGGCTTTTCCGGAACACTCAACGGCCGGAGAAGACAGGCCTCCCGTCTTCTTTCCGACTTGTCTTGTTGGCACACGAAACGCGTCTTCACATATGCTTCAAAGTCTTCGCCCGTATTCGGCCCATAACAATGTCTTGTGAGCAAGGTCTTCCTTCGCTCACGATCGGGATGTTCCGCCCATGGAACATCATGATGCTCTCTCAAGAGCTTCTGCCGAATCTTCCCTCCTTTCGGCACATAGAGTCTGTTGCCTCTCGGTCCAGCCCCGCGGCTGGTCCTTCTTCAACAACTCGGTGAGCGGCACGACCTTCTCTGGACGGTGCAGGCCAGTCCAAAACCACCGCCACCTTAGCCCGACCATACGGACTTCACCCCGAGAAATGATATTTCTCCAACTTCACAACAGTTGTCACTCCCTCCATCTTGATAATCCCTGCTTCAAGTGAACAATGTGATCCACCATAGGATTCACCACAAACACCGTGTTTGGTTCAACGCTCGGCGGTCCGCGCACAGTCGAAGAGAGCACTCCCGCTTCTTCTGGAACAACACCAGCGCATGTCCTCTGCTAAATGAAGCCATTATCAAGCTTTGTGAGTCATATCCTCAACTCTGTCAACTCCAAGTGTGACATAGGGAGCCCGGGCAGGGGTTCGCAGCCCGGCATCAACTCCATCTGGTGATCTACTGCACGCCGGGGTGGGAGTTCACGGGGTAGTTCCGGCGGCACCACGTCTTGAAACTCCGTCAAGACTTCAGCCACAACTGAAAGTAGATCCTCCACCAGATAATCGTGCACTTCCAATACAGCAGCCACATATCTGGGTTCTCCATGACCCAGCCCTTGCACCCTCTGGTGCGCAGAAAGCGTCAGTTTCTTCCCTTTCTTCTCCTTTGCAGCCACTCCCGCTACAAAGCATGGGTTCTTCTCATCCATAAGAAGACCACCCAAATGTGGAACAACAGCGGCCTTCACAGACTTGAGGAACTCTATCCCCAGTAACAACTCGAAATCATCTAATGTGACCACCAGCAGATCTTCCCAGTCACCGCCAGTGCCTGAGAGTTGACTTGCTTCCGCTCGGCTCGTGTGCATCCCTACGCTCAGTCCCCACCGAGTCGCCACATCCTCCTTGATGAAAGTGTGAGTTGCGTCTGTATCCACCCTCCCTTGTATGGCCCTTCCATTCAAGGTCAGCTCCACATAGATCAGAGAATCCACCGCCCTGTCACTCTTGACAGTCTTCTAGGCACCCAACAGTTGTAAAGGACTCATCCTTGCTGGGTCCTCCGAATTGCTTTCTGACTCATTTCTAAGCGCGACCAACTTCTCACGCTTAGGGCAATCCTTTGCCATATGTGGTCCTTTGCAGATGAAACATCCACTCATCTTGCCTGAACCACTCGCTGCTCTTCCATTATCCCTGGGTCTATTCCATCTGGCCTGACCGGTGGGCTTCCACCTTAGGAACCCATCTCCGGTCCCTCTCTCAACTGGCTTCTTGTCTTTGGATCTGAACTTCGCCTTCTCACCCTCTCCACCGGGTAAGGTTTGCAAGTCCACCAGTGCTTCAGCTGCAATGATCGCGGAGGTCAGGTCCTTCGCGCCCTGCCTCCGTACTTCGATCTGGGCCCAACTCTGGAGTCCCGTAAGGAAGTTAAACAACTTGTCCTCCTCGGACATGTCCCTGATATCCAGCATCAGTGATGAAAACTCCTTCACGTACTCTCGGACAGTGCTTGTCTGCCGTAGCTCCTTCAGGTTTGTGCGAGCTACCCAAGCAGTGTTGCCAGGCAAGAATTGCTCCCGCAATTCCTTCTTCAACTCGACCCACGAGTTCGAACTTGTCCAACCCGCCTGAGCGTCTTCCTGCTGACGAGTTCGCCACCATAGCTTCGCATCGCCAGTAAGGTACATCCCGACCAACGGGACCTGCTCATGGCCCGGCACCCTTGCAGCCTTAAAGTACTGATCCACATCCCAAAGAAAGTTCTCCAGTGTCTTGGCACTCCGTGCGCCATCAAATGGGGAAGGTTCGGGGACCTTCACTCTCGTGGGCGCCTCCCACGAGACCGGTGAAGCGCTAGCTTCCTTGAGTCGGCCGACCTCTGCCTCCAGAAACTGCACCTTCGTCTTCAGGACTTCAACAGTCTTCTGGCTCTCGCGATATCCCATCGCAAGGTCTTCTACCATCTTCGACAGGTTCTCGAGCTGATCATCGACACTCCCGACGACATTCTGCAAGCGCTCTGCTGTCTCCTCAAGGCGATCCATACGATCCTTATTGCTAGTCGCCATCTCCACCGTCTTCACCTTTGTGTCTTCTCGCGCTTCGCTTCACGCCACGAACTCGTAGCTCTGATACCAACTGTCACAGCCCCAACCGATCAGGTGCGGCCGTGCGGCACCTGACATGCACCATAGCGACAGGTCAGCCTTTCCTTGCAAGAACAGTACGTTAATCCTGTTTGCATTACAAAGTATAGCGGAAATAAGAAGAAGCGAGCAAATCCGGAATACACGTCGGTACGAGAAACACGACACAAAGAAACCCATTTTGAGAGAGAAAAACATAAAACTCTCTTAGAGTGAGAAATGTTTACAACCATAGCCAAAACCAACACCAAATGGCATTGTCTTCTCCCAAAGACACATTTGACCCTATTACAAGAGCTACCCCAAATCCAAGGTTGATTGAGCCCCTTGCCCAATACCGGCCTGGCGTGAATACCCTGACTTCACTTAGCTTGCAGTGTCCTCTGACTCGAATGTAGCTTTAACCAGCCACCCTTGGTCACAGCGCGTAGCAGTATCGGTCACGCGCGGTAATACCGCGTGCCATCCTCGCCCCTGGCTCGGTAACGCTCCCGGCCACGTGCCTACTTGCATACGCCTGTGTAAATGCCTTGTCAGATCCGGAATCAGCTCTCGGTCAACCGGCCTGATCAAGTGTCCCGCCTCGCCTAGACTTGCTAGAGATCCAACACTCTACATGATGAAGTCCTGCGACACTTGACTCTTGGTAAAGGGGCGCGCCTGCCCCACTTGCTCACCGGCCACGCGCACGCCCACGGTCCAGCGCGCGCGCGCCTCACGGCCTCGGTCCATGATCATGCGGGGTATTTCACCCGCCCTTGGTCCCGACACAACACAAGCGCCGCGCCACCTGCGTGCGCTACCAAATCCACGCAGCTGTGCGCCCTCGTGGCTTGGTCTATGTGATACTGTATGCCCGCTGACCAAGTGTAAGGTCATCAACCCTTATAGTTAGCGCTAAGACAATGAATGAATAAATGAATTAGTGTGTGTCAGAGAGAGTGATGGGGCTTACAGTGATGATTTCGAGAACAAGAAAGGAGCAAAAGACAAGCTTGGCACCATGATACCTTTTTTGGAAAATTAACAAGGGCTTGGGTGGTAGTAGATTAAAGATCAAAATCCTTCTTGGCTGGCAATTCATGATAGATCGAGATATCTGAATCCCTTTTTTTGTGTTATATTATCTATTTATTTATATTATCTCTTTTTCCTATTACTTTTACACCCTTATACGTATAACAATGACTATATATATATATATATATATATATATATATAGATGTTCATGCATCTCTTATGTATTACTTTTTTAATAAAAATACATATGTTTGCATATAATTATGAATCTTTCATTCTATAAATATTTATTTTGGGATCATTAGTTATGAATGGATGAATTTAATAACTAGTGCATATGTTGTATAATTGAAGCTCACATAATGTCACAAGATTAAAAATGAATTTATTATATCATTTTATTTTGATAAATTTTATTATTATGTTAATATAAATCATATATATTATACGAAATTTTTTTTACCAACTAATTTTTAATAACTATATGGGCAATGATATTATATTTTCAATTGGTTTTATCCCAATACATTCAAGATTACTTGTCATGTATTAACTTTAAAATTGCTTCTGCATTAGCTAATTTTTTTGTTTGAATTCCTATGCATTGAGTGTTTTTGTAAACTTTAATATTCATTTGAATGTTAAGTATTTACTTCATTATAGTATGAGTTGTGCTATTACTATAATTTTACTGAATTGAATTATTAAAATTATTATTTGTAAAATAGTATGGAATTACAAAACCATTGTAATAGATTTTAGTAATTATAGAAATAATTATTCCAAACTGCAACGATAGATAATATAACCTATCATAGTAAATATTATAAACTATTATAATAAAATAGATAGATAAACGCTACAATAAATGTATTGTTTCAGCTTTTTAGCTCGCGTTGTTGTTATCCAAATCTTTTTAGAATAGTTGTGCTTTGAGTTTTGGAGAGTTTTAGATCGTTTCAAGTTGGGAAATAGGAAAATCTGTGCTATGAGGTAAATAAACATATAGTGGAAGAATTACACGAATGTGTATCCCCCTGTGCAACTCTCTATCTGGCTTCTGATAGCGTAAAGTTTTCATTCAGAGAGATACAAGGGCAAACGGGGAGTTACATGGTAGTGTACTTGGCTGTGTATCTCTTAAATTGAGTGACTCTCTTTGCATTCAGAAAGATATACAGGTAGACTGGGAGTTACACGACCATATACTTCAAGGGGTATTTTTGGTCTTGAACTTGAGCCCTAATTTCTCCATAATATCTCTTTTTTTTATTCTTCTCTTTGTTCTCATTCTATTCCCTTCCCTTGGCTGAAAAGAAGAAGCACTTGCTTGATTTCCATCTCCACTCTTGGTTGAAGATCCATTCGATGTGAACCTTTCTTCCTCCCTCATCTTTCTCTATGTTGCTCTTTATGGTTGAGTAAATTTAGGGCTTGTGGTGAATGATGGTTTTTGAATAATCAATCTTATAATGTCTTCTTGTTTGATGTGTAGAATGTTGTGAAGCATGATCCTTTATGCATTTTGTTGAAAACTTGAGTAACCTTTATCCTTGAAATCACTTTGTGGGGGGGGGGGGGAGGGGAGGGGAATGAGCGGGTACTGTAGTATGTTACTGTAGTACGAAGAAATCTTTTGCTAAACCTCTATGTTCATAGTTGTGATGGGAGTTTATCTCCATGGAGATTCTTTGAAACCCTTAGAGCTCAAGTTTAGACCACATCCAAGCCTTCTTAGGGTTTCATGGCATGTTGCTTGAAGAAGTTCGTGCACACATTTCTACTTATGTCTTCCTCTTGATCATTTTGAGCCATTGTGGCATGTGTTGGTGATAAGTGATAAAAGCTCGGCTCTAGGCAAGGAGCTGGCGGAGGAGTAGCGCCTTTGAGGAATTGATCTCCATAGTTTATCAGTGGGTTATGTGATTGCACATTTATAGTAGAATACTATCTTCATATATTTGTGGCTTGATTTAAAAAAAAAATCCTTCGTTTTATTATATCAAACTGATGATTTAATCGATTTTGAAGGAATTTCTATGCTTTCTATTTTATAAGCGAAACTCCTAATGCTCGATAATAATGCTTATTTCTATGTTGGTATATGGGGTTGAATTGAATTGTTAAACTTTATGCACATGTTATACTTTTGCACTACAAGAAAAATACATTTTACCCATGGACGATTTTGTGGGTAAAATTGGAAAAATTTGTTGGTAAATAATTTTACCCAAGGATTACCCACGGATCAAAGTTCCTTGCTAATAGGCTAGTGGGTAAAATATTACCCACAGAATTTCTCATTCTTGAGTAAATTACCCACGGATACAACCCTGAGTAAATGATTTATATCTCTAGGTAAATAATTCATGGGATTGATAAAAGACCATAGATTACCGACGAATCAACCCTGGGTAAATTGTTTACATCCTGGGTAAATAATTACTAGGATTTGATAAAAACCAGGAATTACCCATATATATCTCGTGACAAGGAATTGTTTTTAAAATTTACCTAGGAAATCTAGTGTGGGTAATTCCTGACTATATATTGTTATATTTACTAGGTAATCCCTGGGTAAAACTCCTGTTAAAAATATATTATCCCTAGGTATTCCTTGGGTAAACACCATGCTAAATATATATAATATTATGATAAGAACATCACATATCACATACCATACAACTTGCCTGTGGGTCCACTATTAGCCGTGTATGCTTAAAATTTAAATATTAATTTACTAATTACACCAAAAGTATTATGGCTACCCATAAATAGTAAATAGCAAATACTCAATTTCATCTCTCACACTGTGGACACCATTTGTCTGTGTAATTCTAAGTAAATTTTACAAAACCCCCAGGGATTATCGGGGGACACTTTACCTATCGTGAATATCCGTAGGTTATTTGAGAGAAATAACATAGAGCCAAATTCAAGTGTTAAATTACTTAGGGATTACCCACAACAATAATAACAATAAACCAAATTTGTGGGTAATCCAAGGGTAAACATAGTGTATATACTTTGCCCACAGATTACCTATAGAATATTTACCCACGCACATTTTCCCCAAGTATTTCATGGGTATTTGTGAGGCAGGAACCGCCTATGTTATTTTACCCACGACTTATCCAGGCATTATATATTACTAGGTAAATCATGAGTAAATCCATGTTTATTTCCTGGGTAAATATAATATAACTCGATTTTACTATTTCCAAGCTAATTCGTGAGTATTGGCTATGTATTTACCTTGGGAGCGTGTCCGTGGGTAATTTTTTGTGGGTAAATTGATATTTTCTTGTAGTGTTAGTTTTGGTTTATATGGCAATGATGTTCATTCCCGATATGAATGTTTGTCCTAGAGAAGGACCCTATAAGATAATTTATATGGATTGTATTATTGATATACTTTCTTTGTGGTTTAGTTGGTGGCTGGGTTGGAACCCATCTGCTGCAATAGGGGGTTCCTACAAGCCAACCTTAGAGGTGATGTGGTGGACCCGGTTTACTGTCCACTTCAGTAGCGAGCAAAACGCCGAATGGATGAACATCGGGAGTCCGGAGTCACCAAATAGACCCGATGGGTCAATATCAAGAACATGAAGGTCTTGACGGCTCCCGAACTTAGCCGCGACCACGGATAGAATTTAGAGAGATTTTTAAACCATTATTTGTTTACTTGAGATGCAAACTGCATGTTTTGAGAAAATATGTTTTTATACGAAGGAAATCTTTGAGATGTGTATACTCTTTGGAAAGTAAATTAGTTTGATGACGAATATCGTGTTTTCTGGTTCTAAAACTCATATTATGCTATTCATGAATTATGAATGTTGAAACCTCATTTGGGCAAAAATGGTTCTTTTATGCTATCTATGATTTTCTTATATATATATATATATATATATATATATATATATATATATATATATATATATATATATATATATATGTTTTTGAAATGTTCTTGTTTATTTATGTTTATACATGCTAAAATGTTAATTTTAGTCTATATGTATTTTTGTAAAAGCTTGGCTTGGCCGCTTTTATCAAGTATTTTGTATATTTTATAAGAATCATGCTAACCCATTTCCTGAGTGACTCTGGTTACTCACCCTCTCTCCATTCCAGGTTTTAGCATCTAGTGGTGTTGCGGTGGGACGGAGTGCTGAGTATCTTCTAACTATCTTTTTATTTTCAGTCATATGAATGTTTTTCTTGAACATATTGCATTTGATGAAGACATGGATCCACTAGTGTATTTTCACTCCTTATGCATGGTTCGTATGCTTATCTAATTTCTTAGAAACTTTGTTGTAATCATGACGAGCATGTTTCATTAAATACTATTATCAAGTTATGATTTGCTTGCTTCCTTTATGTTATCTTTGTGCTCCATATTTTGTATATATGCTTGTCTAATTTCTTAGCTTGTGATTTTTATTTAAAGCTATTTCATTCTAGGTGTTTTTTAGCCTTGTGGCTACTAGAGAGTTGAGTGGCGTGGGTGTCGCTTCTCGGGTTGTCGCAAGTGGGCGTCGCAGTGGTTGTCATGTGCTAATCCCGCAGGACGGCGAGTTACAATAAATATTATAAACAGTTGCCGTAGATACTATATAACCCACTGCAATATATTTAACAAATCATTGCAATAAACATTACAAACTAGTACCAAAGATATCCCAAAATTGCTACAATATATATTACTAAACCGCTGCAATAAGTATTATAAAATCGTTGCTATAAATATTTCAACATCTGCTACAATAGGTATTACACAACCGCTATAATAGAATTTACCAAACCGTTGTGACATACATCAAATAACCATTGCATTTTACATTGTGAAACCACTGCAGTATATAAAATAGATGTTGCAACACAAACGCTGTTGTGTATAAACCAAACCACTCTACAAATCAAAACTGCTCCAAAAAGACAATAATAATTTAAGTCTTTTATGTAATGGTGTTGAATCTTTGTAATATGTTGCATAGAACTACTGCAATAATCTATTGCAATGGAAGTAGATACAGTAGATGATAAATCACTGCAATAAATCTTATGCAGCGGTTATAAAGTCGGTGACAGTGATTCATGACTACTGCATAAGTGCAATTATATAATAGTGCAAGAATGTGAATGAAGGAACCATGCTTTGCCGCATATCTTGGTGCCAGCCAAGTGATTAATGGTCAGAGCTTAATTGATTGATTGCTCACGTTCATGTCTCACTTTCCTTGCAGTCTGCAAAGCATGGATTGTTTTCCCTTTGCAAGAGCGTGGCTGTGTGTACGCCTCAAGCATGATCCCAATCCGGGGCCCTCATGACCCCACCTCTTGTCCCTTTCATTTCTTCCTCTCTCTCTCTCTCTGTCTAATGATATATATGCATACGCATGGAGAGATGCTGTAGGCCTCTAGCCTTGGATTGTGATGGGAGAAAAGGTGATGAAGAATTCATGGAAGAGATAAGAATTTCTCACATGCTGATAGTTTTGAAACCCTTCTTTGACTTTGTGGGAGATGAGGGGGTGCACAAATCAGCTGTACTTTTCCTTATATAAGACAAAAGAAAAGAGTCTCCTTGATATCCTCATCTCTTCTCTTCCTTGTTTTTGGGTGAGATTGTAAAGGAGTGAGAGAGCAATCATTGAAGCTTAAAGAAAGATAGATCTAACCTACAATTTTTTTCTCTTTTAAATTTGAAAGATCTTTCAAGTTTAGATGGACACGCTTTGGTTTGCCTTATCTTTTAGTTGATTGCTTTTTATTTATCCGTATGGAGTTCTCAAATCAGTGGTTATGAGAACTTCGATTATATTATGTATATAACTTTGCGGCTTGCAAGAAATGTGCTTTCTACTTTGAATAATCCCTGCACGCACTTTTACTAAATCATAAGAACAAAATGAGAGTGATGTACATAGCATAGGCTTTATGGGGAGAAAAAATGACCATTGAAACTAGTGGATACTTTTCTTCTTTCTTTTTAATAATCTCTTAGAGTTGTATATATACATCCTTCAATCGCTAGAATATTTGACTGCTTTAAAAAGAGTTTATGTTTAAAATGAGTTGTTTTTCCATGGCTATAAAGATGGAGATAATTAAGGATCAGTTTATATGTACTGGCTATTTTTCACGTCCTCTGAATTGAAAGGGATGCTTTGATGCTACTTCATGTTTGTGATCAGGTTCCCAACATTGTTGGCTAGGATTTTTTTTTTCTTTATGCCCATGACGAAGAAGTCCACTTTGTTTTGATGATATCCAACCCTATTGATTAGTTTCTCTCAAGTATGTTCTAGAAATAGGGATTTCTTTGATTCAGAGATTATCACCATGAAGCCATCAACCAGAGTGGAGAATATTAATATATAAAAAAAAAAGCTTTGTCATTATTGCTAAAATCCACATTATTGTCTCCTCACATATTAAAGCAAATAAGGGGAGAGTCACTGTCAATCATTATCTTGCAGAAAAGCTCCCCCAGCATAAATACCGTTATATCATGCACAACCACACTGGCCATACACTTCCATGTTACGTCCGATATTATCATAATCTTTTCGGATTGCTTGAAAATTTATAACGTTGACAGAGTCATCACCTCAAAAGCCCTAAGTGCGGCCACCATTATCGTCTCCTTTCAGCTTTCTTAGATACTTTGTCCGTTTAGCAAAGGTTTTTATTGTGGTGTCTGACTCATGCAGACGAAATTAATCCATTGCCTTCCTCATTGCATGCCTCATGGAACAATGCATGAATGGTTTGTGTGTGTGCTCGTGAAGGCTTCCATAACTTGGAATGGGATTCTGAAACGTTGCAGTTGTCCATTCTTTGTTTATTGAGTGAAAACTACTAAGTGATGGTTGAGAAATCAAATCAAATATGTACGTTGTCCTTTGTTCCATGTAACCCAATGGTTTCTTGTAAATTATAGGTCCCTCAATGCCTATCTATGCCAACTAATTCAATGCTATTCAACTCTGGTTTGCACAACCGACCCGCAAATATTTTGATAAGTGCTTGAATGAATGTATTTGATAATTATTAATTATAGCACTTTCCATGTAATTAATGAATACGTAATTGAATTTGATGCTTAATTCGCTTCTATTTCGTATTCGAGGCTAGAATGAAGACATATAAATCAAGAGTAACAAGGTCGAAGCGATTTAGGCTCATTTTGGAAGTAAGATAGCGTTTTCGGAGGGACTTACGGTGCAGCTTACGGGTGTCTTTACGGTCGTATGCAGCACCGTGGTCTGCAAAGCAAAGACCTTTGTACAAATCACCTGTTGATGGCACTTGTCATGGCACTTTTACGGCCGTAACACCCCGGGCGAGAGGAGGTTACAGGCATCCTTACGGGCACGCTTACGGCCGTAAGCGGGGCCGTAAGAAAGCCCTTACGGCTGTAAAAACCTCTGATTTTTGAGTTATAAAAGCCAGAAACTAGGGCTTTGGGAGGGGGCTTCTTCTGCAGTTCTAAGCCGCCTTTGGGGGGCGATTTAGAGGGCTTCACAACAGATCTTCCCTGACGGAATAGATGAAATGGGAGAGGCTAGACGAAGGTTCAAAGCTTCAAGGGAGCCGTTCGTGCGGAGATCTCGACGGTGATAATTGGGAATCTTCGAAGAACTTCATCCATCCAAGAGACCGCAAGCTTTGAGGAAGTGTTACCATTCTCTTTATGTATTTCATCTCATTTGGATTGGATTGTTGTTCTCCATTAATGGAGAACTAATTGTGATGGTGTTTGGGCATGTGAATACTTGGATTATTGAATTGTTGGAATTCTATTTGCTTATTAATTCTAGTGATTTGTGAGTTTCAATCTTGTTTGTATCTTGTTCAATTGCGTCGACAATCGTGATTGAGTTTGGATTATGATGAGGTGAGTGACGGGCCCTTTAGTGTAAGTCCACCCAAGATTGAAGATGGTGGAGAGAGTGAGCACGTAAGTAGAGGGCTGTCCTCTTTCCCCTTCGTGTAGATCATCCTACCTTCGTGTTCCATCGAGCGCTTAGCAATCGTGTAACCCTTTAGTTGGGAGAATTCTCCTTTAGGTCAATTGCATGGGAATAGGGGGCGTTTCACTCGAGAGAGGATTCAACCTATGTTTAGGAACCCAAGTTGATCATTAAGGAAACCCTAGATCGTAATGCACCCGCCGAGATACCTTGCATCGAGGGAGTTCTCCGCTTGTTACTTTTGGTGAGGTAGGTGCTGATGGCTATGGAGTGGGTCGGTGGGTATTAGGTTTCGCACGACTCAAAATTACTAGGTTAGGAAGTGTGTTTGAATTCCCGTGTTTCATTGAAATATCCGAGGCGGGATCATCGCCCAAATACCCTGTTACATTTATTATTATTTCTTCTCGTCTTTTTTCTTATCATTTCATTTCCATTCTTAGTTAGGCTAGATAACAGAGAGTTGGCTATTACTAGTGGTTCTGCTCTCTGTGGTTCGACAACCCGACTCTTCACTGGGTCCACTTTATTACTTGACGACCCGTGCACTTGCGGTGACGGAAAAGGCGTGTCATATTTCGTTGGATTCATTATGTATATTAGAGTAGAAATATCAATATTATCATCTTCACATTGATTGGTGATGTGCACAATATAATTGATTGATTTCTAAGGAAATAATTGAAGATATATTTGATGTCTTTTGACCAGAAGTTTATAATTTATCTCATCAACTCATCTATGACGCACAAATGGGTGCATTCCGGCATGCTTAGGGTTTAATATACAGATTGATACCTTATGATTTTGAATGAGTATATAGATGGATGAGATATATGTGTTATCTTTCATTTTTTTTACTTTTGCTTGAGAAACCAGGTGATGGGCTGTGATGCAAATTAGGTAAGTAATTTTTTCCTCTCAGTTGACACTTTCATTCCTATTGTATTATAATTAGGAATTAAGTAGTAATTGAATTGATTCCAATATTTGTTCTTAATATTTTATTAAATTTTATTAATTTGTTGTAATATTTAATCTTTGTGTGTGTGATTAATTTTTAAGTGAAATGTTACATCTGTTTTTTGGATCTAATTATTTTTGTAAATTCCATTTATCATATAGATCAATAAATTCATACCCTCTCCCCTCATTTTAACGGCAACTTCATATAACAGTTCACTCTCCAAAAAAAACTTAGTATAATTAACGGTTGAGTACAGCGAGCTTTTATTTATTTATTTTATTATTTTTATCATTTTGAAAAATTTTCTTGACCTCATGTTATGAGTTGAATAATAAATATTTTTAAATATTTATGATAATTGAAAACTATCCATATTATTGATGAAATAATGAAAAATGGTTTGTATAATTGTACCAAATATTTCATTTTTATATGTAACATTTCGACTATGTTTGGTTAAAAAATAAAAAAAATATGGAAATTGCCAAAAAAAACCCATAACTTTGCAAAATGGCCAAAAACACCCCCTTAATTTTGAAATCCCTAAAAACCCCTTCTTTTTAAACACAATGTTTTCCAAACCCCAAAGAATTTAACGGTGGTTAACGGAGTTATTTTTTAATTTTTGAAAAGTGGAGAATTTTTTCTTAGGGTAATCCTAAGAGACGTCCTTCACTTGGAGCCTTATACGCTTTTTTTCTCGATGGCCTCTTGACTTTTCTCTTTCCGAAGTTGTCTCTACGTCGACATCCTCTATAGTTTCAGTTTTTCCCTTTCATTGAGCTTTTGAGTCACTCATGCGCAAGTATCCGACATTTCATCAGTTTGCAGTGTAAGGTATTGAAGAAGTTGTGATTTGATTTTATTTGAAGTATTCTGTCGCACAGAGATATTTGTCGGTCTTGTTTTGGGATTCTGTTTTTATTGGAAGATACTGAAGTCTGCGGGGGGATTTCTCAACTGGTGTTTTGTTAGTCTGCAGGGAGATCTCTAAGCTAGGGTTTTATTTTAGTTTACATTTTCGTCTGTGTGCACGATCGAAATAGTTTTTTGATTGTTATGATTTGTATAATGTTTATAATGTACGTTTCCCCTTTCATTTAATATAGTTGTAGTTTGTAAAATGAGTTTTTGTTTAAAACCATTTATCTATGTTTAAATATTGTGGTTTCCATTTAAGAAGCTAGGTCTCTGTTTAACGGTTGAGTTTTCCGCTTAAAAACATATATCTCTGTTTAAGAAACTATGTCGTTGTTTAACAAGTGGTGTTATTGTCGCGAGGCTTGTGATTATGGCGGTAAACCTAGTCAGGCTGGAGATGGTACTTGACACCGGTAGTGGAGACCTTGGCCGAGTTGAAAGTCCACATGACCCCTCGACACTCGAGAGATCATCCGAAGGACACCTTTTGCACCATTTACTTGAGGTGGAAGGCTGTATTCCAAGAGAGGGCCCTTCTTGATTCTCTTTTACAGAGGTACGATGGCCGAACCAATAAATTTACAATCGGGGCAAGCCTACTGAGTTTCAGGCCTGAAGATGTGGCTCTCGTTCTAGGCCTGCGTTGCGATGGAGACGTAGTCGTGTTTAAGAAGAAGAAAACACGGTCAGTTTTCGAAGAGAGATATTTATCGAAAAGCTACGAGAAACACAGAGACTCCATCAGACCACTCTTCAGCAGCTTGTTGGATAGAGGGGAGAGGAGGAAAATTTTGTAAAACTCTTGATGGTGTACCTCATGGGGACAATTCTCTTCCCAAATACCTCATGCTCGGTTCCCAATTTGATAGTTGATTATGTGGACAATTTACCTGACATTGGGCGGTACGCATGGGCGCAGGCGACGGACAAATGGTTTATGGAGGGCGTTTCATAAGCTGCCGCTCGAGTGCAAGCTGGATGCACGGGGAGATGACAAACACGGGTATATTAAGGGTTGCTCGATCGTGATGAACATCTGGTTTTACGAGTTGACAGGACCGGCAAGAAAATCCGTTTCGGGAAGACCCCATGGATGCTGTGCTACGGTGAAAATACTTACTGGAAGTAAGCGATGATAGAAACCAGTTGGTCACTCTCGAAGCAAAAGAGGTAATAAATCATCAACAATGCGTTTAAAAAGTAGTAGTTAATGTTTAAAACTAGTCTTTAGCGTTTAAGAATTGTAGTTTGTGTTTAACATTTGTCTTTATTGTTTAAAAGTTTCATTCTCTGTTTAAATATGTGCGATACCATTTAATAATAAATGTGAAATTTTTAAATACATTTGTTATTATTTAAATTGAACGATTTCGCTGAGATTATTTTCTTTAGGTATGTTAGTTTCCTGAGCTGGTCCCGGTGAATGCTGATGAAGAAATATTTGTTCGTGCCAACCGGCTGAGGGATGCTATTACCCCGGAAACCACTTGCTCGAAGGCAAGATGAGAGGCCAACCTTTTTCGTGTGTGCTTGATGATGCCGTTCCCCTACTTCCCGGCCCAACACGCGCATACAATCCTCGGCGTCGGATAAACCCTCCCCCACCTCGCCCGACGGCAACACCCCTTCCCTCCCTCCCCCGGGACAACGACAGTCCCCAGTTGCTACGGCCCCCGACGGCGGTAGCGAAGATGTCACGAAACGCTTCGCGGGCGTGCCGAGATATTAATCATTGAGTTCCCTCGTCTTGTCGCTCGGGTTGAGGCATTGGAATGACGGTCACAATCGACTGCGCCGACATTCCAAACAAATTAAATATCGGACAAACGATGCATTGAAATTTGATGACGACAACTTCATCGGGATGGTCATTCCAAGACGGCCATGTTTGAAGAGGCTTGCAGAAAAAACGAAAATAATATGCCTCTCTGTTCGCCACCGGCGGCTGAAGCTGTTGCTGAGTCCATTACCGTTGATGATGTGCCCTCCATGATAGAGAAGATCGTTGATACTGTTGGTATCCACGCGGTTGAGGAAGTCAACAAAATCCCAATGATGGTGGAACCGGCAGCCGACAATGCCGCATCCAATGTAGGCGCAATCCCACAACAACAAGAAGCATGTAAGGATGATCCCAAAAACATTATTGACGCGGGGCAAGGGAACGTCACTGAAAACAAAACGAAAGCTATTGTCCTTGACAACTAGTAATACAAAGAAGTTCGGAAAGACTTTTTTCTAAAGAAGAAAAAATACACTTAACAAACGCGCCTCAACAAATTCGAGCAGGAGTTGATAAGGATCTTCCTTAACTGCTCTATGGATATGTAAGTATGAAATTTATATGGAATTGTTTACATATATATGTTCCCGTTTAAGTTATGCAGTTTCCGTTTAAATATGAGAGTTATCATGTAAGATAATGCTTCACCGTTTAATGTTGTCAGTTACTGATTAACAAGTCACATTATCGTTTAAAGATATACATTTTCCACTTAAGATTTTGTGTTATTGTTTAATTATACCTGTTCTTTGTTTAACCGCGGGTCTATCGTGTGGAGGAATGATTACGCGGCACCACACGAGGCCAACCTATTCATGCTGCTTGACGGGGAAGGAGATGGTGACGGAGATGATGTGATGGACGCCTTCGTATGCATAATACGGAAGTCGGCGACCAAAGTACCATATCCTTATAAGAAGCGCGCCTCCATCACATGACCACTTGGCATTGTTTATGTCAAAGCAGGAAGACGCACATGACACAAGTTTAGCTTTGATTGGAGATGCCGCGCGCGTCATCTATGATATTGACATTGCCATCCCCCCCATAATCATGAATGGCCACTTCCATGTCATCGTCCTTGACAATAACAAACAAGAATATAGGCATTATACTTCATGCCAAAGTGAAGAGTACGATAAAGACGCAGCTGAAATGGTAAGTTGTTTGAGAAATAGATTTCGATTTATAGAGTTTCATAAATGCTCGCTATTTTAATCTCTAGCTGTATATCTCCATAGCGGGACCTATTCGACACTTGTCTCAAAATGGAGTTCGGCGAGACAATGAAACCCAACGACAAAAAAAGAAGTCTCGATTGCGCCATCTACGTCATGCGGTTTATCGAGCATTTACTCAATGGTGAAAAGCTACGGATACCGCCGGCGGACATCCCTTGTATGAGATTAAAGTATGCTGACCGCATACTTATGAAAGGGCACACAACCGGCATCACTTGCCAAAGGGGGTCTACGACTGCGAGGGAAATAGAATTTATATGATATTCTTTGTTTTCAAATGTAAAACAGTTTTCTCGTTATTATTTTTAATTCAATTCATTCTTTTCCAATGACATGACAGATTTTTCAATGTAAGTTAACTATTGTTCATTTAATGTTTTTATTTTTTTATACTTAGCATTCTTTGCTTAACTTTCAGTTGTAACGTTTAAGAGTCAGTGTTGTGTTTTAAAATGAAGTACTCTCTATCTAACATACGGTGTCTCTGTTTAAATATATGCGTTACCGTTTAAGAATAAGAGTCTCCGTTTAACATTCACTGTCTACGTTCAAATATCAACAAATGCCTAAATGACGTAGTCTCTGTTTAAAACACGGTGTCTCTATTTAAATACTTCTGCTATCATTTAATAATAAGAGTCACCATTTAACATTCAATGTCCACTTATAAATATAAAAAAATGACAATGAAATTAGATTTTCTCTATTAAACAAAGTTCCATTATTTTAGCAAAGCTGCAACGGAAATTACAGAATTCTTAAAAAGGTTAACAGACTAATACCCATTAGGGTTTTTATTTTCAAAATGAAAACAATGCCAACAAAAGCTGTCACTCTGCGCTTTTCTTCTCCTTCAAAGCTTGGAGTAGCTTTCTACATGTGCCTTTCGATTTTTCACTCCATCAAGTTTTGCGGCAAAAAAGACTTCTTTTCTTTGCTAGAACATGGAGTATGTCTTCCAAAAACCGGCCCAACTCTTCATCGTTGGAGTAATCTCGCTTGCATGAAAGCCCCGCAATAGAGACGTCAAGGTTTTAGAAGAACCAAACATTTTTCAAACATTCATATAGAAATTTTACGGTGTGAAGTACCCGCAATGGAGACATCATCAACGGCGGCGGCAATGGGAGACGTACTCATCTTCCCACCTTGCTTGAAAGAAAGAGCTACTTGACCGCCACCTCGGCGGCAATGTTTTGGGCTGCTTGGCACTTTTGCGGACTCGGTACCGAGAACCGGGAACCATCAACCGTCACCGTGGCCACAAAATCGGGGTTGTGGTCGGGGCTACTATCCCCGAGGGTGGAGTACTCCGGCGTGGGACGGTGGATCTTTTGGCAAAACTTCGTTGAGAAGTGTCTTATACATTTTCTTGGAGTGCTTTGGATGTTTATCTTGTTTCGGCGTCTTGTTTAAATATAAATCGGCTCTTCGAAGTTTGAGCTCTTTTCTCAAATAAAACAATAATAAAATATTTTCGTGCAAAATTGGCCTTGATATTCTGTGTACTTCTCAATGAAAGTAATTGCTATTGTTTTTCGATGAGAGCGGTTATAGTGATAGATAACATTTATGCTTACGTTTTGAATTCAAATATCAAATTGAATTTTAATAATTAATAATAAATTTACACTGAGGGGTTACTCTAATTAAGTTTTTTCGTCATTAATTTAAATTCAATTAATTCTTTCCTAATGACGTGGCGATTTTTCAATGTAAATTTACTAGTGTTCGTTGAAAGTCTGTAATCTTTTATACTTGACTTTCTTTTGTTAACTTTTCATTGTATTGTTTAAATATCAATGACGCTGTTTAAAATGTAATACTCCCTATTTAAAATAAGACGTCTCTGTTTAAATATATGTGTCACCCGTTAAGAATAAGAGTTCACGTTTAACAGTTAAGTTTTCCGCATTTAAATATCAAAAAATAAGAATGAAATTCGGTTTTCTCTTTTTAAATATCAAAAGTTGACACTTTGAAATAAATTTGTTTCCCTTCATAAATTATTCATTTATAATGCCTAGTCAGTGACAATTGCATTGCAAGATCTTTGATTGTGACCGGACTCGTTTCAGCGGCTGCAATGTAACTCGCGCACTTCAGACGCTTGTGACTCGATCCTCTTTCGTCTAGGACTACCAGGTTGCCTTCTCGTTACAAGCGGTCGCAAACACAGTTCGCGATTGTCGTCCGTAGGCCTCTCATTGTTGGGTATAGGGAATTTAGCTCCTTTATACGCCGACTTATAATTATCGGCGGGAAGTTGCCGCTAATAAAATGGTGAACGTTGGTGTGCATGTCGCATTATTGCAGCGCAAGCGTGTTTACACGGGGATGCCATAAACTTGCCATCTGCGACATGAGCAAGTTTTATTGGTAAGATCTACGAGAGTTGCTTTGCACTAGTCAATCATTTCATAACGATCATTGACACAACGACAAACATGACGATTTCGGCTTTCCTCAATGAGTATTTCTACCTTTGAATGTATGTCCGGGCATAAGTAGGTCTCCCATTTGTTCCCTTGCTCACGGCGATTGCATAGCATGTGCATCAACTTGAACCTACGACGAACACAAATCTTAAACAAGATTAAGTGAAGACATTGATATTTAAACAGAAATACATCGGCTTAAACATTAGGACAACAAATTAAATGAAGATCCCAAAATTTAAACACATACAATGATGTTTAAACCGTATGGGCAAAAGTTAAAGGATAAGGGCAATTCTTATGCGGTAAATAGAATCAACATTCGAATACCTTATAGAGTCGACCATTTTTGTCACCGGTAAATGCCGAGCTTCTTTAATCCACGCATTGAACGACTCCACGACATTTGAATACATCTCGCCCCAGCGTTCATCTTTGAACAGATAATTTGACCAATGTGACATGCCTGACTTATGAATCAACCACTGATAGGCTTTTGGTGATGTGGCCTGCAGTTCATTGACTGTGTCATCGAATTCTTTAGCCATCGATGCCCACACAATATGAAAGTATATGGACCCGTACTCCTTCCTCAATACCTTCCCAAGTCTGACATTGGCTTTCATAAATTGGCCTCCAAGTGTCGAAGGCAGTATGCATTTGGGGATGAATGGAAGACTCTCGCAATAGCGTTCACAAGGCCCTTTGACCTGCCCGACATGAATGTAATTATCTCTTGATAATCTCCTTCGTCGTATAAAGTATCACCTAACATGGAAATGAACCAAGTCCAATTGGCATCGGTCTCGTTATCGACAATACCGAATGTGACGTGGAAGAAACCATTGTTCCCATCTTTGCCTGGGGCACCCAATAGAGTACCCTGATACTTTCCAAGGAGGTGGGTACCATCGAGAAACAACAGTGACCTGCATGCCTTCTTGAATCCCACAATACACGCGCTGAAAAAAAAAAAATGCATGTTTAAAATGTTCACTGTCCCTTTCCGAAACGCAATCTTTGCCGGGGTTCATCTCAATCACCTTATCGACGTACCAAAACAATAAATCGTAGTTGGAGATGTCGCTACCATCGAGGATCACCCGGGCATGTTTTTTTCCAACCAAACCTGCTTGTATGGAATGTGGACACCATGCTCCCGCAACATGTCCTTCTGAATGTCAATGGCCTTGTATAAGGGCTGATCATTGAGCTTTTGAATCACTCGTGCGCTTACCCATTTTTTTTACTCTTTCGGATGTGACGCCGATCCAATTCCACCACCGCAAGTGTGTGACGGGTGCATTGTCTTGAATCTAAAAGTATTTTTATTATATTCCTTTGATGCATGAACGCGCCATTAACAACCATCGGCAGCGCATTCCACAGTCACCCGGTGTTTTTCATTCTTTACGAATTTGAAGTCAAAATTCCATTTGATAGCAAAATGCCGAAGTGCGTCTCTGAAATGTTCAACGCCTTGAAAACATTGTCCGACATCCAACGACAACAATTCAGGTTGATCTGATGAGGAAGGAAGGCATGCGACACCGTCAGTGTCGCCATGAGGTGGAACAGAGGCGCTCCCAGATTCTGAATTTCTGCTAATACTTCAGTTCAAATGAAAATGATCACTATTTAAGAAGGAACACAAACAATTTAAACAATAACTAAACACTTTAACCGTTAAAAGCAATATTTAAACAAGACCTTAATAATGTAAGCGGGGAAGAGAATATTTAAACAATAACTAAATAAATTAAACGGAGACGTCAATGTTTAAATGGGAACTTGATATTTTTAAACTAAGAATGGGATAATTAAACAATAATTGACATATACAACTACATAAACATAAAAGCGAAGAACGACATTGATAAGAACTTGTTTTCAGTGGGATATGATGGCACATCATCTGTCTTGACAACAAGATCAACTACAGCGCATTTAAAGATGGAGGACACATGACACATGCGCTGGAAGTTAACCTCGTTTTCTATTGGGCAAACTGTTTTATGTCCATTGGGTGTGATAAACTTAACCCTCACACGGGAAATATCGAGACCCCATCGCTCACATATTTCGCCTAACACCGATTCCCAAGCAGTCAACGCCGTGAACATTAGCACTCGTCCTTCCCCGTTGTATCTAGCAATAGCACAAAAACTCTCCATAATAGCCCTGCATTTTTATAAATTGTTACTCTTTTCCACAGAATGATCAAAGTGAGAGTAACAAAGAAATCCTCACCTTATCGGGAAACCGGCAGAACTCAAATTGAACAAACAAAATGAGAAGAAGAAGAAGAAGATGTAATTCGCCTGTGTGGTGTCTTTGCCAAAAAGCAACCGGGGAAGGGAAAAAATTCACAATTGTATGCATAAAGGTTAGACATGATGTGATCGGGCGAGTTTTTTTCCCACCATTTCCAAGGGCAAAATGGAATTTCATAACAAGGACCCATTTGAAGTGACCGATAAGGGGTAGAAGGGAAGCAAACTATAAATGGAAGGGCTGTCCAGGGTGTGCAAAAGTTAGAGGGGGTTTTTAGAAAGTTTTAAAATTCCCGAGGGGTGAACAATAATTTTCCCTAATTTTATTATGTAGAAAGTTCAAATTATTATTACAGAAATTGTCGTATATTTTATTATTACAGAATGAGTGGAAAATATTTTTATACCATAACACCCATATTATATAGTAATTATATAGTCTAAATTAAATACCCAAACAACCAATATAGCATAATTTTCATAAAATGTTAAATTATTGTATATTGTACCGATTATGCCATAATTTTGGGATACCCAAACAGGACCTAAGGTTTTTTGTTTTACTCATTTTAACAAAGAGTACATTTAAACAAGTTAGGCACAAATGAACTTATATTTTATAGTTGTATATAAATTAATTATGTACTTCATTGTCCTAAAACCAATTATAAGAATGCTTGCCCCTAGAACAATCATTAGTTACGACCACAGCTAGTAGCAAGAATTCCAAAATTATATTGCATTCATGAGTGATGTATGAAATACCTGCTCTGCCATATTTAGAAGTTAGTCACTTAGAGATAAGGGCTGATTTTTGTAAGGAACCTCCACAGTCCGAAGATTATGATGAATTCATTTTAAGTGTCACGCCCCAAGCCCAAAGCATTGACAAACGGCTGCATACCAGGCCGAAACCAAAAAAAGTATGCAACGCCTCAGAACCTGTCTCACCTTAGAAAATAATATCTAACAGAAATATACATTTTTTAAATCAAAACAAGCTATAATATACCAATTGCAAAAGTTCCACAAACAATGTTTAGAATAATATTTATTCAATAATATAAAGTTCCAAGTTCACAAGTAAGGAGAACTTATTCACTTTTTAGTCTAGAAGATGACTTGCTCAACAAGTCCGTTAAGTTGTCCACCAAATAACTCTACTCTTGATTTGCAAAAAAAAAAAAAAACAAACTTAATGAGCTTAAAAGCTCAATAAACAACCACTAAAAACATTTGGAATCAATCACAAGTCTCAAAGATCGAGAACAAAAATTATTGATATGATATAATAGAACATCTAGAAAAACATAATTTAGAAACAAAACAAAATAGTTTAATAGAGTTTGATTTTCAGATAACACAGCGTAAATCTCCCAATTCACTATGATCAAATCATAATATCAGAGATCATTTGTTTATACTCGATGACTCGAGCTAGAATATCAGAGTTTATTTGTTTATGATGAGTGCATTATATCCCATTTTTATATATAACCCGTTTTTATACCCACTATTTCCTTGTTCTCGAGCTGTTATCTTTCTAGTTCAGTGCTATTTGAGGTATTTTAACTTCATTATGCAATTATTTAGGTCATAGAGCAATAACAAGTGTTTTCGAAGAAGATTTATTGCAAAAGTATCTAAAGGGGAGTTCGTCAAGGCAAGCACAGCCCAAGCAAGGCCGTGCTCTTCAACGGTGCACTTTACAGGTGATTCAAGAAATCATAATCACAGTCACGGAATTTAGAGCACAGTCGTGTAGATGGAAGCATGGCCTAAGCACGGGTGTGTTCCAGCTCGTGCACTTCACAGCCTGGTGAAAATTCAGAAATTTCAACTACTTGTAAACTGCACCGCTTGAAGCACGGCCGTGCCGGCATAAAAAATTAGGTTAAAAGCACCGAAAGTTAGGTTAAGAAGGACTTTTTGGTCGGGAACGACGAAGGCGAAGGGAGGAGTTATTGTATAGTTTTTATTACCAACAAGGGAGGATCCAAGCGTGAATCACGAGGCAACTTCGGGGGTGCACTCTCATCATCATCGGGACCTCGGACCTCAACAAGGATGGAAGAAAATAGGGAGTTTTTTATTTCTTTTGTATTTGTTTTCTTTGGTATTATCTTATTGATTGAACCCATGATGGGCTAATCTCCTTGGGTGCCCGGGTTGAGAACTTCGTGGTTGTTTGTACTTGAACACATTTATTGCAATATTTTGGAGTCTTATTTCTTATGTTAAACTCTTCCTGTGTGCTTGATATGTGGGTTGATTGCGTAGCTTGAGTGTATTTTGATGCTTCTTGGTTCCTTAGCTCAAACATTTTAGTGATTGTCCCATTGAGAAAATTAGACTGTGCAGTGGCCTCAATTCCTAGTCGTTTATCTCCACCTTAGCGGTAGCAAGGTTCTTCGAGCATAGGATTCTCGAGACATATCTGATAAATATTGCGAGTATTTGAGTACACTAGACACCAAGGGATTAACTCGGGGCCCTACCCCTAATTGAGTGATTTATTTATTCGGAATTCTCTTGGTGTTCTTCTCTTTCCCTTTATCCTCACTCCAGACTTAGTCCCACTTCCAACGTCATTTGTGGTCGATTAGATATTAAGCTGAGAGAGAGTATTAAAAGCTATACCAGTCCCTAAGGCTTCGACTACCCGATCTTTTTTGGGTACATTATACTACTTTTATGACCCGTGCACTTGCAGATACGCAAGGGACGTATCAGTTTAGTTTTAGTAACGCAAGCCAGAATATCAAAAGCCATTATTTTTCAGTAATAGAAAGCTGTGAAACTATAGTCTCCTAATAAAATTATATGTTGACAAGGTTATTGTTTAACCCCCAATGATAGGGTTAGTGCATAGTTAATTGGATACTAAAATTTCTATATCAATTTAAAGTTCAAACTAAGAAAATACAGAATAATCCACCATGAAAAAGATTAACATTTACATGATCCCACATTTCGTATATCAAAATAAGCCAGTTATTTCCAAATCAAATAACTTAACAAATAGATTGTAAAATAAATAATAATGGATTAATTTATATAACTCAGAATATATAACCTACATAGTTTATGGAAAAAATGAATGAATAAATAACTAATTAAAAATTTAGTAAATACTTAATAATTGAAAAGAATAAAATACTCAAAACTTTAATAAATAAAATTATTCAGAAAAATATAATTATTAAAAATAATAAAAGAAATAATCAACTGGTAATTTCATAAGTGTGGAAAAGTATATCTTATAGTAGAATTTATATATGGATTACTTACCTGACTAACCCGAGAAATTCAATTCTGACACGAATTCAAGGTTTTTGAGCAAGTCTTAAATTTGGAAAAAAAAACTTATTAAATCAGTAAAATATAAATTTACAAAATTTTAGGGGGTATGCAAGAAAGATTTCAAGACACCATTGCTACCAAGGTTAAGGGCTAAGCAAAGGTATTGTAAAAACAGATTTCATAAGAGTATAAATATAGAAAGGGTGAAGCTATTGTTCTATTTTCTAAATTCGGATTCTTTTAAGAAATTATCAAATATAAAGGGGATATGAACCATTTCAACATAACCATTGAGGACTAAAATAGCATAACTTTGATTATCATTCTCCAAATCACAAAATTTTTTTTTTTTTGAGAAAACTAGACAAACGAGGTTATGCCATGTCCGAAATTCACATAAGTTTGAATACAATTAAATTTATTGTATACATTTGAATGCCCATCTATTTCTGTAAACCAGTAAAAATCAGACATGACACTTTTAACATGTATATCTCTCAGTATATATCCTCCAATACTAAGATATTTTCGGAATAGATAGTTAATCTAAAAATGAACAACTTTCTTATTTTGCACCTTACCGGATTCAACCTTTAAAATAATGAAAAATGTCAATCAATCATCAAGTTCTACGCAGAAAACTATTTGATATAGCTACACTAATATGGCCTTATCTCATAAACCACAAAAGTAACAAATCTGAAATTTTACAGACAGTTATCTTACATCGAACCCTACAACTTTCTTATGTTTCACTTTGCTCGATTCACATGGATTATGCCAGTCAATCTTCAGATTCTGCGGAAAATATTATTTTACAGAACTACACTAATATCGTTATATCCTGTAAACTTCAATTGTAGAAAATCTAAAATTTTACAAGGAGTTATCTGACATCGAACCCTACTACTTTTTTATTTTTCATTTTGCTTGATTCAAACTCTAAACTCATGGATTATGACAGTCAATCTTTAGGTTTGTAAAAAATGTTATTTTACATACACAAATAGGGTTACATCTTGCAAAATATTATTATATAAAATTGTTTATATAAAATTTTATAATATCCTGATTTTAATCAAAATAAGTTTATTTAGAAAAATCCAATATTCTAATCAAAATAGGTTTATCTTTATTACATACGTCCAAATTTTAATGTAATTAGGATGTAATATTAAAATAAATAAAATGGATATTATTTGGATATATATATATATATATATATATATATATATTTTTTTTAAGATCCCTACATCAGCCAAGAGCACAGATCTCGAGGTGATTTAAAATATTTAAATTGCAAGATTAGCCAAGAGCACAGATCTCAAGGCAATCTAAAATATTTAAATTACGAGATTAGCCAAGAGCACAGATCTCAAAGCAATCTAAAATATTTAAATTACAATATCAGCCAAGAGCACGGATCTCGAGACGATCTAAAATATTTAAATTGCAGGATTAGCCAAGAACACAGATCTCAAGGCGATCTAAAATATTTAAATTACAAAATCGGCCAAGAGCACGGATGTCGAGGTGATACAAAAATTATTCAAACCAAGAGCACAAATCTCGAGGTGACCTAAGAATTATTCAAATCCCTAGATTGGCCAAGAGTACAGATCTCGAGGCAATCTAAATAATAAAATAATATATATTCAATTTCTGGGATTATTTTAAAAAAAGCCTCGAGGCATCTCAAGATTATCTTTGAGTGCGCATCACGAGATCTGGATAACAATTAAAAAAATAATAATTAAAAATATATAATTGAATATATATATAAGTAAATAAAAAAGATGTGGATAAGAATTCTCTTTTATTTCTTGAACCGTGTGTTCCACTAATTTGTTTTTAACAAAAAATTAAAATTAAAAAAAATATAAAAGGAGGGTGAGTGGAAAGAGAGAGGAGGAGAAAAAAAGAGAGAAAATGAAATTCGGAGAGAAAGAAAAGAAAGAGAATTCAGAGAAATTCAGAGAGAAAGAAAGAGAGAGGAGGTGAAAAGAAAGAGAATTATGAGGAATTCAGAGAGAAAGAAAAAAGAAAAGAGAAAAAAACATAAGAAAGGAAAAGAAAAAAAAGAGAAGGAAACAGAGAGTTTAGAGAAGAAGAAGAAGGTCCTTATTTATTTATTTTTTTCTTTATTTCTTTTCCTGCATGTACACATATATATATAAAGGAAAAAAAAAAAGCCGCCGTGGTTGTTGTCACCGTCTTCGCCCGTTCACCGCCGAAGTCGACACGAACAAGGGTGGAATATCCCTTGCTCATCGCCGCCGTCGACGATCGTTCATCACTCGTTGCTGCCATTAACGATTGTTCACCATTTGTCACCGTCTTCGCCCGTCTACCGCCGAGGTCGACATGAGCGAGGGTGGAATATCCCTCGCTCGTCATCGCCGTCGACGATCTTTCATCACTCGTCGCCGCCGTTGACAGTCGTTCACCACTCGTATCTCATATACATACCAAAGTTAAAGAAATAAAAAAAAACACTGTCACTGCCACTGGTGTCGTAGCCGCTCAAACGTAAAGCTAAGGTTGAAGAATATTTTATGCAGGATGAGGAACTTATGAACTGGAAACCAATGATCATATCATTTCAAAAAAAAAAACATAATAACAAATAAAAAAAATACTCAGATCTGCAAGCTCCATGGACTAATGGCAAGTCTGAGCCATGGTGGTGTATTGTTGACAAGGATGAGCTGGCTTTGTTGGTTATTCGGAAATTTCACTGGCCTCCCATCTCAATTTATTCACTATGTGAACATAGAGATAAAAAAAAAGAATAATTAGAAGGGTATTTGTTTTCTATAAAATGTTCTATTATGGAGAAAATAAGACTTCAAACTTAGACATGTTCACAAGAAAGTCAAAGTTTGCATGCCTTGATTCTGATCGTGAAAAGATGCTATCCTTTCTGTTTCAATTTTGATGTATGTTATATGTTATAACAATAACATATAAAAAAAAAAAAAAAAAAGAAAGAAGAGCTTCAAAATCACAGCCTCAGAAAATTTCTTAAAGACTAGATTGATTTTCATTTCACAGGAAGAGTTTAGCATTAAGAGAAGTGGGCCCACTTTTTTTTTTTAAGGCATGTCACAAAGCTTACGTAGCAAGCTAAGCGAGGTTTTGGGATCATTTATTAAGGCATGGGAAATGACCCACTAAGCCCTAGTTATATTACAATAAATCTATTATTTTCATTGTACCCTATTTTAGTAGCCTAAACTTTCACAAAAAGAATCCAGATATCATTTAAATTTACCATGCACATTTGAAGATGCTACCTCTTAGCTCGGCAAGAATCTTTATCTCGATGCAACAACAAATTCTATACAAATTTCAATACAATAATGAAATTCGTATTTTAGGACAGCAACGAGACATGTAATGCGGTGACGAGGGACATGCAACAATATATATATATATATATATATAAGTGATGTAATAAATACAAATATACATATATATGTATATATATATATATATATGAAATAAAAAAGTATAAATAAATAAATAAATAAATTTTTACAATTTGCATTATGGGTATATATAGTTTGAAATGTTTTGCCTTTACTTGTACTCGAAGCCCTTTATCGGATGTTCCCAAGATTTTAATCTGGGGTTATTAATAATAGAGGTTTGCCTCTATTAGGAATGGAAGAGTCCATAGAAATAAAAATAATAAAAAAAAATATAATAATACCAAAAAAAAAAGAAGAAAAATAATACTATAATAAAAATAAATCATTTGTGATTCGATATATGGCCTGATGTCTCCTCACTGACATGACGCCAGGTGCATATTTTCGATCCCACCAATTCTGGCACGCCCGGTGGGACACCTATAATTCCTCCTCCCATCTTTGCGGCAAGAGTACAAGTAAAAGGCATTTATAACTCCTATGTAAGAAAATTAATATTGTTATTTTTTTTTTACAGAAGGTACAATGACGTTTAAGAATTCAAGTGCACTTGGAAGTCCAAAGCTCACCATTTTTCTTGGGGAAGGATCGGAAGTCCAACTACCCAACTGCGTGTTCAACACTGGAGCTGCTGGAGCTGAGATGAAGTTCGACACAATCTCTGAGTCAGTAGAGTTTGTGAAGAGGACTTCAGTATCTGAAGAAAACCTAACGGTTCCACATCTTCCATCCAAGGGTCGTTGCCCAAATGCCATTATTCCTGCATTTGAAAAGAATATTCATGAGAAATCAAGAACATCCGTCTTTCAGAGGTTGTCGTATCCTAAAAGGATTGTGTCTGCAAACAATGAAGATGATGAACCTACTTTCACTATTGCTGTCAAGGGTAGGGAAAGTAGGATTTTTCAATCAAAAGAAGTGGAGCTTAGAAAAACTGTGTTTTCAAGGTTGACACCAAGGAAGGTGAAAACCCCAAGTCACAAATTAAATTTTGTGTCATTTCAAAACCATAAGAATAATCAAATGGGCTCTTTTAAGAACTCATTTGAACCACTTAACATGGTGAAGAAGAACGCAACAACTGCGGAGTTGCGTTCGCAAACATACGAAAAGAAAGGGGGCAGATTGCCAAAATCTCATAAAAATTCCTTCGGCAAAAATCTTTACAAAATATACACAGCATCAAAGAAACTGCAGTCCACCAAAATGGAGCCGAGAGAGTTTTATCAGAAAAAGAAATAGTTAGTGTTGAATGCACGAAAAACGGTTTTTGACTGGATTGCTTCTCCAAAGCAAATCTCACAGGGTCAAGCTTCGGCTTCTCGTTCGAAGTTTGACCGAAAGAGGAGAACAGAAGATGAAGACATGTTTGATGTTGAAATACATACTGTGCATATGATCACTGAAGCTCGAGAAGACCCAGTAGCTGAACAGGAGCAACCAGGGCCAGTCACAAGATCTCGTAGACGGGCAATGGATTCTCAAAGCATGGCGGGAGGGGAAGGTTTAAGCCATATCCCACATAAAGAGCCAGATCCCCTACATGAAGATGATGAACCTGTTTTTATTTTAGACCAAAACAACATAAAAAAGAAACTCCAACAAATAGAAACCCAAGAAATAGAATATAAGAAAATGAATGAAAACATGATGATGTTAATGGATACAGTATTCCAAATGCAAAAACAGATGGCAATCATGATGGCAAATCGTCCTGAGCAGGTGCAGAGGTCAAACACTTCCATTCCTCAACCAAGAGAAATTGCTCAAGAACTTGGTGGCACATCGAGTATTCCAACCCTGGAGCAATCAATTGTAATAACTCGGGAAGAGATACAACAGATGGTGGCTGTTGAGCTTAAACATGCAAAAGATGGTGAGATAAGAGTTGATGGTGATAAGCCTTATCCCAGCCATCATGATTTGGTACCTTATCCTAAGGGATACAATGTACCTAAATTTAAACAATTCAACGGAATTGGCAACCCTGATCAACACCTGGTCTCATTTTGTAACAACCTGTGGAGACACAAGTGCAAAACCATCACTTCTCCTTAGACAATTTTCTGCTAGTCTCACAGGAGTTGCATTTGAGTGGAACGCTAGCTTGCAACCATAATCAATTCAAAATTGGCAGCAGTTGAAAGATGCATTTCGAGTGCGGTTCGGAGGTGTGAGTGATAAAATCACAGTAGCTGATCTTGCGGCTACCCGCCAAAACAAAGATGAGAAGGTGGTCGATTATATTATGAGGTGGCGAAACCTGAGTATCAAGTGTGAACAACCTTTGGACCAGCCACAAGCAGTGGGTCTTTTGCTTGGAAATATTGACAGCTAGATGGTTCCTTTCTTAAGCACGTCTGGCATCACTACATTCCAAGAATTAATTTCTCAAGCCAAAAAATTGGAAAGAACGAGCCCAAGGGTGTTGTCTAACTTCCAAACATCTAAAAATGATAAGCCTAAAAAGACAGATGGTGTCAAGTACATTGCTACAACCTTCAATGTTGATAAAGGGAAAGGCACTATGGAGTCACAAAAGCTAGAACAAACTAAGCCACTTAGCTTAGTTGCTTCTGGAAATGAACCAAGGCCTATTCCATCCTTGAAAGAAAGAATGAACAAAAAGTATTCTTTTCGAAGAGATAAAGTGCTAAAATTTTTAAAGATGCTATGAAAGGAGGTCTACAATTGCCGGAATGTAAGAGACCTGAAGAACAGAATAAGAAAGATCATCCTAATTATTGCCCGTTGAAAGATTGTCATGTTTATAAAGAAAGATTGTTATGTTTATAAAGATTGGCTTGAGCGTCAATATCAAGAAGGCGATATTACACTATCCAAGAACGTTCTCTTGGAACAACCTGCTGAACACATTCGCTATGTGACTACTGTAGACTATCAGGGATCATCTCAAGGAGAAGTTACAGTAGTGGGCAATAAAATAATGCTCCCATCGCTTTTTGATGGTAAACCACCTTCGGTTCCAGAGGAATTGTGGGAGATATTCATATCTAAAAATTCAAAGAAGATGTTGAAGAAATTGGCTGAGCTTCCAGGGATCAAGTGGAGAAGTTCTCAGATTCCCCCTGAAGAACTCCCGATAAAGCAAACCAAGAAGAAAAATAAGAAGAAAAAGCAAAAATGTGAACAATCAAAACATAAGAAGTCAATTATAGAAAAATACATTGAATCTCTTGAAGAATATGAACAGAAGGAAAGAGTGTTGATCACTCTTAAAGACTATTTTCCCGATGAGGTTAATGAATTGTTTGAGGAATTAGTTGAAAAAGATGATAAAATGATGCAAGTGGAAACTTGCAGGCTATTTCTGGAAGCGAATTTTCTATATGTGATCAAGATGACAATGAGGACAGTTTTTCTGAACCAGAGGAACTATATAATCGTCATGGTCGACCTTACATTAGTAACAAGCAAAAGAAAAAGATGGCATTCAGAGTGAAAGTGAAGAAGGTAAATGCCAAGCTCTTGGAATCACACTCGCTTGAAAAGACTAAAGAACCATATTATACTCCAAAGGCTCCAAAGTATAAAATTTTGAGAAAAGTGATGCCTGCTAAAGATATTCCTTCATTTATTCAAAGGGTGACTGAGGAATCAGCTAATAGACTGATGCAATTACATGTTGTAGATAATGAATGGGATGAATCTGGAATATATCCTCCAGAATCAATAGCGAAAATGTTGACCCAAAAACAGTGAAGCCTATAGCTTTAGTGAGAAATGGCAAAGACAAATCCAGTCCTTTAGACATTGAAATCAGGAAGGACAGGAAAATGGAGCTTTTTAATCGAGCTATTGAAGAAGGGTTAGAACTACCTAGACCCAAGAGACCATGCTTGATGCATTTAGACAGTCATCCAAATTATTGTCCATATCAAAGACTTGTGGGACATCCTTTAGAAGACTGTCGAAATTTTCAAAAGTGGCTACAAAAACAAGTTTCCATGGGAAATTTGCAGTTGGTTGATGATGATTTTGAAGTGAAAGGTGCATGTTATGCCATAGCATGTTTAGATGGTTCTGATGATGAGTTGAATTTTCCAAATGAAGATGAGGAAGTATCTTGCCATGTACATCAAATGCAGCTCAGAACTGGTAAATTACTTCAATCGCGACAGGCTTCTGGCTCTAATGACAAAAATAAAAGGAAGATGATAGAAGAATAAAATGTCTTGCCAAAGAAACCATTGAAGAAACCAGATTATAATATCTTGGCACACTTAAAGAAAGTCCCGGCTCTTCTTAGCATGTATGATGCACTTATGATGTCGACAGAAGTCAGGGAATCTTTAATACACGCCTTACAAAACCCTGAGGAATACCAAGCATATTTTGCTGAGGTTAATATGACAGATGCTTTGTACGCGACGCATACACTTTCGGTATCATTCACTGACGAAGATTTATTGCTTGGAACTGCAGAGCATAATAGGCCATTGTATGTGACAGGGTCTTATGATGGGATGAAGATCAATCGAATCCTAATAGATCCAGGGTCTTCCTTAAATTTAATGACCCTCAATACTCTTCGGGGATTAGCTTTGGAGGTATATCATTTATCTTCAGAAAGAATTATTATTCAAGGCTTTTAACCAGCATAGTCAAAAAGCGTTGGGTTCCATCACTCTCCCAATCAAATTTGGGAAAATCATATCTGATGTGAAATTCTATGTGATTGATGCTGATACTTCCTACAAAGCATTGTTGGGTAGGCCATGGATCCATGAAAATCGGATGGTACCTTCTACTCTTCACCAATGCATGAAATATATGGTGGATAGGGAAGAATCCAGAATTGATGGCGAAATTCAACCTTTTGGCTTTCATGAAATACATTATGAGGATGCCAAATATTATCTCAATGTTTCAAAAGGAAACAAATTGTCAAACAAAATGGAAAGATCTTCCTTAAAACTATCTAAGGCTATTTCAGAATCCAAAAAGAAGGAACTAGTATTACCTCACTATGGCAGTGAAACTGAATCTTCAGAAGAAGAAAGTGATACAAGTCAAACCAAAGGGTCTCCCTGAGAAAGCACCTTGCATATCACAAGAGTTCCAGATGGTCTGTACAAATCCCTAAATGATTTAAATATCAATACTATTGAGCATTTGAAGACATTTTATGTGCCAGCTTGACGAAAAAGGGAAAGAGGTATCCTCTTCTACAAAGCTAAGAACAATGAAATCCCAAATGATGATATTATACACATTGAACACGAAGAAGATAATGAGATTCAATATATAAATTTCCCAAGCCAATACCCTAATAAACTCAAGAAGATGGTTGAAGAGTTTGGGGGCAAAAGAAACTGGTCAAAAAAGTCATATCAAATTTTTCATCAATTATGGAACCATACTCATCCAGACAAACGAGGGGTGGGTTACTTTGAATATTCTAGCCATTCATGTTACATGATGGAATCTAAGGAAGAAGAAGATGTGAAGATAAAAAATGCACCGTCTGAATTAGAAGATGGGGGCCAAGCAACAGTTGATGAGCTAGTTGAAATCAACTTGGGAAGTGGGGAAGATCCAAGGCCAACTTTCTTAAGTTCACAACTGACAGAAGAACAAAAGGAATCTTTTAAAGCTCTTTTAAAAGAATATGTTGATTGTTTTGCTTGGAATTATAATGAAATTCCAGGGTTGGACAATGAAATAGCTATTCACAGATTGGCTATTGATTCCAATTTTACTCCAGTCAAGCAAGCACCAAGAAAGATGAAATTTGATTTAGAAGAGAAAGTGATAGAAGAAACAAAAAAGTTGATAGAAGCAAATTTTATCAGGGAAGAAAATGCCGAGATTGGGTTGCCAGTATAGTACCTGTAAAGAAAAAGAATGGTCAGATACGAATATGCGTTGATTTCAGAGATTTAAACAAAGCATGTCTTAAAGATGATTTTCCTTTACCAGTTATGGAAATCATGATCGATAATACCTCAGGGTATAAGATGTTTTCTTTTATAGATGGATATTTAGGGTATAATCAAATTAAGATGCACCCAGATGATGAGAAACATACCGCCTTCCAAACACCCATGGGCATATATTGCTACAGAGTGATGCCGTTTGGCTTGAAGAATGCGGGGGCAACATATCAAAGAGCTATGACAAGAATATTTGATGATCTGATTCATAAAGTTGTCGAATGTTACGTAGACGATTTGGTTGTGAAAACAAGTTCAAAAGACAAACACCTTGAAGATCTGAGAACTATTTTCATACGTCTCAGAAAATATAAATTGAAAATGAACCCAATGAAATGTGCTTTTGGAGTCCTATCAGGGAAATTTCTAGGCTTTATCGTGAGACATCGCGGGATAGAAATAGACCCTTCTAAGATCAAGGCAATCTTGGAAATGCCGCCTCCCCAGACATTAAAACAGTTGAGGTCTTTTGAAGGACGTTTGGCTTATATTAGAAGATTCATTTCCAACTTATCAGGAAGATGCAAACCTTTTTCCAAATTGGTTAAGAAAAATACACCCTTTAAATGGGATGCCGAATGTCAAAAAGCTTTTGAAGATATTAAGCAGTATTGACTAAGTCCACCAGTGTTAGCGGCTCCAATCTCGGGAAAGCCACTAATTCTATATACTGCTGCTTTGGAAGGGTCATTGGAGCTATGTTAGCTCAAAACAATGAGGAGGGTAAAGAAAATGCATTATATTACCTTAGCCGAATGTTGGTAGGAGCTGAGAGTAAATATACACCCATTGAGAAACATTGCTTGGCATTGGTGTTTGGGGTAAAGAAATTGAGACACTACCTTCTTGCACATAAAATTATTCTCATATCAAAAATTGACCCCCTTAAATATCTCATGACAAGACCGTTACTCATGGGAAGACTTGCAAAGTGGGTGTTGATCTTAATGGAGTTTGATATAACCTACACTCCACAAAAAGCTGTCAAGGGGCAAGCACTAGCCGATTTCTTGGCTGCACATCCACTCCCTGATGATTCACCCCTTAACTATGATCTTCCTGATGAAAAGACACTTGAAATAAAAAAGGTAAAATGGCAACTGTACTTTGATGGACGTCATCCATAAAGTCGGCATTTCAGTATGAGCTTCCTCAAATCAAAGCTGGGATAGGACTTGTGTTCATTACAGCAGAAGGAGGAATCCTTAGATATGCACTTTCTCTTACGGAGACATGCACAAACAATGAAGCAGAGTATGAAGCTCTTATAGCTGGTTTGGAATTGGCAATCAAGATGGAAATTCAATATATCCATATATTTGGTGACTCACAACTCATTATCAACCAAGTCGAAGGAGAATACAAAGTATACAAAGCTGAACTTCTTAAATACCATAAGAAGGTCAAAGTGTTGATGAAGAAAATTCCCCAAGTACAGTTGAGTAGAGTTTCAAGAGCAGAAAATGGAGAAGCTGATTCTTTGGCAAGGATAGCAAAGGAGCTGGCAAATCCAAATCATGATGAAATTCAGATCACCATAAGGAATAGAAGACCCATAAGCACAAGCCTTAGCGATGTTGAAGAAGAACATACTGAAGACAGCATGGAAATCTTTACTGTCGAGATACCAGAGGAAAATTGGAGGCAACCATTCATGGATTATTTAAAATATGATAAATTTCCTGAGGACAAATCAGAAAGCCTTCAAATAAAACGAAGAGCTTTAAGATTTACCTTTATCAATGATACAATATATCGTAGGTCATATGATCAACTACTCCTGCGATGTGTTTCATATGAAGAAGCAAAAGAAGTCATGCACGATGTACACTCTGGGATATGTGGTGCACACCAGACTGGACCCAAAATGCAATTTAAGATTAAATGCATGGAATATTATTGGCCAACCATGGTCAGAGATTGCATTGAATATGCTAAAAAATGCCATCTATGTCAAATTCATGGGGATTTTATTCACCAACATCCAAATCCCTTGCATCGCACAGTCTCTTCATGGCCTTTTGAGATATGGGGAACAGTTGTGATCGGTCCCATTGAACCTTCATCATCTTTGGGACACCGATTTATATTAGCTGCCATAGACTATTTTTCTAGATGGGCAGAGGCTATCCCATTAAGAGAAGTAAAAACCGAAAATATCATCAAATTCTTCAGGGAAAATATCTTATATAGATTTGGAACTCCAAGAAGAATTATATCAGATAATGGTCCTGCTTTTAAAAGCTTTAAAATTGGGAGATTCGCACAACATCACAAGATAGATTGGAGATATACTTCCATCAATAATGCAAGAGCAAATGGGTTGGCAGAAGCATTCAATAAAACCCTTTCAAAATTATTAAAGAAGGCTATGTCCAAAACTAAAAGAGATTGGCATGATAGACTTCCCGAGATGTTATGGGCATATCGTACAACATACAGGACTCCAACACAACGTACACCATACTCTTTAGTATTTGGAACTGAAGCAGTCTTGCCCCTTGAGATTCAAATACCTTCATTAAGAGTGGCATTACAGAATGAAATATCAAATGAAGATAATTTTTGACTTCGCCTAGATGAGTTGGACTCTTTGGATGAAAAAAGAATAGAAGTACAACAAAATCTTGAGGTTTATAAAGCAAAGATGTCACAAGCTTATAATAAGTTGGCAAGATTTCGAACATTTACAAAAGGAGAGATGATTCTTGTCCTTAAAAGACCTATTATCACCAACAAGAAAATAGGGGGCAAGTTTAAAGCAAATTGGGAAGGCCCTTATGTTGTGGAGACTGTCTACAAAGGAGGCGCATACCAACTCATTGATGCTAACGGAGAAAGACCTATGCCACCTATCAATGGTCGCTTTCTAAAAAAATATTATGCATAATGTAAAATGTTTGTCTATGACGGAACGTCTAGTCCCTTGTAAAAAGGTAGACCGGTCATGTACAATTGTGTACTTCCAGAGGCAAAACATTAAATTTTGTATACTTATTTATAATAATATGTGTGGCATGTTATCTCAGAGTTTCATTTTCATTCAACAATAAAAAAAGGAGAGAGAAGTGATGTAATCACATTGCTATTGACAAACGAATAATTTTTCAAACCAATCATCAAAGTATATATGAATAAAAAATTGAGCAAAAACAAGTCATATTAAAGAAAACTCCCAAGTTCATAACAAATGTCTTAAAATCAATCATTAAAAGAAATATATACTCAAAATTAACTAGCAGAGTATATAGATAAAACTAAGCTAAACAAATAAAAACAAATAATAAATGAATAGAGTTCTTCAGTACTTCAAAATTTGAGCGCAAGACTCCTTTGCTCTTTCGAGTTCATCAAGCATTGTTGTGTAGAAGGCGATACGTGCATCATCAAAATTGTCTTCCCCAACTTTAATTGGTCGTGCTTTGTTCCTATCTCGTGCAGTTTGCAAGTTGGCTTGCGTAGTGGTAGAGAGCTCTAAGGAATTTGTCGAAGCTGTTATTTCTTCGCGCAAAATCTTTATATCACTTGAAATTTCAAGAACTCTATTTTGAAGTTGATGCTGTTCTGCCTCAAGCTTCTGAAGTTTATCTGTCTTCATATCTATGTCATTGATCAGATCTACCCTATCCTTGTTAAGATTTTCAAGTGCTAATGTTGTATTTAGCACACAATCTTTTTCTCGCTGCCTTTGTATATAAATTTGAACCACAGGATCTTCCGAAACCTCTTTAAGATAGGATGCACACTGGTGTACCTGGCTTAGAACATGCTCATGATTAGTCAAGTTAATGCCAAAAAGTCTCAGAATTTTATTTTTGGCTTTAACATCATCAACAACGTTCTGATAGTTGTGTTGATTGAGAGACTTAATACTTGCGACCAGCCTATCCCGTAGGAAAAATAGAGGATTCTCCAAACCTATAGAGATAAAAAAAAATATTATTATTTTATTATAAAAATAATAATAAAAACTTTTTTTATTACCTTGTGGAAGTAATGGAGAAAGACTCGCGCCAGTGTCAATATTGGTATTGGTATGGTCTGATTCTTCCAAAGGTTGTGTTGAAGCGGAAATATTGTTGTTTTCTTGAGGGACTAGTTTTCAAAATTTTTAAGCCAATAAAAGTATATGAAAATAAAATAAAATAAAAAAAATAATAATAGTAATGAAATAAAATCACCTCCATTTGGTTTTAGTGATGATGTAATTTCGACATTTGAATCACTATCTTCCAACTTTTCTGTAGTAGTTGGGCTGGTTCTAATGAATTCTTCAGAAGGAGTATGTCCTAAGGATGGCGTACTTTCGTCATCATGAATGTCTAAATTTCAGAAAAAAGAGACATATCAATTTCATATGTCATGTTGGATGAATAAAGAAATAAATAAATAAGTAATACCTTTTCTGATCAATGGGGAAGAATGTTGGGGTTCATCTTCTAAAATAATTGGCATGTCGTCTGAAATATGTAAAATGCAGATAAGGACAACATATATAAAGATAATGCATGACAATAAGTTGATACCTCGTGGAGGATCTGGATTAACTTCTTCAGTCACCATAGCAGCATCTCACGTGCTTGGCGGACCTAGAAAAGAAACTTGATGAACAACATTATATATATATATATATATATATATATATATATATTATAAAAATGGCAAATCTCAACCATTCATGACAGCATGCATGATATAAAAAAAAGGGGAAAAATAATAATAAAAAGAGCTGGCGAAGGATTAAAGAAAACGTTATATATATATATATATAACAATAAATAAAAGAGCTATATAGTTTAACAAAAGGTTTATAAATAAACATACCTTGAGTTTGTTGTCGTTTCACGAAAGTAGGCTGATCAATAGTAGAATGCTTGCGTTTAGAGATAGGGATAGGAGGATCAATGAAAATACTTTCATTGATAAATTGTGATTTTCTTGATAATTGATTTCGTCCTCTACTTGTTGGACGTTCCCCGTGAGGTAAATCTGTGATGCTTTGATTGACAAAAGCCTGAACGCTTTTGAACCTTTTTTGTGCATAAACTAATAAGAGTTTACCACTTCTATCATAATCAGGGATATAAAATAAACTGGAAGTTTTTTGACGAGAAAAATGAATCCAATAGCCCGCGAGGACTCCAATTGAAGAAGGATTTCTAGGGACATCAACAAATGTAGGAAAATATTGGTCGTAACCAAATTGACGTCCAAATCTATGAGGATTATAAGGTTCCGCATAAATATCCCAAGCGCAACGTAGTGGAAGAACCCCACAACGAAGACAAATCACATACTCCATAGTGTAAGTATCTAAAACTCAACCCCAGGAGTTAGTAGGAAATCCAGGACCTTTCCTATTATTGACCATTGCATTCAACCCCACATATATACGTGCTAACACCATGGGAGCAAAAGCAATTTTCTTCTTATGCACAATATCCAAGGCCATCATAAAAACTCCTGGTCTAATCATATTATAGTTGCTTGGCATGATGAAATAGCAAATCCAAAGAGCCATAAAAGCAGTTAAATCAGTATAAAGAGAAGGTTTTGGAGGAGGATCATGTCTTGAATCAAATTTTGTTCCCTTTTTAAAAAAATCTATCCTATTATTAAAAGACACGCCTTTGTCATGTTGAGGAAAATCTTGCCTTGCAAGCCATTGATAGATATAAAAAAGGTTTCTCAAAATTGAAAATTCAGAAATTCCTCTTTGATGAAATATGTCATTAGTAGGGATAAATTCGTCATACATGTCGCCACAAATTGGAAGCCCTCCAAGTATTTTAATATCCCACAAAAAAATTCCTACCTCCCCGTGCAGAAAATGAAAGGTGTTGGTTTCTGGACACCCCAATTCCACTAGTGATTTATAGAAATTAAGATCTATGTTATATTGCCCAATTGAAGATATTATTCCTCCTACTAGCTCCACATGGGATAATTCATCGGAATAACTATTAATGATATGTTTGGCCCAATCAGCATACTCAGGAAAATCAATCAATTCTTTTATGATAGGATCCTTACCTTTCCATCCTGGATGGTGATTAATGATCTTATATCCAAGAGTTTGGAAGTCATTCGAATCTTGTGCACTTCCTTCAGGCTTTAAGTAAATTGCATCGATCTTGCTATCTTCGTACCAGTGGTTCAGAGTAAGTTTCGCAGTGACTAAACGAGTCGAAGGACACTTCACCCACTCTGAATATTCTTCTCCTTCATAGTTAATGATGGGCTCAGATCCTATGCCAAAAACAGGATTATGTCGAGTGAAAACTTGACCATGTGGAGGATCACTACAATTTTCATTAATATCTCAAAAAAGCTCTTTTTGCGAATTATTCGCCACAAAAAAAGGGGGTTTGAAATTCCTACTTCTCTCACTCAATCTCACTAAAGTTTTCATGAGAGAAGTATGAAGGGGGCATTTGTTTATATAAAATTTTATAATATCCTGATTTTAATCAAAATAAGTTTATTTAAAAAAATCCAATATTCTAATCAAAATAGATTTATCTTAATTACATACGTCCATATTTTAATGTAATTAGGACGTAAAATTAAAATAAATAAAATGGATATTATTTGGATATATATATATAATGTTTTTAAAAGATCCCTAGATCAGACAAGAGCACAGATCTCGAGGCGATTAAAAATATTTAAATTGCAATATTAGCCAAGAGCACAGATCTCAAGGCAATCTAAAATATTTAAACTACGAGATTAGCCAAGAGCACAGATCTCAAGGCAATCTTAAATATTTAAATTACAAGATCAACCAAGAGCACGGATCTCGAGACGATCTAAAATATTTAAATTGCAGGATTAGCCAAGAACACAGATCTCAAGGTGATCTAAAATATTTAAATTACAAAATCGGCCAAGAGCACGGATCTCGAGGTGATGTAAAAATTATTCAAACCAAGAGCCAAATCTCAAGGTGACCTAAGAATTATTCAAATCCCTAGATTAGCCAAGAGTACAGATCTCGAGGCAATCTAAATAATAAAATAATATATATTCAATTTTTTGGATTATTTAAAAAAAATCTCGAAGCATCTGAAGATTATCCTTGAGTGTGCATCACGAGGAGGATATTAAAAAAATCAATCAATAAATAACAAATAAAAATAATAATAATAATTCAAAATATATAATTGAATATATATATATATATATATATATATATATATATATATATATATATATATATATATATATATATATAAAGTAAATAAAAAAGGTGTGGATAAGAATTCTCTTTTATCTCTTGAACTTTGTGATCCATTAATTTTTTTAAAAAAACAATTAAAATTAAAAGAAATATAAAATGAGGGTGAGTGGAAAGAGAGAGGAGGAGAAAAAAAAGGGAGAAAAAGAAATTCAGAGAGAAAGAAAAGAAAGAGAATTCAGAGAGAAAGAAAGAGAGAGGAGGAGAAAAGAAAGAGAATTTAGAGGAATTCAGAGAGAAAGAAAAAAATAATAGAGAAAAAAAGAAGAAAGGAAAAGAAAAAAAAGAGAAGGAAACAGAGAGTTTAGAGAAGAAGAAGAAGGTCCTTATTTGTTTATTTATTTATTTTTTTCTTTCTTCTTTTGCTGCGCGTACACGTATATATAAAAGAAAAAAAAAAGCCGTTGTGGTTGTTGTCACCATCTTCACCCGTTCACCGCCGAAGTCGACACGAGCAAGGGTTTAATATCCCTTGCTCGTCGCCACCGTCGACGATCGTTTATCACTCGTTGCTGCCATTAACGATTGTTCACCACTTGTCACCGTCTTCGCCCGTCTACCGTCGAGGTCGACATGAGCGAGGGTGGAATATCCCTCGCTCGTCATCGCCGTCGACAATCGTTCATCACTCGTCGCCGCCGTTGACAGTCGTTCACCACTCGTATCTCATATACATACAAAAGTTAAAGAAATAAAAAAAAAAAACACTGTCACTGCCACTGGTGTCGTAGCCGCTTAAACGTAAAGCTAAGGTTGAAGAATATTTTATGCAGGATGAGGAACTTATGGAATGGAAACCAATGATCATATAATTTAAAAAAAAACACATAATAAAAAATAAAAAAAATACTCAGATCTGCAAGCTCCATGGACTAATGGCAAGTCTGAGCCATGGTGGTGTATTGTTGACAAGGATGAGCTGGCTTTGTTGGTTATTCGGAAATTTCACTGGCCTCCCATCTCAATTTATTCACTATGTGAACATAGACATAAAAAAAAAGATAATTAGAAGGGTATTTGTTTTCTATAAAATGTTCCATTATGGAGAAAATAAGACTTCAAACTTAGACATTTTCACAAGAAAGTCAAAGTTTGCATGCCTTGATTCTGATCGTGAAAAGCTGCTATCCTTGCTGTTCAATTTTGATGTATGTTATATGTTATAACAATAACATATAAAAAAAAAAAGACAGAAGAGCTTCAAAATCACAGCCTCAGAAAATTTCTTAAAGACTAGATTGATTTTCATTTAACAAGAAGAGTTTAGCATTAAGAGAAGTGGGCCCACTTTTTTTTTTAAGGCATGTGACAAAGCTTACCTAGCAAGCTAAGGAAGGTTTTGGGATCATTTATTAAGGCATGGGAAATGACCAACTAAGCCCTAGTTATATTACAATAAATCTATGATTTTCATTGTACCCTATTTTAGTAGCCTAAACTTTCACAAAATGAATCCAGATATCATTTAAATTTACTTTGCACATTTGAAGATGCTACCTGTTAGCTCGGCAAGAATCTTTATCTCGATGCAACAGCAAATTCTATACAAATTTCAATACGATAATGAAATTCGTATTTTAGGACAGCAACGAGACATGTAATGCGGTGACGAGGGACATGCAACAATATATATATATATATATTATGACAGCTACGAGACATGTAATGCGGTGACAACGGACAGGCAGCAATATATATATATATATAAGTGATGTAATAAATACAAATATACATATATGTATATATATATATGAAATAAAAAAATGATAAATAAATAAATAAATAAATTTTTACAATTTGCATTATGTGTATATATAGTTTGAAATGTTTTGCCTTTACTTGTACTCGAAGCCCTTAATCGGAGGTTCCCAAGATTTTAATCTAGGGTAATTAATAATAGAGGCTTGCCTCTATTAGGAATGGAAGAGTCCATAAAAATAAAAATAATAAAAAAAATATAATAATACCAAAAAAATAAAAAATAATAACAATATAATAAAAATAAATCATTTGTGATTCGATATATGGCCTGGTGTCTCCTCAGTGACATGACGCCAGGTGCATATTTTCGATCCCACAAAAATCTGAAATTTTACAGGCCAAATAAAATCTAAAATCACCTTCCATATATGAGTTCTCGATGGAGGTTTATATGAAGATAGCTATTGAGAAGATAAGGAAGAATCTCAAGGGATAATTAGAAAAATCAGCATTTGATGTAGAATTACTGTCCAAATTACTTATTACATGATATAGAATTCAGCATATGATGTGCTACTGAGCCTTGCGACAATGAAGAACTATTTTCAAAATTTACTTCAAAAGAAGTCTTGAAATGAAAATGGATTTTTGAGTATATGAAACTTTCGGCTTCATTTCACTGGTGGCCACAAAAGTTGTTTTTGTAACCGTATGGCCATAAAAGATTTCTCCGGGAGCAGCAGTGGCCATAAAAGCTTGTTTGGAGGCCATTTCCGGCGACTGGGCTGACATGGACGCCACCTGTAATATAATTTCATCTGGGAAAATGACGTGGCAGTCCAACTCATGAAGCTTTTTATATCTCATCCAAGTCAGCAGGCCAGTCATCAGCTGAGTTATCGACTTCCTTCTTTACCCCTTCTCCTATGCCGAAGTTCATTTGAAGCCCTAGAATAGGGCATCACTCCGGCCACTTATCGCAGGTGCTTCCTCAGGCCTGAATACCCTCCCTCCTTTCCTAAATTAGAAGGATGGCCTTTCTAATACAACCCCCTCAAGCTACCGGCTTCCCAGAATGCAATCATGCGAGAAAATGGTGGAGATGCTCCCAAAGGAAGGGTTTCCATCCCGTATGGTTGCTGTTGTTTTCTTCTTGGATGTCGGAGATATTCCCAGGTTTAGATCTTAATTTATAGGCCTATAATAGAGACGGGAAAAGATTTTGGTCTGAAATGGAGTATATGAATGTCATGATATAATTTCTCATTGTAATTTAATTCAGTGGAAACTTATAAGAGTGTGTAATTTAATTCAATTGATTGCAGATAATGCTGAAATTTTAATATGTTCTTCATGTATGAATGAGGTACTCAATTCATGTTATCTTTATAATCTTGGCTTGTGAGAGTGTAATTTAATTCAGTTGAATGTAGATAATACTGAATTTTTAGTCTCTACTAGCACAAGCCTCTGCAGAATTTTAAAAAGAGAAAGTTTGGACAAGCACAAGCATCAGTTATCTGCAAAAATTTGAATAAGAAAATTCCGCACATCCACAATCGCAAGCATCAATTATCTGCAGAATTTTGAAAAGAAAATTATGCACAAGCACAAGCATCGATTATCTACGGAAATTTGAAATAAAAAAAAATTTGCGAAAACACAAGCATCGATTATCTCGCGAAAATTTGAAAAAAAATCTACTTGAAGTATAAGCATCAATTATCTCGCATCTCGCAGAATTTGTACATGCTGAAACACATTGAACCAAACAAGCTGAACCATTATTTGCAAAAGTATATAGGCTGCAAAATTTTGGGAGGAAAAGTACACAATTCTTATGCAACAAAAGTTTGCCATAACATCCATCAACATAAACAACAAAAGTTATCAGTGCTTACAATATCCACAAACCATAAACAAAAGTTATCAATGCTCACAACAAGTACTGGTAATTCATCATGGACATTAAGGTTGACAACTTCTTCATAGCAAAAATTTCAAATCAGTTTGCCATCAGAACAATCTAGTTCCCTAGTACCCATGTCAGATGAAGAAGCTCTATTTGCAGGTAGAGATTGAGTTGTCCTTATGCGGTAGGTCACATTACCCAAGTTAGCTACATTAACATTGGATGACCTGCTTATGCTGACACTAAGTGCTGGTCCCTGGCTTGTAATATCACTAGGTTGCATTGTTTGAGATTGTTGGGTACCTCCTAATTCATGTTGCTGAGTTGATTCATTGGCAACTGCAGTACTGCCAATTGACATATTTTCTGGAGTAGTAGACAGACTACTTCTCCTCTCGTGAAGAAGACATTAATTGGATTAGATCATTTCAGGGGTTATAGTTCATCTTGATTTATATATATATATCGATAAACACTTACGGGAATAAGTTTCGTCCTTTTTGGCCAAGCAACACTTGCGCTTTATTTCCATTACCCCGCCATCGAAAAAATATAAAGAACACACAAAGGATCGATGAGATTTAAAATCATTCAACATTATTTAACTTAAATTAACACCTGCAAGCAACAAACATAATTAGTATTAAAAAATTTCTGTAGAGAAATTATGTATTGTAACTGAAATAAATTAAAATGGAACCATTTTCAACACCAAATGCCATCAGATTTCCAACAACATATGTAATAGATTTCACTAACCATTAAGTTTGAAAACTAAAAAATAGAAAATCATTCACCCTTCCAACAACAAATGTAACAGCTTTAACCACATTAAAATAGAATGCCACTAAAAAAAATCATTCACTCACTCACTCAATATGTACTACCTTCATGCTTGAGAGTTCATTCAATCACTCAATATGCTTAAATGAAATAAATTACCTAAAACAGACACAATACATGAGAATAACAAATTTTCAAAGAAATCAGAACCATTTTTAGTGGGGATTTCCTTACTTGAAACGATGGTGGAGATCAACAGACCAGAATCGACGGCGGGGTGCGGGGTGGTAGGGCAAGCTTAGAGCTTGGGAGGGGAAATGGGGATTCTCGGGCAAAGAGATTTGGGAAGAATGCAAGTGATATTATATTTATGCAGACTTAGCTGATGACTGGCCTGCTGACTTGGATGAGATATAAAAAGCTTCATGAGTTGGACTGCCACGTCATTTTCCCAGATGAAATTATATTACACGGTGGCGTCCATGTCAGCCCAGTCGCCAGAAATGGCCTCCAAACAGGCTTTTATGGCCACTGCTGCTCCCGGAGAAAACATTTATGGCATACGGTTACAAAAAAAACTTTTGTGACCATAGCGATATAAGTCACAAACTTTTGTGGCCACCAGTGAAATGAAGCCTGAAACTTTCAAAAGATTTATTTTGGCAAAATACTAGGCCATGTTTTTATTTATTCTTTGGGCATGTATATTTTTATAAATCTTTATTAGTATAACAAAAAAAGGGAGGTTCTTGGGTCTCACATTGTCTTGTTTTTCCTTTTAAAGCTCAGCCGTCCCTTTTCTCTTCAAAGTGTAACTATTAAGCTGTTTCTGTAATTTTCTCATTATTCTTTGCGTGAAAATTGTCATTCGCTTCTATTTTTGGTTGTAGGATCCTGGATTACTGTTTTGGGATGTTGTTTGATTGGATTTGAGGGGATTTGGATTTCCAAATCCCTGGAATTTAAAAATTCCATATTTGTTTGGAGGGCTTTGAACATCCTTGGTATTTAAAAATCCCATACTAATGGAATTTTGGAATTCGGCCATAATGGCCGAATTCCAAAATCCTACTTGTAAAATCCCTCACTAAAATATATAATTAATATAATGTTTAAGTTTTAAGTTTAATGTTATAGTTCATCAAATTATTAATTTATAATTAAATTAATAAAATATTCGCATCTTATAGAAAATTTCTTTAAATACAAATATTAATTTATAGTTGCTATATTATATTATATTATAATAATTATTTTACTTAATAATTAACGTATTATATTTTATTATAATAAATTAAATAAATATTAATTATATTAATTATCTATAATATTTGCATTTTGAGTTTATGTAGTTCATGTTTACATAAAATAAAATCTACATTTTATCATATATATTAATTATTTATAATATCAGATGGGGGTAACTTTACCATGGTCCATGGGTGACCATAACATGTAATCCAGGTAAAAATATATCAAACCAAACACATGTTTTTCAAATCCAGATTTACAAATCTCTCAAACCAAACACAAATTTATGTACTCCAGTATTACAAATACATCCAACCAAACACTGGATTTGACTTCACTAAATTTTCAAATCCAGGGATTTGTAAATACAAATTCACTGGATTTTCAACTACATCTAACCAAACAGCCCCTTTAACTTTTTTGTACTACGGGATCTTTACACCAACGATGTAATCCTTAACTGAAACGAAAGAAAAAACCATAACCTGTCAACATAAAACACAAATCCAACAGAGTGAATGTCAGAACTTAGAACAACACCTTAATTGAACTCATTTAACTCTCCACCAACAAGGAACATAGTTAAGCGAAACGCCCACAAGACCTCATACAATTTATACATCTTAATCTTAGGATAGCCTTACGCCCTTAAAAGCCAAGGCAGCCATGAAACATGTAACATATAGTACTTAAACCAAAACCATAAGCACAACCAGAAGTGTTGCTAAGAACCCAACCAAAGTCGCTTGCATTCCAGAGGCCGAAGAAGTTCCCCAAACTCTAACTTCATCCACCACAGGCCCACAAAGTGAGCTTCGGTCATTGCTTCTTGTGTTGTAGTAGACACTATAAAATGCAATTCTTGTCCGCTCAGCCCTGGCTGTAAAAGTCAGGTTTGCAACCTGGTTAGTTGCATTCCCTGTTGGTGAGTAATGGAAATTCTGTGCCTGGTCTCCAGCGAAAGCCATTATTGCCAATGGCTGCTGGCATTTATCCCCTGCGGCACCAAATGTGAAAGTAAGGTTGTAATCCTTCTCCGGGGTTGTTTCAACCATTTGAGAGATGATTCCTTCCTTGCCAGATAGGAGTTCAATTGCACGTTTTCCTTGTGGCACATCATAATGGTATGAATCAATGTATCGAACGGCACGGTTAGACTCAACTATCCAGCCAGGAAGGGATGATGTCTCTTCGTCGAGGTTAGTTGGAAGTAGCACGCCAAGTGTTTCATTAGGGAACATCCAGGGTCCCTCTTCAAAGTCACCATTAATCACAGCATTGTCTACAAAAAGAGGAAATTATGCCCATGATCAATTAACAGAATGTTAGTGCTGAAAACATGCAAGGCTACGCAAATGCAGCCATCAGGGAATGGCTAAATTAATCAGCAAGGGTGCAAAATGATCACTTCTTTGTTAATAATAACACGGTGACCAAATTTTAGTTAGTATGTGTCAAATAATGTAGGCTCATATATTGATAGTGGTAAAGTCACCTTAATCAGATTAACAAACTAAAAATTAATGTTTAAGTTTCCTACATATCCTTCCTCTTATCATCCCAAACTGACTTCTTCCTTGCATAAAACAGCATCACTCTTTGTTTAATAAAAAGAAAACACCATTTTGCTCCCAAGGAAAAACAACTTTTTCTAAGGTGATGTGGACCACTGCTCTCTGTTTTCCAGCTAAACAGCACCACCTCAAAACAAGTACCATGGAAAACGCGTGGGCTCCAAAAACTAGTCAAAGAGAGTGATTAAAAACACATAAAACAAATGTGCGACAAGTACTTTTATATTTCGTATGCATCACTTGAAGACACAAGTGCTTTTCTTTGGAGGTCCTCCAATTTTCGGGATTTGCAGATCCAACGCTCAACAAATCAATTCTACAGTTTTAGGTTTTTTTTTTTTATGTCCCTGAAAACATTTTTAATTTTCCATATGGCCTCCCAAGATATAATGATCTATAAATTGAGATCATTTTATGATTTAAAAGATTGTTATTCATTTCTATTAAAATAATGAATCTATTTAACAAAAAAAAATCAAAATTAAAAAAATAAACTTCCCCCACGCATAAAGATCACTAAAATATTTAAAGAATATGAGACTTGACTTATGACAAGTTCATTTCCACATAAATGGAGAGAAATGTGAGACATTGACTGAATTCATCCGCTTATGATTTTCTTTTCCTCTTAAGTGAAATGAGAAAAATGCACTTTAAACTGAAAAGGATTTTAGTTAAATTTTTTACCCCAAAGTGGGGGAAGTGAGTCCTTTCTAAAATTCACTTCTTTCTACTTCCAAAGACCCTTTAGAAGTAACACCAATTATACCAAAATAAACACCAGAAATGAAAAAATAAACACTAAATGAAAGAGACACTTTTTGCAAAATGACACTTGTACTACTTTCTATCATTTCAGAGAAATGACACTTCCCTCACCCCTGACTTTCATTCAATTACACCGAAATCAACCCCTTAGGTGAAGTGGAAAAACATTGGTATAATTACTAATAAATTTATGACACTTATTCCAAAAATTCTAAAACATAATTTTTTTTTCAATAATACTTTTATTTTTCATTAAATTGGCTCATTTTTAGGACAAATATTAAGAAATGAGTGGTGAACTACATAAACTAACAGGAAGCACTTCAGCCAAGTTATTTCCAAAGAGATATAGTCCATAAAAATAAAAATATAATTATACTTCAAAGTTAACAACAATGTATACGAAATGAGAGTTGAAAATATCACCTTGGGGCTTGTCCGGTGAAAAGAGCTTCTTGATGGCAACGTTATCAATGATAGGCCCACATGTGGGGTCATCCTCCATCCCTGTGTTCCTAAAAGCAAGGACATCATCTTCTCCATCATCAGACTTGGCGTCAAAGGAAAACGCATACGCGTCCCAGCCCATCACACTATACAGTGTTTGTAGATCCACGGCTTGTGAAGCTCCTCCCACCGATACATTCAATGACTCCAGCTGCGCGCACGTACGTGCCGCACTGAAGGTCACCGAATATTTGGATCCTTTCTCAAGTTCTAAACTTTGCCTTATCTCTGCCTCATTGCCCAATCTCACCGCATGTGACCCTGCAATTTAAAGACACATCAGTCAATGATCGACTTCAACCTTGTTGAATTAATAATAATTAACTCAGTAAAATGTTAATTGATGATTGATAATTGTTGAGTGCCTTGTGGAACAATGAGAATCATTCCCCCTTGTTTCTGGCCAGACTCTATTAACTCTACCATGCCGCCAATGTTCCAGCCGGGGATGGTGGTCGCACCTTCACCCATGCCACTCACACCACCACCACTTGAGAAACCCCCCGGTGGTGGTGTCTCAAAGTCACCATTGCTCAGTAATCCTGAAGAAGAGAAACGGAAACTGTACTCGTCATAAGGGCTACGATACATTATTGGTTAGCATGTGTCATTCAATGTTGTCCGTAAATATTGTGACTATTCACCAGGACAAAAATGAGAGGATCACAACGAGATATGGTGGTGTGCGCTGTGCAAAATCAAATAGTGTTCAGTTGTGCAGCCTGGCAAAAATTACTCAGTACAGCCCAGAATCCCAAGAAAAAAAATCAAAATCCTACCAGTACGGTATTAACAGTGAGAAACTTAATTGCTAATTTACAATGTAAACAACGTACGCTGCCAAAACTCAATGAGGAAAACATAACTCCTATTCAGTGCGGGAGGAACGTTGCTCACGTTCAAGTAGTGAATGTTCATGAAAAACCGTATGTCCTAAGGCACCGACAAGCAAGCCATTTTTGCAGAAACAGTGGGGCATAAAAGCCACAGTAACTACAAGACCAATTATAATTACTTCTTTTGAGGTTTATGAATGCACTGGTGGACTAAATAGCACCACAGCTAAGCACCTTTTTAATTATTCAATATGGCACTCCTAAGAGAAAGTAATGATGGTAGAACAACAAACCCCACATTCCCATCCATAGAAGCTGTGCCCTGATCAAGTGGGTTTCCTCTTTTGAGGACCCTTTTATAAGTGCTTACAGCTTTACTCTAGTTTTAGGTGGCGAGGTACATGCCCCAAGCTGCTAGGGCTCCAAGAAAATTAGTAGGGAGTTAGTGACCAGTAATGGCCCTACACTGTATGTGTTAGGGAATGAAAAAAATAAAACTATTCACCAACGTTTGGACAAATGAGTTGAAGAGTATTTCCTTTCCGTGCCAGGGAAATATAAACTTGATGTGCAGATCTTTTAGATCTGAGTGAAACCCCTAAATCCTTTGGCTCCAGGATTGATATATAAAAATTAAATGAATACACTTTGTCAAGTTTGAGCTTTCCTAGAACTACAATGTATTCTCTGAATACTCAGAACCTGGTTCCCGTTTATTAAGGGAACATTTATATATTAAATGTTGGGTCTTTCACTCATTCATCACTAAGTTTATCACATTTCCCGTCATAACCAACTAAGTGATGTTTATTTTGGCTAAATTTTATTTGTAAACCATTATGGCCTCGCCACTGATCTACCCACCGTGCATTTGACATTCTAATACAATCCCAGTAAAACTTCATCTTGATTTAATTTACTCGTGCTAGTAAATAAAGAGACGATCCAAGTTCAAATCTCTCAAACAAACTATTCTCTCATGCTTCTTAAGCTTTCACAGGCTGCAGCATCAATTAATGATAACTCAGATGTCAAGTTTTCTATTTTTCTGAAGAGACAGTGGCCGCATCCAAGTTTTAGCTCACCCAATAAACTCTCTAATGATTTTCTTAATTGTTCAATTCAATCACTTTCCAGTAAGAAACAAACAAAGAGGATCCATCATCAACTTATACAAAAAACTAGTGACCAATGAAGACTCCAGCGTAAGGACAACATTGAGTCTTGTTACCCAATATCAATAAACATCATCTAATTATAGCATGAATATGCATCTCTACAACTGAAATACTATTCCCTTCAAGTCTCTCCCCATATGAAACAAATAAGATAACATTTGTGAGTCTACTATCACAATTAAAATGCTATTTTTCAACAATCACCTTTCCATAATCACCACACAAGATCTCTACTAAAATTTTTAGCCAGCATCTTTCATCCTTTTTCACGCCGAGCAGAGCATTGAAAGTGAAATTAATATATATAAATGCTTTAAAAATAAGCAAGAAAGAATCAATCACCAACTAAAGAGCATTGCAATATTTACAGTTAGAATAAATCCAAAGATTTAAAAAGAAAAGAAAAACCTTTTATAGATTCTATTAAAAGGAACAATTACCAAACTCCCATTTTTCCACTAGAGTGATCAATAACATAGATTTCTGACCTAACAAGTGAAATGCATAACAAAAGAAGTAGAAAGAAAGAGGAAATCACCATCTTCGACAGCGGCCGAAGCGCATTGAGAGACGCTGAGCAGGAACAGAAGCATGGACAGAGAGATCCAGCAGCAGCGAACCATTGTGGAATGTGGAGAGGAGCAGAGGAGAGGAGAGAAAGGGATCCAAGAAGCCACTGGCTCTTGCTCGCTTTGGGGTGGGAGGTCGCAAAGGGACACACACTCATACACTGGCTTTGCCTTTTTATTGGCTGCTTGCGGTTACTTTGGCTTTATTCTTGGCCATTTTGTTTTAAAAAAAGAACGTTTTTCTTTTCTTTTTGTTTTTAATATTAAATTCCAGAAAAGTTGTGTGTGAAACTGTGTTTGTGTGAACGAGTGGGAGCAAGGATAAGGGTGGCTATTTGTCCCCTGTGCTCTGCACTAGCATTGTAGGGTATTCATTGGGTTTCGGGAAATTATTATTATTCTATTTATTTAAGTATTGCTATTGCTGATTTTGCTTGTCATCCATGAGCTCTTTAAGTGATCTAAGAATCTAAAGGGTGTTTGACAAGTGGTTAAAAGTTAATATTATTTTTGATAGTTTTCGTGTTTATTTTATCAAAGTTGAAGACATAGGTTTATATCTTCTACTTTGACGCTAAAATTTTGAAGTGAATCTGGTTGTAACTTAAAAAAATATTAAAATGAAAAAAAATCACACTTTCTTTGTTTCATGATAAATAAATATTTAAAATTGAAAAACTTAGTTCATTTTAATGATTTCTCCACTATTTCTTTTAAATAAAAGCCCAGTATTATGAATAATATGTGCATCGTTCAAAATTTTAAATTTTTTCAATAAATACGACAAATGTAGTATAATCCAGGCAGGCTGTTACTACTAAGCTCTACACCTTTTTTACTTTTCTAATCAAGTTTGATCATGATTTTCAAATGTGCAATTAATTTTCAACCGACCTCTAAACAAGCAATGTTCTATTGAGCTTAACCCAATTCATCAAAATATTTGTACATATATGTTCTTATTTACTTATGGGAAAATTACTGTTCACCCCTCGGGAATTTCAAAACTGGCCAAAAACCCCCTCCTATTTTTGCACACCCCGGACAGCCCCTCCGTTATAGTTTGGTTCCCTTCTACCCCCCGTCCGTCACATGAAATGGGTCCGTGTTACGAAAATCCATTTTTGCCCCTGCAAATGGTGGGAAAAAAACCCGCCCGATCACATCATGTCATGTCTGGCTTTTATGCATACATATGTGAGTTTTTTCCCCCTTTATGGTTTCTTGTTCGCTTAGAGAGCTTAGAAGGCGAATTACATAATTTTGTTCTTGTTCTCCTTTACCTTCTGCTAAGTCGATAATATGGACAGTTTTTGTGCCATTGCTAGATACAACGGGGAGGGACGAGTGCTGACATTCACCGCGTCAACTGAATGGGCGTCAGTGTTAGGTGAGATTTGTGAGCGCTGGGGTCTCGATGTTTGTCGCGCCAGGGTGAAGTTCATCACACCCGATGGACATAATACGGTTTGCCCAATAGATAACGAGGTGGACTTCCAGCGCATGTGTCATGTGTTCTCCATCCTCAAAGGCGGTGTAGTCGATATGGTTGTCGAGACGGATGACGTGCCACGGCGGCCTTCCGAAAACGAGTTATTGTCGTGGTAATGCGTTGCTCTAAAACAATTATGCGGTTGTATGTCGGTTAGTGTTTAACACTACCATTATCCGTATTAAAGAATGAATTATCCGTTTAAATTGGGAGTCTCCGATTAATTTTATCATGTTTCTCGGAAACTATCATACACCGTTTGCATTATTACATCTATGTTTAACTATGCCTCGTTAACGTGTAACTATTAAGTTAGGCGTTTAAATAAGTGGACTTTATGCTTAAATTCCGATCGTTTGCGTTTGAACCGAAGTGCCGGGCGAATTCGGAATCCGGGAGCGCTTCTGTCCCACCACATGGCGACCCGGATGGTGTCGCATGCCTGCCATCGTCGTTAGATCGACATGAAGTGTTGTCGTTGGACGTCGGACAACGTTTTGATGGCGTTGAACATTTCCGAGATACACTTCGCAATTTTGCTATCAGTCGGAATTTTGATTTCAAATTCGTGAAGAACGAAAAATACCGGGTCACTGTGGAATGCGCGGCCGGTGGATGTCAATGGCGCGTTCACGCATCAAAGGAATATAATAGAACTACCTTCAGAATCAAGACAACGGACCCGACGCACACCTGCGGTGGTGGAATTGGGTCGGGGTCACACCCGAAAGCGTCCAAAAAATGGGTCAGCGCACGAGTGATTCAGAAGCTGAAGGACCGGCCCTTGTACAAGGCCATCGACATTCGAAGGACATGTTGCGGGAGCATGGTGTCCACATTCCATACAAGCAGGCTTGGCTGGGAAAAGAGCATGCCCGGGTGATCCTCGACGGCAGCGACATCTCCAGCTACGATCTGTTGCTTTGGTACGTCCATAAGGTGGCTGAGACAAACCCCGGCAGCGTCGCGTTTGTGGAAAGAGACGGTGAGCGTTTTAAACGTGCGTTCTTCTCTTTCAGCGCGTGCATTTTGGGGTTCAAGCGGGCATGCAGGCCGCTGCTGTTTGTGGATGGTACTCACCTCTTCGGAAAGTATCGGGGTACTCTCTTGGGTGCCACAGGGAAGGATGGGAACAATGGCTTCTTCCACGTCGCCTTCGCTATTGTCGACAACGAGACCGACGCCAATTGGACGTGGTTCATTTCCAAGTTAGGTGATGCTTTATACGACGAAGGAGACTACCAAGAGACAATTACATTCGTTTCGGATAGGTCAAAGGGCCTTGTGAACGCTGTTGCGAGAGTTTTCCCTTCATCCCCGCACGCGTACTGCCTTCGGCACTTGGAGGCCAATTTTATGAAAGCCAATGGCAGACTTGGGAAGGCATTGAGGGAGGAGTGCTGGTCCATATGCTTTCGTATCGCGTGGGCAACGACGGCTAAAGAATTCGATGACACCGTCAATGAACTGCGGGCCGTATCGCCCGAAGCGTTTCAGTGGTTGATTGACAAATCCGATATGTCACACTGGTCGAATTATCTGTTCAAAGGTGACCGATGGGGCGAGATGTATTCGAATGTAGCTGAGTCGTTCAATGCGTGGATCAAAGAAGCTCGACACCTACCGGTGACGAAAATGGTCGACGCTATAAGGTACTCGAAGGTTAAATACATGTAACGCTTAAGCTTACCCGTTACACTTTAATGTTCGTTATCGGTGTTTAACATGCACTGTCCGCAGTTTGATATCGTCGTCGGTGTTTAACATTCACATTAACCCTTTAGTCCGGTAGAATCCTGTGTAAGATAACAAATGTTAATATCATTGTCTCGGTTTAAATAGCGTCGTATATGTTTTTCTTCTTCGATCTTTAGTTTATTACTGTTCGTTTACTCCGATGTAGTGGTGTTTAAATATTCGTATATTCGCGTAAATTTCTTTAAGATTTCCGATATTCGTTGTGCGAGGTACAAGCTAATGCGCATGTTATGCACTCGCCGTGAGCAAGCGAACAAATGGGATACTTTCTTATGCCCGGACATACGTTCAAAGGTTGAGACGCTTGTGCGGGATAGCCGAAGTCTTCACGTTGCTCGTTGTCTCGCCGATCGTTACGAAGTGATTGACAAGTGCAAGTAACTCTGTAGACCTTGCTAGTAGAACTTGCTCATGTCGCAGATGGCAAGTTTATGGCATCCCGTGCAAACACGCTTGCGCTGCGATATTGGTGACGGACAGCAATGTTCATCGTTTTATTAGCGATCACTTCACCGTCGACACTTACAAGTTGGCGTATAAGGAAGCTATATTTCCCATACCCGACAATGAGAGGCCCACGGACAACAATCGAGATCTGCTTTTGCGGCCGCCCGTGACGAGAAGGCAACCTGGGTCGTCCTAGACGAAGGAGGATCGAGTCGCAAGCGTTTGATGTCCGCGAGTTACATTGCAGCCGCGCGCCACGCGTCCGGTCACAATCGTAGAACTTGCAATGAAAGTGTCGCCGATTAGGCTTCGTAAAAGGATAATCTTTAAGGAGCACACATTTATTTCGTTATGACGCCCGATATTTAAACATAGAATAAACGAATTTCGTTGTACGCACCGAAGTTTTAATTGAATAAACCTAATGTTAAATGGTGACACATTTAAAGAGTCACACACAAATTGAAGCGTACGCAAGTGAATGTTAAACGGGAAATATCGGTAATAAACGGTGACCAATAACGCTAAACAGGGCACATCGCTTGTTGTCATTCTTTTGTATTTCAACTTCCGGAAGGAATGTCGATAGTGACGCATAAACAGAGACGTCATATTTAAACAGATACGGCGGCGAGTTTTACACATCTTCGGCGGATTGGTGTTTAACGGAGACGTTGTATGGTAACACAAATTGAAGCGTACGCAGTGATTGTTAAACGGGAAATATCGGTAATAACCGGTAACCAATAACGCTAAACATGCACATCGCTTGTTGTCATTATTTTGTATTTGAACTTCCGGAAGGAATGTAATATAGTGACGCATAAACAGAGACGTCATATTTAAACAGATATGGCGGCGAGTTTTACACATCTTCGGCGGATTGGTGTTTAACGGAGACGTTGTATGGTAACACAAATTGAAGCGTACGCAAGTGATTGTTAAACGGGAAATATCGGTAATAAACGGTAACCAATAACGCTAAACATGCACATCGCTTGTTGTCATTATTTTGTATTTGAACTTCCGGAAGGAATGTAATATAGTGACGCATAAACGAGAGACGTCATATTTAAACAGATACGGCGGCGAGTTTTACACATCTTCGGCGGATTGGTGTTTAACGGAGACGTTGTATGGTAACACAAATTGAAGCGTACGCAAGTGATTGTTAAACGGGAAATATCGGTAATAAACGGTAACCAATAACGCTAAACATGCACATCGCTTGTTGTCATTATTTTGTATTTGAACTTCCGGAATGTAAGATAGTCCGAATTAATGACACGGGAATTTGATACGGCGGTGAAATCCCAATACGAATGCTAATTCATTACCATCTATTTCCCAATTACATTTGAATTCAAAATCCACACGTAAGCATCAATGCACGGAGTACGTTAGGCGAACTTGCGACCCCTAAACTTCTATTTAAACAATAAACGGTAATCAAAGGCACATTCACATATTACACACGAGAGAAAGAAGTATGTACAAGTCCCTCCTCAACGAGCTCGCCGAGAACCCGTAGGCCGTCGCCGGAGTACTCAACCGTTAGGGAGGGCCCCGACCACATCCCCGCCTTCTTGGGCACGGTGTCGGTTGATGGGACCACTTACTACAGCCCTTACCCCGCGAAAACATCGAAGGACGCCCGAACACTGCGGCCGAGGTGGCGTACAATGACCTCCGTATTCCATACCCTGGGAGGATGAATACGCGTCCCGCTGCTACCGCCGATCGACTATGTGGAGGTAAGTCATACCGTAAGACTTCTGCGTCCATGTTACGGGAAATTTATTTATTTTCTAAATTGTTAAAAGCCTTCATTGCAGGGCCTCGCACCGCAACGCCTTCAGATGCAGCGCCTTCACTCAACCGCGAGCACTCCAACAGCGAAGAGTTGGAGTGCTTTCTCGGAGGACATGCTCGTCGAGCTTGCGGAGAAGGAAGTCGTCCTCTCCGAAAAACTCGACCGACTAAGAACCCGCACGGCCCAAGTGAAGAAGCTCATCCGGGGGACTGAAGGGGATATGATAATGTTTTTTCGGTTTTTAGATGTATAAATTAGTATCCCTACGCTGGTTGTAATAGAACTCCGTTTCATCTAAAAATTTTGTCAAGAAAAGAAATTTGTTCCCCCTGTTACGTTTTGATCTTTACACCGATACGTGTATATTTCAACATCGGCACTACATTATAAACGTCGACGCCCTGTAAAAGGGTGGGCCACAATATTTGAAAAGCGAGAGTGTTTGTAAATAGCGAGAATAGTTTTCACACAGAGTCCTCGATGTGTGAGGAAGACAATTCAAACATAAACATGGAATGTTAAGTGAAGACGCACGCTAATAAGCGGTGTCATGCAATATTCAACGGGGAGAACCCTCGTTCTCGTTCGTCTATAGTTAACCGCAGATATCGATAGTTAAACGGTAAAGTGTAAGGGTAAGTGATGACGGTTATTTTTAAACAATGATGGCGAGTTTCATAGATTAAATACCTCATTGATGTTTACAAAATAGGTTCAAAACCAGAAAATTTGCATTGGAAAATGCTTTGAAACGTCGCATGCATAAATGGAGTTGAATTTAGGCTAGTTACGGTATAACGTAATCAACTAAACTATGCAATGTGAATTTATTATTAATTACTCCAATTTAATGTGGAAATGGGAGTCGGTAAAGCGTGAACGTAACCGATGCCATTTACTATATTCCATTTATTTCACCGAAAACCAATGCCTTTTTTTTACAAATAGTTATGATTGTATGTAAGCATCAAGCGAAACAACATACGACGCGAGATATTATCCACATCCCACAACAATGTTTAAGTCACGTCTAGCGACTTTTGCCGATGACACGCCGGCCCTCGCCGGAGTACACCACTCTCCGTGAAGGCCCCGACACCAACCCCGTCTTCCCGGCCACGGTGACGGTCGACGGGACCCCTTTCTCCGGTTCTTCATCCGCGGAAAGCGCCGAGGAGGCGCAGAACATTGCTGCCGAGGTGGCGTTCAAGCATTGTGCCCTTCGGGCAGCGTGGAGATTACCAAGGCCCCGGTTGCCGACGATGACGTATCGCGACGCAGTAATGCATACTGTAAGACTTGTCGGTTGAGTGTAAAAACAAAAAAAGAGCCACCTCCCATACGTAAACCTTCAACTCTTCATTGCGGGGGCCTTCACGAGCCGTCGGGGATTACACCAGTGGTGAAGAGTTGGATTGGGTTTTCGAACACCCGGTCCGTGCACTAAACGCAAAACTTGAAGGAATAAAAGATCGAAAGGCACGTGTGGAAAAGCTGCTCCAAGATTTGAATGACAACAAAAGGGGGAGTGAGATTATGTTCGAGTTAATGTCGTGTGTAAATTGCGCCATCTAAATGGAGTTCTCTATATTTAAACGGCAGTCGTGCGAATCCAAACGTAGTCATTAATATTTAAACAGATTAATCTATATTTAAACATACAAACCTAAACGGTCATTTTTATTACTCACGGCGTGAGTCATTAGCCAATATTAATTACTTTCACCATTAATTATGAAAACTAAAATCGTCGCACATCTATTTGAAATTCATGTAATTTCCGTTGCGAGAAGCGTAAGTTGCGGATATTTGTGAAGCAATTATTGTCACATCGAATCGAATAGCAAACGGAGACTCCTATAATTATAAGGGAACTCTAAAGAGTGAACATCACGAACTATAATTGAACAGAGCCAACGAATTTTAAACGGATAGCAAATCATTTTGGCAGGCCTTTATATTTGAAAGTTAACACCGATTGCTAACCGCATACTATTACCTTTAGCGCACAACTAATATGTTTATGTTAGGATGATGAATTACATGATAATGAATTACGCAAACTTATTTTATTGTCAATGACTCGATATGTCACAATAACGACATGACATTTTTTTTACCGCAACGTTAAACGTTAACAATAGCGACAAGTTAAACGACGGATTCGAAAGTTAAACGTTATTCTTAATGTGAATGTTAAGTCTTAAAGTTAAACAGATACGTAAACGGGGGATATACATTCCGAGTAATGCATGCATTCGACGAAGTGTTGTGAGATACCATTGGGAAAGTGTGCATTGGTTAACCCGCCGGTGGACGTTACCGTTATACGTTACGATTAAATTCGCTGTTTTGGAATTCAAACGTCGAATAGTTATTGGCATCGGACTCGAGAAATAGTGCAAACGTCCGTTGAATACATTTGTATTTAAAGAAGAATCGGAAACAAGAAACGCACCCAGATATTACTCGCAGATCTAGCGGTATGTATGTGCCAATTCTCAACGCGTCACGCGCAAAGACGCACCGCTCCACGCCGGCGTACTCCACAACCGGGGAAGGCTCCCTGGGCGCCTCCGCTTTCGTGGCAACGGTCACGGTGGATGGGACCACGTTTTCCGGCCGCAGCAACCGAGAGAACAGAAGAGGCCCCCGTAACGTTGCTTGCCCGGTGGCGTTCTACGAGCTATGTCCCGCGCAGCTCGGGGACGAGCGGTGCGTCCCCGCCGATGTCTATGCGTCTTTAAAAATATTTATCTAAATCGTTCATATCTTCTTTGCGGGGGCGATGACCTATCCCCGGGAGCGGTTCCTCGAAGATTTGGTCGGGGATTTGACGGAAAAAGCATCTCTCTCCGCGAAGTCGAGCGAGTGGTATCCCATAAGAGGGATGTGGAGAGGCCGCTCCGTGCGCGAAAATGTATAAAACGGAATGACGGTTTTTGACCCGCTTAGTGTAGTTTTCATCCATCAAATAAGAACTTTTTGCTTAGTGTGATATTTTAACTTCGTTCTTACTCTCTCGAAATGTTAACCGTTGCGGACGCATGTTAAAATGACCACGCATGAATTTTAAATGGTGAACAATGTTCCTTAAGCAAATTCTAACCATTCGTGCGCATGACAACAACGTTTAAATCGTAATATTCAACGGGAACGGTGATATTAAACCAAGAACGGCGAATGATAAACACAGATTGCCTTCTTGGCCTCGATAATTATAAATTTTAAACGGTTACAACAACACGTAATTGGTGACACACTGAAAAAAATAAAAATTCCGTACTTGAGGACCCATTGCGCGGTTCATGAAGACAATTAAAAAGTTACATATAATAGGGACTCTCACCTTTAAAAACAAACAACGCAAGTAGAATAGGGCCTCACCCGTCGAAGAACAACCTCCATATTAAACAGGGACTGTAATATTAAACATGTAACGACAAAAGCTAAACGAGAGAATACCTTGTTTAATTGATAGCTCTGCATTTTAAACGAAGACAACAACACGTAATGGGTGACATACATTGAGAAAAGAATTCCCTGCGTACGGACCCATAGCGCAGCTTGATGGAGACATTTAAAAAGTTATGTATAATAGGGTCGCTCACCTTTAAAAGCGGACAACGGAAGTAGATTACGGTCTCTTTCATTTAACAACAGCCTCCATGTTTTAAACGGGGACATAGGGAGTTAAACGTTTACCACTAATATCTAAACAAGGAGTATGTGATCAACCCGTTCCCCCCGGTGTTAAACGGTAACGGTGTATATTGCACGGAGATCCGTATTGTTAATGTGTAACACAATGTTTTAATAGTGACAGCGTCATTTTTTTACGAAGTACTTAATTTTATAAAGCGAAGAACGACCCTCAATCGGTACCATGGAATTTTAAGCAAAAAATGATTGAATATGAAAGAATAACGAACATTATTAGATGTACATTGAAATTTCTGCCATGTCGTTGGCAAAGAATGAATTGAATCAATTGAAATGAATTTCGAGAAAACTGTTTTACTTCCCCACACTGGACCCTACCCGCGTTGCTTGATGCCGGATGCTCGTCCTTCCTTAAGTATGTGGGCGGCGTACTTCAATCGCGAGATAGGGGACGTCCGTGTGCGCTATCCGCAGCTTCTCACCGCGGAGCAATTGCTCGATAAACCGCATCACGTAGACGGCGCGATCGACGACGCCTTTCTTTTGACGCGGTGTGTCGTCATCGTGAACAAGCGGGTACTGTGCCGTCGCCGTCGTGCCGTACTCCATTTCGAGACAGGTGTCGAATAGTTCCCGCCGTCGCATTATACAAACCGATGTTAGAATAGAAAGCATCTATGTCACTCGATAATCGAAATCTATATCGCAGAGAGCTTACCATTGCTACCGCGTCTCTGTTGTACTCTTCACTTGGGCATGAGGTGTAATGCCTGTACTCTTTCTTGTTATTGTCGAGCACCACGACATGGAAGTGGCCATTCAAGATTATGGGAAGGATGATGATGTCAACGTCATTGACGACCTTGGTGGCATCTCCGATCATAGCCAAAGTCGTCTCATGTGCGTCTTCCACCTTCGACATAAACAACGCCGAGTGGTCGAGTGATGGAGGCGCGCTTCTTATGAGGATATGGCTTTCTGTTAAGTGTGTCTTGTACGATGCACACGAAGGCGTCCAACACATCATCTGTCACCATCTCTTTCCCGTCGATCAGAACGAATAGGTTGGCCCGGGTGGTGCTGACATAATCATTCCTCCAGACGACGGAACTGCGGTTAAACGGCAACACATGCGATTGATTAATAACACGTAGACGTTAAGTGGAAAGAACACATACGTAAATGATAATGGATAGGGGTAAACAAGTAATATCGTTAGTTAAACGATATATTACTATGTCATATGGTAACGACCGTAATTAAACGGAAACGCAACAACGTAAATGGGATGATCTCTATATAAACATTTACATCTACACTATCATACTTACTCGTCCATGGGGAAGTTGAGGAAAATCTTGATCAGCTCCTTCTCGAATACGTCGAGGCGCGATTGACCAGCGTATTTTTTCTTCGCCGGAACGAAGTCTTTCCGCACTTCTTCATACTGCTGGTTGGCGAAGGTGACCGATTTCTTTTTTTTCTCGGCGACGTTCCCTTCGCCCCCGGCAACAGCTTTATTGAGATCATCCGTAGATGCTTCTTGCTGTTGTGGGGATCGCGCCCACACCGGGATGTGGCAATGTGGGTCGGCCGTTCCTCCGTGGGAAGGAGCTCCTCCACAATAGAGGCAACGGTCTTCTCAACCGCGGCCAAGGCAGTCTCATCAAGGGGAAGCACACCCTCGGGTGGTTCTTCATCTTCAAAATTAGTGGCCACCACCCTGGATGCGCCGTTGTCGGCCGCTGCTGCCGGCTCCACCGCGACGGGGATTTCGGAGTCTTCCGCAGACGCGGCATTGCCAACGGGGTCTACAATCTCCGCCACCGGGGCGGTGAAGTCATCAACTGCAACGGTCTCAACAACCGCATCAGCCGCCGGTGGTGCTGCCATTGTTTCATCCTCGGCCGGTGGTGGACACACAGGCGGTATACTTCTCGTCGCCTTTTGTGCAAGCCTCTTCATACGTGGCCTCGTCATACGTGGCCGTCTTGGAATGGCCTTCACGACGAAGTCGTCGTCCTCAATTTCCAACGGCTCATCCGTCCCGGGCGAGGTCACGTATTTGTCCCGACGGTGCGGCCCTTTCAAACGAATCAAACCTTGCCTCCAATGCCTCAACCCGAGCGACAATCTGGGGAAAGCGTTCATCATCACCTGGCATGCATGCATAAAGGATGTAGTCACGTCGTCGGCCGATGACGTCGGTTGGGCTGCCGCGGTCGGGGGACTCTCGGGGATCCGGGTGACTCCCGTTGTCGCGGCCGGTGCGGGCGTTGACAATTGGCGGGGTAGGTGAGGGCCTATCCGACGCCGAGGGTTGCGTGTTGGGCTGGAAGGGGGGAACCACGTCGGCGCGAACGGGCGGAAGGGCCGGCATCTCCGCTTGCAGTCGTGCAAGTGGTTCCCGCAACAAAGCATCCATCCGCCAATTGGCCCCAACAAAAGTCTCCTCCACAGCATTCGCCGGGACCAGCTCAGGAAACTAACATATATAAAGAAAACAATCTCAGACAAATCATTCAATTTGATCCAAAACAAACGTATTTAAACATTTGACATATATACGTAAACGCTATGGCACACATTTAAACGGAGTATAACAAGGTTAAGCGAAGACACCAAGCGTTAAACACAAACTACATTTCCTACACGGATAAGCCTATCGTTATACATTAACTGCTCTTTGTGAACACATTAACACTGATTTATTACCTGTTTTCCTTCGAGAGCTGACCAACTGGTTTCTATCGTCGCGTGCTTCCGGTAAGTACTTTCGCAATAGCACAACACCCTTGGGGTCTTGCCGAAACGGGCTTTCTTGCCGGTTCCGGTCACCTCGTAAAACCAGATGGTCAGCGCGATCGAGCAACCCTTAATGTACCCCGTGTTTACCTTCCCCCCCTCGCATCTGGCTTGCACTCGAGCGGCGGCTTGTGGAACGTCCTCCATAAGCCATTTGTGCGTCGCCCGCGCCCATGCGTACCGCCCCATGCCGGGTAGATCGTCGACATAATCAACGATCCAAGTGGGCACCGAGCATGAGGTATTCGGGAAGAGGATTGTCCCCATGAGGTACGCCATCAAGAGTTTCACAAAATCCTCCTCTCCCCCCTCTCGTCCAACAAGACGCTCAAGAGTGCGCCTAATGGCGTCCCTGTGTCTGTCGAAGCTTTTCGAAAAATATCTCCCTTCGAAAGCCGACGGTGTCTTCTTCTTCTTAAACAGGACCGCGTCTCCGTCGCAGCCGCAGACCCATAACGAGAGCCACATCCTCGGGCTCGAGGCGAGCGAGGCTCGCCCGATCCCGAATTTATTGGTGCGGCCATCGTACCTCTGCGAAGCGAATCGAGAAGGGCCCTCTCTTGGAATACGGCTTCCACCTCGGTGAATGCCGCAAACGGTGTCCTTTGGATGATCTCCCAATGTCGAGAGGTCATGTGGACTTTCAATTCGGCCAAGGTCTCCACCACCGGTGTCAAGTAGCATCTCCCGTTGACTAGGTTTACCGCCATAATCACAACACCTTGCAAAAATGACAACACTTGTTAAACGAGATACATCGGACGCTACACGAGACAAATGTTTTACACGAAAAGCTCAATACTTAAACAGAGAGATGCACCGTTAAACGGAGACAAACTCTTTTAAACACGAACTCATTTCATTACACTGAAATCTCTTTTACAAACCGCAACCATATCAAATGGAAGGGGAAACGCACATTGTAAGCATTACACAAACAACAACAACCGATATCTCTTTCAATGACCGTGGGCACAGCCAAACCCCTAACCCAAAACCCTAACCCTAAACCCTAAACCCTAAACCCTAGAAACCCCAGCCGAGAAATTCCCCCGCACACTAGAACCACGCAAAACAAAACCGACGAATATCTCTTTGTAACAGAGTACTTCATAAAAAGCCTTGCTTTAGACACGCACTTCGCCATACCTTGAGCTGCAAACCGATGGAAGTGCCGGATACTTGCGCACGGTGGACTGAAGTTACGAGAGGATGTCGAAGCCGAGAGAGCTTCGGAGAGGGAAAAGTCGAAGAAAGTTAAGCAAAGAAGAAAAACGAACACTGCTCTCTGCCTCTCTTGGGATTCCCATTACGAAAAACCCTCCACTTCCTCTCTAACCGGCTTAATGATTGCACCACGATTTCCCATGCAAGGTAGGGGCAATTCCGTCAGTGAATTTGAAAAGTAACTCCGTTAACCACCGTTTCATACTTTGGGGGTTTGAAAATCATTGTCTTTAAAAGGAAGGGGTTTTTATGGATTTGGAAATTAACGGGGTGTTTTTGGCCATTTCCCAAACTATGGGGGTGTTTTTCGCCATTACCAGTTTACTTATTGTGTTTATTACATATAATATTCTAACATAATATGTTATTATATCAAATATATTTTATAATTTGTGTTGATTATATTTAAAAACAAAAATAAAGCTATATTTTATAGTTTTAATTTCAAATTAGATATAGTTAGAATTCTTGAGAATAAATCGATTATATTTTTCTTTTCTTTTTTTACTTAAATCTGCTCAGAATTAAGCTTTCAAAACTAAACTGAACTGAATTTGTGGCAACTTTTCAAGCTAATTTGAAGCTCGAGTTAGACTCAACTCCATCATGCTTGACCCATTTACAGCACTAATTCTCAACGAATAAAACCTTAATTTATAATTTATAAGAAAATATTTATTTGATTTCTTTTACGAACATTGTTGATCATTTATCATAATGTTTAACGCAACTAACATGTCACCCTTTGAACCCAAGTTGGTGCATCGATAGACCGCAAATGTATGAAAATGGGGCCAATTATGTATGCAAGGCCTTCCATGATATCCAATGAAATAAAATGCAAATGAAGTGACTAAAAAAAAAGACAACAAAATAAAATAGAATTAAGTGATTAAAGAGTGTTACACAACAGTTCAAGCTCGTGAGTAACAATCGCTTGTTTGTCTATATTCCACTCTAACCTTTCATATAGATTAAAAAGGTTTTTCATCAGTTATGTACACTCATGTGTGTTTAATTTGTTATGTGGTGTAGTTAGGGTATGTTATACCCGGTCCAAAGAATGGATTCGGGTGTCTTCAGGCATTAGTGCATGCATTAGGGGTAAATTAGTCATTTTAACATTATTGGTATTTTTGCATATTCCCATGATAGTTTTTGTGAGAAAGCTAACCAAAACTGGGGGTAAGTCGGCTAACTGGATTTTTCTCTTGTATTTTTTAGCAGAGGGGTAATTTGATAATTTTGTTACATAAAAAGAAAAAGAAAAGAACTTTCGCTGATAGCCATTCTTCCCCCCTTTCTTTCTTCTTCCCTTCTTCGTTTTTTTAGCCGTGACTACTTCTTCTTTCTTTTTCTCCGTCACCGATTTTCATTGGATCTTCGCCCAAAAGCCTTCCCTCACTTACTCTCTCCTTTAGTAAGTAGTCCTCCATTAGTTTTCCTTCGAGTATTTTTGTATTTTCTATCATATTTTTCTTCGTTAAAAATTCTAGAATAATTTTTAGATTTGCTTATATTTTGGGTTTAAAATGTAGCCCCTGACATTGCTAAATTGATGGTTTGAGTTTCATGTAAAGATTGTTGTGTTTGGTGTTATAAATCTTTGAGAAAATTTACTTTTCCTCTCCGGAATTACTGTAGGAAATATGTAATTACTGTAGCACCAAGCCCGAATTATCATTTTCTTGAAATTCTTGTTCCAAAACATAAATCTTAATGCTCAGACTTCATTGATATTACTTGTTTGTGATTTTGAGGTCTTCTAGGTCCAAAATTGTGTCATTTGCCGTATAGCTCTAGTGTTAGGGAGCTAGAGTATATTTGTGCATTCTAGATATTTCATCTTTTCATTTTTGCATTTTATTCATAGTTTGCAATTTTTTAATCAGGTGGTGAAACCTCTTCTAAGAGAAAAGAGATCGCTGAGGTGTAAGCGTGTCCAAAGTTTAGGCATGAACGTGTCCAATATTATTCATAGTTTGCATTCTTATAATTAGGTGGTTGAAGTATGTCTGTATAATCTTGATATAGGTAGAATAATATTTTCATACATGATTTACTAGAAAGAATTGAACATCTTGGGCAATTGGAAAACATTTATGCATCTTACTTGAACTTGGCATTTCTATTTTCATTTATGTGTATATGATGGGAATATGCTAGTGTGCATATGTCATTATACTCCAAATGTGAAATGACATTTTTATTGAAATGCTTACAGATGTGATTGGTATTGATGGTGAATATGGGCCATAGCTCGACCTCGGACTTTAGTCTGACACAGTAGTGGGGGGGCTTGATAAGTGCCGAAATGTAGTTATTTACATGTATATTTTGTATAGTCATAGCATGAATTTTTTAGAAAATTGATGCCCGTTTTGTACTTAATCTTGTACTATTTGCTTTGAGGGCATGAAGAAGCCATGAAGAACATGAAGACATGATTTGGGCAAAAACAAGCGAGTTTTGAGATGCGGACTGTAACGTCACTGTAGATGTAATGTAGCAATTTACTGTAGCACAGCAAGAAATCCTCACGGCGGCAAGGAAACCGCAAGAAAAATCCTGATTTTTTCAGCCAATGGCAAATCGACCCCTTTGTGGCCCGCATGGCACCCGCAAGGCACTGGTTTGACTCCGAAAAGAGTCTAATTGAGCTCCTTGCGGGCTCCTTACGGCCCACAAAGCTTTTTGGGGGGGGGGGAGTATAAAAGGCACTTTTAGGGCTAGAAAAGGGGACTTTTTAGCTGCCGGAGAAGGGGGAGAAAGCTCGCGATATTAGCTTGATTTAGATGTGATTTCTGGGGGTTTTTAGGGCTTAAACGCTTGCAACTTCAAGAGGGAAGCGTTATTTGGAAGATTCTTCGCCGAAACCATGCCAATAACCATTAAGGGCTTGAGCATTGCCAAGGAAAGATCGAAAGCTCAAGAGGAGGATCCTTCTTCTTCATCATCATCATTCAACAAGGGAGTTCTATTATGGTTTATTTGTGTTGCTTTATACACATTTGTTATGATTTGAACATGATGGCACATTAAACCCCCAAGGCCACCGGATATGGGTGAACCTTGGGTGGGGGGATGTATGTTTCTTAGATGATTTATTTAATTTTAATGTATTTGGTTGGTTTGTGATCTAATCTATCTTGCCTTAATGTCTTGAATTACATATGGAGACCTCCGTGATTCTTGTTTGAGTTGTACTTGTAGATGCGGGAAGCTTACTTGTACTAGATCTTGGATAGATTAGAAGGGGTTTCTTTATACCAATACAGAGAGAGATTCAGGTGTCGGTAGCCCTCCGACATTTAGGTTTAAACCTAGAATTAGGTTCATACCTAGTTAGAGACTTCCTTGAGTGTAGTGCAATCATAGGAGGAGTTGACTCGGAAGGATTCCAATCAACAATCATATGGGATTAGGGATTAATCACCAAGGGATTTGGGGTTAATCTAATTAAGAAGTCTCTCGGTCCAAACCGCCATTGCAATCATTTACTATCATCCTAGTGGCTTGACTACCCTCCAAGGGGATCCACATCCTTGGCTCTCTATCTACCATTGATTTCCTACACCCGTCTCCGTGTTTCCCTTCATCTTTCAATTACTGTTTTCTTTAATTAGTAGTTAATCACCTCTCCAACCATTTGTTAGGTTAGAAAATAGGCGATAAAAGGAGAATAGTAGCTTCTTGGCCCTGAAGAATACGATTCTCGTGCTTGCTCATGAGGTATTACTTGACGATCTCGTACGCTTGTGGGTGACCCACCAAGTGTTTGGTGCCATTGCCGAGGACACAATAAGGAATACTAGGAAACTTTTAGCCTATTGCTTTAACCATTGTTTCTTTTATTTATTTTCTTTTCTTGTATGTCTCTTCTTTTGATCTTAACTCTCTTTCCTTTTATTGATTTTACAAGGAACCGTGCATGACCCGAGCGAACACATCAGCCTTAGTTGTGCTAGACCACGAGATCGAACGAACTTTACATTAGAGATTGAGAGAAGTTAGTGAAGGTTCAACTGCACACACTATTGAAATTGAGGATAGAAATTCAGCAACAATGGCCGAACCAAGATTAACATTATTGGAGTATGAAAGGCCGGAATTCACAGGTGATGAGTTCAGTGTCCACGCACCATCGATTGTTACATACAAGTTTGAGATTAAAGCAAGCACGATTGGGATGGTTCAAAATTCCATTCAGTTTGATGGTCTTGCACATGAGGATCCCCATGCTCATCTCTCACGCTTTCTCCAAATTTGTTCCACCGTCAAAATAAATGGAGATTCAGATGATGCAATTCGGTTACAGCTTTTCCCATTAAGTTTGAGAGATGGAGCATACCGATGGCTCACATCCTTATCTCCAAGGTCGATTAATACTTGGAAAGACATGGTCGAAAAATTTCTTGGGAGATATTTCCCACCAAGCAAGGCTGTTAAGTTGAGACAAGAAATCTCGGCATTTAAGCAAGGGGAGACAGAAACATTATTTGAGACCCATGAGAGGTTCAAAGATCTCCTTAGAAGATGTCCTTATCATGAGTGCATGTCATATATATTTATTTTATATCTTACTCCAATGATTATTGAATTTATCGACATTAATTCTACAAATTCAGTGCTATTTGAGGTATTCTTAGTTTTCCATGCAGATATCAAAGTCCTAAGGCAAGAAGAAGTGATTTGGAGTGATTTTAGGAGTTAAAGGACTTAGGAGAAACCTCATCAAGCTCAACATGGTCTCAGCACACCCGTGTTATAAGCCATGCAAATTGCAGCAGAATTCAGCCGAGAACAGCACGCATTATGGTCGCTAAGCACGGCCGTGCAACCCTCAGCACGACCGCAACACGGGCGTGTTGGACCCCGTGCTCACATCGGGAAAAGATTAAAACCCCAGAAACATAGGTTTTGGGGGACTTTTGGCTGGGAAACAAGGGGAGAAGCAGAGAAGAGCTTTGGGGAGCCATCCTCACCATCACAGGGGAATGCCGAGCGAATGGTAGGCCGATCGGGAGGAGAATTCATTCTATTATAGAACTTCGGATAGTCGCAAGGATGCAAGAAATTAGGGAGTTTTCAACTTCTTGTGTATTTATTTCTTGGGCATTCACCTTGTTGTCTAACCTCATGAGAGGCTAAACTCTTAGTGGGAGCCCCGGGGTGATATTTTGATGTTTGTATCTTGAACTTGAATACTGTACTTGCAATATTTATGAATGTCTTGTTCTCTGATGCGTCTCCGCAACAATACAACAGGGTGATGTGTGTCAACCCCTTGCGTTACCGCAAGTGCACGGGTCGTCAAGTAATAAAAGTGGACCCAAAGGGTCGGGTTGTCGAACCACAGGGAACAGAAGTACTAGTAATAGCCCCTCTTTTGTTATCTAGCCTAATGACTGTAGTGTGTGATGATCTAATGGCCAACACTAAGAGTGTCACCACAAGTGCGCAGGAAATAAAAGGAAAAGAGTTCTCAATTAATAAAAGTGAGGTATCCGGACAATGCTCCCCCTAGGATTCGGGTGTTGGATGTAGATTACAAGTGTTTCTAAACGAAAACAATGAGTCGTGGGTATCCAAAGGTATAACGGCCCCTGCCTCCAGGTCGCCGATAACTAGTCCCCTACGAGGTCCCGGCGGAGAATTCTCTCGACGCCTCACACCACATATGACTGCTTAAAACTCTAGGGATCCCAAAGATATAACCAATTCCTAAAAGTAGATCTAACCCTGCCTCCAGGTGAAAGATCCCTAACCCCCTACGAGGTCCCGGCGGAGAATTCTCTCGACGCCTCACACCACATATGGTTGCTTGACACTTAGGGAATATGGAGATAGGAAATATCTGTCGGAAGGGAAAGGGGACACTGCGCTATCTCACGGCTCACCCTCTCGACCCTCTTTACTCTTGGTAATTCTAAACCTAGCGGTGATCTCTCTCTTCACTAGATTGAATAAAACATGCAAGGCAATTAATAATGAAATCAAAAGCACAAACAAGCATTAAGAACTCAAGAGTAAAACTCAAACTGATAAATTCGAATAGAAACACAATGTAAATCTAATGAAAATAAGAATCCTAGGGCTTACATGTCCGAATACCCTCTAGGGTTTAGCTCTCCATGGAGCGAGTCACAAAACAAGTAATGAATTCAGAATAAAGTTCCAAAGACATAAAGAATAACCCCCTTAAATCCATGATGATGGTCTTGATGGGTAGTTTCCACGTCTGGATTGAATCCACTCCGAAGCTAGGTCGCCGATGGCTTCCTTGATGCTATGACGGAGGAGGAATCGATCCAAGTTGGTGAGAAAAGCCTCCCAAAGCCGTAAAGAACTCCTTCCAAGCCCTAGCCGCATTGTCTTTCGAAAGTGGCCGAAAAGATCCCCAAAAAGTATCACAAGGCGGCTTTTATAATTTGAATTCGGGGCTTTACGCGGGCATCCACATGGGCATCCACACGCCCGTGTGGAAATTCCACACAGGTGTGTGAAGTACTTTGCTACAGGACGCTACAAGAATCGCTGCAAGATTTTTGCTACAATAATGCTACAGTGATTTCCCCCGAAGTCTTCTTTGGACTCCACACGGTCGGGCACACGCTCGTGTGGTAGGCTGTGTGGCTTTCTATGCTTTGAAATCCTCAAGAACCTTCTTCTCCTTTGTACGGAAGCTGGGACATGGGCGTACTACTGCCTTTGTGCCCTTTCGGTTTGTGTAATGACTTGTACTCCTCCGAAAGTTGGCAACACCCCCATGCATATGAACACAGCTTCTGATTGTGGCTTTGAAACGTGTCATCACACCCTATCTTTGCTTCTTCCTGTACGTCATGTCTCCACAGCCCTATTTGCACAAAAGAACACAAAACACACATTGTTAATGCTAAAACCTGATAAAAGTGATGCTCAATGCATGTAAACTGATATTATAATATATATATAATCAAGCACTTATCATTCTCTACATTAAATCTTGGTTGTTGGCTTCATTGATTGTATGTTGAGTGGTTGAATGCTTGAAGTTTTGGTTATCTTATTTTAGCTGGTGAATCTTATTGATAGTTGCAAGAAGTGAGATCTCAAACTTAGGGTTCAACAGCACTGTGAGCATCATTTATCTAGCACAACAAGATCTTAGAATTTAGGGTCCTCGAAGACATCTCTGATAAGTACTGAGAGAGTCCAAGTTAGTGAGCATAAAGAATTAAACCACTGGGGCCCCATCTCCTCCATTGAGCAAATCCTTACCTTTCCCTTAGTGCAATTCCTTCTCTCTAATCTCCTTCAATCCAACGTAGAATCAATTCAATCCTTCTTTAATTAATTAGATATTAAGCGAACGATAGTATTAGAAGATACACCGGTCCCAAAGGATACGACTACCCGACCTTAGGGTACACTTTGTTACTAATACGACCCGTGCACTTGCGGATACGCAAGGGGCGTACCACCTTATCACGGGTTCACTTCGTGGATGCGTGTATAGATGCTATATAATGGGTTGAATTATCCAACTTGTCGCTTATAGATGCCGTGGCAAGTGGATCCCTTAGCAACAAATATCCTGACGAAGCCGAGCAACTTTTTGAGTCCATGGCTAGCAATAAATCCCATTGGTCCTCAAGGGGTGGACAACAAAAAATGGCCAGGATTTATGAAACTAGCAATGACACCGCCCTCTCTGCCAAGGTAGAAACTTTGACACGTAAAATGGACGTTCTTTTGGGTGGTAGCTCGAGCTCAGGGACAGTTATGAGCTATAACACTTGTGGTGGAGGACATGGAGCTGCACAATGCCCAATTACTAATTCCCCTGTTGCTCCCATGGAACATGTTGACTACATTAGTGGGCAAAGAAATCAAGGCAATCCATATAATGCTACTTATAATCCTGAGTGGAGGAACCACCAAACTTTTCATGGAACAAACGGCAACAACAAAGGCCGCCACAATCCCAAGGCTATCAATATTAGCCCCATAACAACAGGAGAAGAATGTTTCTACTGAAGATGTTCTAGCCAGATTCATGGTAAGTATTGAGGCCAAGTTCCAGTTCCAGAGCATTCACACCCAGATGAGTGACTTCGGCACCACATTGAGAAACGTCCAAGAGTCACTTCAAGCACTTGAGAATCAGATGGGGCAACTTGATAAGGCTAATTTTGAGTGCCCCAGGCAGTCTCCCAAGCAACACTGAGAAAAACTAAAGGGGGCACTTGAAAGCCGTCACTCTTAGGAGTGGCAAGTAAGTTGAGGCAAAACCAGAAAAAGCCCAAGTGCCAAAGAAAGTAGGGTAGCCGTGGAGGAAGACCCTAGTACAACTGAACAACTAATTAAGGGAACAAAAGGAAAGCAAAATGAAGAACTCCTGCAACAACCGGCATGAAAGATACCCGAGTACAAGCCTTCATCCCTGTATCCAACAATGTTAGAACAAGACAAGGAGGATGCTTAATTACAAAAGTTCATTAATATATTCAAGCAACTCCACATACATCCCGATTGTTGAGGCATTAACACAAATGCCAAAGTATGCAAAAATTCTTGAAAGAACTCCTTACCAACAAACGGAAGTTGGAAGAAGAAGGCACAATAGCACTCACCAAAAATTGCTCGGCTATCTTAGAGAAGAAGCTTCCACAAAAACTGAAAGATCTAGGAAGCTTTGTAATCCCGTGCTTAATTGAAGGAGGAGTTCAAGAACATGCCTTAGCGCATTTTGGAGCCAGCATAAATGCCATGCCCTACACCATGTACTTGAAGCTAGGTTTGGAAGGTTTGAGACCCACGAGAATGACCCTCCAATTGGCGGATTGATCTATGAGAAAGCCCATGGGATCGTAGAAGATGTTATTGTCCAGCTGGACAAATTTGTTTTTCTTGTTGATTTTGTTACCTTGGATATAAACGAAGATGTAGAGACTCCTCTAATTATGGGTCGACCATTCCTTACAACTTCAGGAGCCCACATTGACTTGAGGGAAGGAAAGCTAACATTGGGAGTTTGTGATGAAGAAGCAGTGTACACACTTCCGGTTGCTATGAAGCACTCCCTAGATAATAACGATACACTTTACTTCATGGACGAGACTGATTTATTGATTTCTGATTGTGTGCAGGATGTGCTGTTATTAAATCCGTTGGAAGAGTATTTGGAGGATCAAGACAAGGACGAACAAGTAAAATCTCATTCTCCCCTACCAACTCAACAAGTGAAGCGCCTAAGGAAAAGCACCACAAGCACTTAAGCAAAGGTAAAGTGATAAGTGCCTGCATGTACATATTACTTGAGATGTTTTTCCATGCATGAGCATCACATTTTTCAGGTTATATTTCTCATTTCGTGTGTTTTTGTGTTCTTTCGTGCAATTAGGGTTGTGAAGAAGGTTTATGCGAAGAAAAGCAAGATTAGGTCATAATGGTGCTATGTGGAGCTCTTTTGTGCAAATACGAAGTCAAGACACAAATCGGGTTCAAATGAGGGGGTATGTGCCAACTTCTAAAGGCTTCAAGACAATTCTTGTAGAAGGACACGAAGGCAGTCATGCTCGCTCGTTCCGATTGGTTCAAAGATTTTAAAAGCTCTCCAAGGTTTCCCATCATCAAGAAATGCCACTTGACCTTTCACATGGGCGTGTGTCCGTCCATGTGACCTCAGGAGAAGAAACGGGCGAAATCGAGGATTGGTATGAAGATTTCACATGGCAGAAAATCCACATGGGCGTGTGGAATTTCCACACGGCCGTGTGGAATTTCCACACGGCCGTGTGGACTATCCACACGCCCGTGTGGATCCTCGAGATGGCCAATTATAAAGCCGTTCGAAGCGTTATCAAAGGAAGCCGCTTCTAATTTTGGGAGGAGGCGACGGCTAGGGTTCGGGAGGTTCTTGCCACACTTTGGGGGCGCTTCTTCACCGGTTTCATCATCATTCCCTTCCAAGGAGAGCCATTGGGGGAGCCTTCGACGACTCGATTCGGCGAGGTGGGCCTTAGGCTTGGAGGAAGGGACTCTTTGAAGAAGAAGGAGGAGTTCCCATAGTCTATCAACACGAAGCCTAAGGGGGTTTTCTTTATGGATTTCTTGCACTTATCTTCATTTATTTTGATGAACTTGTATTGCTCCATGGAGAGCTAAACCCCTAGTGGGTACTTGGACTTGTAAACCCTAGATTTCCTATGTTTCATTGACTTAAATGCTTTTATTCAATTGGAGTTTGAATTTGAGTTTCAATCTTGCTTGCTTAATTGTTTCTCCCTTAGAGTGACACTAGGGTTGAGGGCTAATACAATCATCCTTTTGACGAGTGACCATCACCATTAGGATTAGATTAATCAAGATTGGAGGGGGTTGAGAGGGTGAGTTGAGAGGTAGCGACACGTCCCCTTTCCCCTCCGGTGTGGTTCTCCCTACCTTCTTATTCCAAGTATTACCTTCGATCTCAAAGAGAGTTAGGCGTTGAGAGAGGCCTTTCCGCCGGGACTTATTTGTGATTAGGGATCTTTCGCCCGGACCAAAGGGATTGATCTATAGTTGGGAATAGGGTTTACCACTCGGAATCCCTAGAGCATAGCGCAGTCATACGTGGTGTGAGGCGTTGAGAGTCTTCTCTCCGCCGGGACCTCGTAGGGGACTAGTCAAGGTTGACCTTAGATTTGGGACCTTGTATCTCTGGATTCCACGACTCTTGAAATCTCTATTGAATAAGAGTACTTGAAGTCTTGCACGTGAAACAAGGATTCTAGGGGGAGCATTGTCCGAGTACCCCATCTTCTTATTGATCTATTTCCCCAACCTAGCTTTCATTTTCAGCACTTTATTTCTACTATTTTCTGATTTTACTTTCTTTCAACAACAATTGGTTTATCTTTGATTACTTGACAACGTGTGATTGTTCTTACGTCTACTCCCTGTGGATTCGACTACCCACCCGTTTGGGTACTTTATTACTTCGACACCCGTGCACTTGCGGAGTACACACGCAAGGGTGTGTCAAGTTTTTGGCGCCGTTGCCGGGGAGTTAGGCGTTTTAGGAATTGTTACACCTTGTTTCGCTAGTCATTTTTCGCACATTCTATCTCACACTTCTTTTACTTCCATTGTTCTGATTTTATTTTCTTTTCTTGATTTCAGCTCCAGGTTATGACCCGTGGACATCCTTCGACATTAGTGGAAGGTGATCCGGAAATAGAGAGGAGATTACACAGACGGGGAAGACAACCTCGAACTAGAACAGTTAGATCAAGCCGAGATAGGAGTTGAAGAGTCCGCAACCATGGCTGAACAGAATGAGCAACAGCGGACCCTTTCGATTTTGCTAGGCCGTCCGTTCGTGGTACACAATCAAGCATAGTCGGGCCACCTATTTCAGCTCATAACTTTGAGCTTAAGCCGGGGTTCATTCGAGATGGTCCAACAGTCCGCACGGTTCAATGGGTTAGGCGATGAAGACCCAAATAATCACATTGAGAATTTTTTGGAGGTGTGCGACATGTTGAAAATCAATGGAGTCACGGACGACGCCATCGGATTAAGAGCCTTCCCATTTTCCTTGAAGGGGAAAGCAAAACAGTGGTTGCAATCTTTACCTAGAGCATCGATTACCACTTGGGAAGAAATGGTTGAGGCCTTCCTTGCCCGATATTTCCCTCCCGGGAAATCGGCAAAGCCGAGAAATGAAATTTCTTCCTTCATACGATCGGAATTGGAGTCTCTTTTTGAGACATGGGAAAGGTTCAAGGACCTTCGCGCAAATGTCCTCAACATGGGTTCCCCGAGTGGATGGTCATCCACACCTTCTACAATGGATTGAACCCAAGCACAAGACAACTACTTGATGCCGCAGCGGGAGGTACCTTAGGAAGCAAGACCCCCGAAGCTGCCCGCCAACCGATAGAAGAAATGGCTATGAATAGCTATCGGTGGAATGCTCGAGACAAGAGAAAAGTGGCGGGCATTCATGAAGTTGATGCAGTGACATCTCTAGCGGCTCAAGTTGAAGCATTGAGCAAGAAGTTGGATACTTTGGCAGGCCCATCTAGAATAGGCTGCAGTGATGAATTGTGATAGTTGTGGAGGAGGGCATGTTTCGCCGATTGCCCTATTTCTATGGTCGGAACAAAGACTGTTGAACAGGTTGATTTTGTGGGGAATCTTTGGACGAGGTCAAGGAAACCCCTATAGCAACACCTATAATCCGGGGTGGCGAAACCACCCGAACTTTGCATGGAGTAACCAAGGGCAACAAAGGCCCTCTCGCACCCCCGGATTTCAGCAACCCCAACAACCAAACATGGAGGGCCGAGTTTCGGGGCTTGAGAACCGAATGACGGACTTGGAGAAGGCATTGACCAAGTTCATTCAGGTCCTCGAGACACGCGCTTCCAAGGCGTGGAGAGTACACTTCGCAATCACACCGCTTCACTACATAATTTGGAAAATCGGGTGGGGCGGATTGCGAAATCTTTATCTCGAGCGACCTCAAGGAAGTCTCCCGGGAAATACGAGAGACCAACCCAAGAGAGCAACTGAAAGCAATCACTCGAGGAGTGGTCGTGAGATTGAGGGTATACTTCCCGCCGAAGAGGTTGTTCAAATTCTGCTCGGGGAGAAAGGCAAGGAGAAGGATAAGGAAAAGGAGGTAGCACCTACACCGTACAAACCAAGGATTCCTTATCCTTCAAGGCTGAAGAATGATAAAAATGATGAGCGGTACAAGAAGTTTCGGGCCTTTTCAAGCAGCTGCACATTAATATCCCTTTTGTGGAGGCTCTGTCTCAAATGCCTCGATATGCAAAATTTTTGAAGGACCTCTTAACCAACAAGAGGAAATTGGAAGAGGGTGCAGCGAGTGATATTGGATGCATCTTGTTCACCGTGTTGCGAAGAATCTACCTAACAAGATGAAAGACCCCGGAAGCTTCATCATCCCATGTAACATTGGGAATTTGGGTGAAGAGAAGGCATTGGCGATTCGGGAGCCGTATCAATGTCATGCCTTACTCCTTCTTCAAGAAGCCGGGACTGGGGAGAACCAAGGCCCACTCGGATGACCTTACAACTAGCCGACCGTTCCATTCGTCACCCGAGAGGCATCATTGAAGATATTTTGGTGAAAGTGGATAAGTATATATTTCCTGCAGATTTCGTGGTACTTGGATGTAGATGAGAATGTCGACGTGCCGCGATACTTGGAAGACCCTTTCTGCGTACTTCCAAGGCTCTTATAGACATGGATGGCGGGGAGATGACATTGAGGATAGGAGATGAGAAGCTAACCTACCGCCTTGCCGAGGCCATGAGACATTCTCTCAACTTTGATGATACTTTGTATTTTCTTGACACTGCCGATGCTTTGATTGATGATTATGTGCGGGAAATCTTTTGCCCGGATCCGCTAGCTGATTTGTTGGATCAAGAGATGAATGATGACCACAGTTCATCAGTTGACCTGGAAAACAAGGATACATCTACCACGGGTACGGTCAATAAACTAATGAAAAAGCTAAAGAGGGTAAGACATCGCCGCAAGAAACAAACGAATGAACTTGCGGACGTTCCCTCAAGGTCTAAGGATGATATCCTTCTATCTGGTAACAAACTCGATCACCCATCTTCTAAATTTCGGAACTTATGCTCTTCATGTTTCACATTCCCAAGCAGCGAAGTGCTTTCGACCCATGACCCCCCTTGAGTCTAGAGAAGCAGGTACGTCAAGCTAGTGACGTAAAACAAGCGCTTATTGGGAGGCAACCCAATTTTTTCTTTTAGAACTCTTTGTTTGTGCTGTAGTTAGTTTTATTTCTGCATTTTTTGTTTAGTTTGTAGTGTGTGGATTTATTGCTGGTAGTGCATTTTTTTTTATGTGTTCATCGTTTATGGCAAGTTAGGTGGTATTCTTGTGAATTGTGCGAGATTTTAAATCGTAAACGTCTTAGTTTTCAACTTCTGCAGTCGTTCCATGTGTTTTCATTAATTTCTGCAGAGTTTGGACTATTTTTGAGTTGAAGAATGGAAGCACACGGCCATGTGGAAATTCCACATGGCCGTGTGGATGAGATTGTGAAGGAATTTTTTCGCATCCAGAGAATCCCCACGGCCGTGTGGAAATTCCACACGGCCATGTGGATTTATTTAGTACAAACCTTCACAATACGAGAGAATCCACACGGCCGTGTGGAAATTACCCACGGCCGTGTGGAATTTCGGGAAGTTTGATAAGGCCATACGAGAGAATCCACACGGCCGTGTGGAATTTCCACACGGCCGTGTGGGGTATTTAAACCGAAAAGGGGGGCATCTCTTTATATTCCCCCCCAAGCAACCTTTCATCTTCAAACGCTTCCTCTTCAAAGGTCGCGACGGTTGCTCCTCTCCTTCCATTCTCTCGCTTATTTAAGGGATTTGTGGGCCTTACTCGTTACTACATTGTTAGATTGGACTCATCCTCTCCGGTAAGCCTTCTTTCCCTCTTCTTGCCATGAAACCTTCAATCGTTGTTGTGGATGTTGAATCTTGTGTTTTTGCATGCTATTTTCATGATTAATACTTAGATTATTGCTTAAAGCACTTGTGCTCAATTGTGTGGATGATTATATGAATTGGTGTGGATTCACCATGGCACTTTGGCCATGGTCGAAGATCCACACGGCCGTGTGGAAATTCCACACGGCCGTGTGGATTATCGGGGTGCCCCCTCCGAATTCCCGGAGGAGACACACGGCCGTGTGGAAATTACACACGGCCGTGTGAATTACCCGTTTCTTTGTTTTGGGCAACCCGAGAGGAGACACACGGCCGCGTGGAATTTCCACACGGCCATGTGGAATTCTGGGGAACCTATTTTGAGCTCTGAATTAACTTGTTTACCCCTCTTATGCACAGGAATGGCCCCAAGAACGAAGAAACTCGCTCATAAGCGCCCTCGTGAGGCTCGTGAGGTCCGGGAGTCCCGTGATCTCTCGCCCGCACCATTCGAGTTCGCCGTGCCCGAACATCAAGCACGGTTTGATCGACTTTCGAAGTTGAAGTTTGGCCAGACGCGTATTCCTGACTTGCAAGCTTTAGAGGCAATAGAACATGCGCGTGCGGCCGAGTTGGCGGATGAGGTCCGTGAACTTATTGCTTGTGGGCGGGTGGGAGCGACTGTTGTGCATCAAGGACCCGGCCACTCGCGATCTCACTTTCGAAGTCCTCGCGACATTCGAGTTTGATCGCGCCCACACCGACTACCACCGGCCGGACACGGTTCGATTCCGCATCTTTGGGCAATACCACGCACATGAGCCCGACAGATTTTGCTTTGTCGCGCCTCGGCCCGTACGATCGAGACTTCATCCACACGGAGGAGTACGCGCAGCTGCCATTCGACTATCCTTTCCGCGTCACTCCAAGCCGGGTTTGCCGGATGCTTGTGTGGAGACATACAAGACGAGCCCGGGTTGACCAAGGCGTCTTTGCTCCTCCGCCCCGCCCACAGGTACATTCATGCCATCCTGAGCGGGTCTATTATCAGGGGGGAGACAAGACCGGCGTATTGGGGCGGGCTGGACCTCCTCTATTTGTACTCTATGGTCCAAAGCCTGCCCCGCACTCGGGTTACGTGGTAGCAGATTTTCCGAGGCACCGGGGACAAGACGCGCGGATAGGAGTTCTTTTCTCTCGGCCCCTACATCACCCGACTCATCCGAGGAATGGGACCGATTGATGCTTGTTCGGGGAGCCGACAAGGTTATTGTTCCCTCCCCACTTGGCCTTGATACCCTGCGTATGATGGGCATGGTGAAGAGGGCCGCTCCCGGCAGGTATGTACTTGCTGTTCCATTCCCAGATGAGTCCGAGGAGTCTCGAGGACGCAGACGAAGACTCGGAGGAGACTCGGGCCGGACCATCATCCCAACCCGCACCCATGGAGGCGGAGGACACCCCAGCGAGACGAGGAGGTGCCACCGGTGTCGGCACACCGCATCTCCCCGGCACGGGAGCGCATAGACAGACTTGAGGCTGCTGTGGGGACCCTCCCGGACCGATCTCGCCGCCATGCGGGTGACTCGAGCAGCGAACCACACCGAGGTTCTTGCTCGCATGGCTGAGTACCACTCGGAGATGATGACGCGCATCACTTCACTCCACCCGTTGATAGCGAGAGGCGCGATTCCACTCCGCCGTCCACACCCCGAGCACCCTACGCCTCCCAAAGATCCCCAGCAGAAGACGGCGGATGCCGACGCTTGATGCGTCTTTCATTCCTTCTTTTTATTCCCTTGTACTTTCTTTTGTGTTGAGTCTTTGTATACTCAGAAAGGTTGCACCTTCTGAGAGTTATCTTACTGCTTTCTTTTCATGTTCTTTGTTGAGTTTGTGTTTGGCTTGTTTAATTTTTGTACTCTTTTAATCGTAGCTTTTGTTGAAATCCACTGAACCCCTTTTGTGATGTGCAGATAGACTTGTCAACTTGGTTTTGAGAAATGGTCATAGGCACGGCCGTGTGGAATTTCCACACGGCCGTGTGAGCTTCACAACCCTACGCAACTCCACTTCCCACCTTCACGCTCCATTCAACTACCACACTCGGAGATCAGGGGAGTGTTGTTTTTAATCCCCACGCCCTCATGTTTTATTTATATTCTGTTTTGTATGCTTGCATGCGTACAATGAGGGCATTGTACATCTTAAGTGTGGGGGGGAGTTCACGTGGAGTTCACGTTGCACACGTTCTCTATGTATGTATGCTCATCACTCATATGCTTATCAAGCCAATGATAGTTCACCTTAAAAGGCAAGGATTGCAGTCTTGAATTTAGGAGAATTTTAAACATCGTTTGTACTCATGCTCTAGTTTACTCGAGAAACTTAGAAATTTTTTGTCTGATTGCATTACTTACACCTTTCTTGCTCTGTTAACCCTGACAACTCTAGTTCAGTGCCAAAAGGACCTTAGTTTTCTTTATTTTTAAAAAAAAAAAAAAAAAAAAAAAAAAGGGAAGAATGCCTTATTTGTTTACTTGTTTCCGGAGTGGAAAGAGCTACCACCTATGTTGTATGCAGCTACTCTCATAAGTCGGATACTAGCTATGCCCTAATGAGAGAAAGAGCTATCTAATAGGCCGTGTGAAAGCTAACACTCCCCGGTGGAAAGAGCTACCTCCTCAAAGCGTGAAAGCCGCCTAGGAGGCATCTTAGGAAATGGCTACCTTCGAGGTTGTGTGCAGCTACTTGCCTATTCTTTGTCCTCAAATAAATCCTTTTCAATAAGAACTTTTAAGAGTAAATTTAGGGTTGGCATGAGTAAGCAATACACACACACACGCAATCGATTCTATTTTCTTTGTGCTCCGAGTTTTTGCTAGAGCATTGGTTTTTATCTTTCTATGTTGCAAATTGTTCCTTTGTTTAAGAATGCTCTTCTTACATACTTTTTGGTGAACTTAAGGCTAAGCACTTATATCACTCTACTTGTGGTTTTCATTGTATAAATTTTGCTTGAGGACAAGCAAAAGCTTAAGTGTGGGGGAGTTTGATAAGTGCCTGCATGTACATATTACTTGAGATGTTTTTCCATGCATGAGCATCACATTTTTCAGGTTATATTTCTCATTTCGAGTGTCTTTGTGTTCTTCCGGGCAATTAGGGTTGTGAAGAAGGTTTATGCGAAGAAAAGCAAGATTAGGTCATAATGGTGCTATGTGGAGCTCTTTTTGTGCAAATACGAAGTCAAGACACAAATCGGGTTCAAATGAGGGGGTATGTGCCAACTTCTAAAGGCTTCAAGACAATTCTTGTAGAAGGACACGAAGGCAGTCATGCTCGCTCGTTCCGATTGGTTCAAAGATTTTAAAAGCTCTCCAAGGTTTCCCATCATCAAGAAATGCCACTTGACCTTTCACATGGGCGTGTGTCCGTCCATGTGACCTCGGAGAAGAAAACGGGCGAAATCGAGGATTGGTATGAAGATTTCACATGGCGAAAAAATCCACATGGGCGTGTGGAATTTCCACACGGCCGTGTGGAATTTCCACACGGCCGTGTGGACTATCCACACGCCCGTGTGGATCCTCGAGATGGCCAATTATAAAGCCGTTCTGAAGCGTTATCAAAGGAAGCTGCTTCTAATTTTGGGAGGAGGCGACGGCTAGGGTTCAGGAGGTTCTTGCCACACTTTGGGGGCGCTTCTTCACCGGTTTCATCATCATTCCCTTCCAAGGAGAGCCATTGGGGGAGCCTTCGACGACTCGATTCGGCGAGGTGGGCCTTAGGCTTGGAGGAAGGGACTCTTTGAAGAAGAAGGAGGAGTTCCCATAGTCTATCAACACGAAGCCTAAGGGGGTTTTCTTTATGGATTTCTTGCACTTATCTTCATTTATTTTGATGAACTTGTATTGCTCCATGGAGAGCTAAACCCCTAGTGGGTACTTGGACTTGTAAACCCTAGATTTCCTATGTTTCATTGACTTAAATGCTTTTATTCAATTGGAGTTTGAATTTGAGTTTCAATCTTGCTTGCTTAATTGTTTCTCCCTTAGAGTGACACTAGGGTTGAGGGCTAATACAATCATCCTTTTGACGAGTGACCATCACCATTAGGATTAGATTAATCAAGATTGGAGGGGGTTGAGAGGGTGAGTTGAGAGGTAGCGACACGTCCCCTTTCCCCTCCGGTGTGGTTCTCCCTACCTTCTTATTCCAAGTATTACCTTCGATCTCAAAGAGAGTTAGGCGTTGAGAGAGGCCTTTCCGCCGGGACTTATTTGTGATTAGGGATCTTTCGCCTGGACCAAAGGGATTGATCTATAGTTGGGAATAGGGTTTACCACTCGGAATCCCTAGAGCATAGCGCAGTCATACGTGGTGTGAGGCGTTGAGAGTCTTCTCTCCGCCGGGACCTCGTAGGGGACTAGTCAAGGTTGACCTTAGATTTGGGACCTTGTATCTCTGGATTCCACGACTCTTGAAATCTCTATTGAATAAGAGTACTTGAAGTCTTGCACGTGAAACAAGGATTCTAGGGGGAGCATTGTCCGAGTACCCCATCTTCTTATTGATCTATTTCCCCAACCTAGCTTTCATTTTCAGCACTTTATTTCTACTATTTTCTGATTTTACTTTCTTTCAACAACAATTGGTTTATCTTTGATTACTTGACAACGTGTGATTGTTCTTACGTCTACTCCCTGTGGATTCGACTACCCACCCGTTTGGGTACTTTATTACTTCGACACCCGTGCACTTGCGGAGTACACACGCAAGGGTGTGTCATAAAGAAAAGAAAAAAAGAAACTATTTTGAAGAAAATTTGGAATGAAGTTCATGGAGGGAAGAAGAAAGGTATCAACCCTTCACAATATCAAGAGGACAAAACTTCTCACTTCTCCCCTTTCAACAAAAATTTGAAGTCCATTCTTTGTTGTCATTGAATCTACCGGGGAGAAGCACTTTAAGCCTAAGTGATGGTAATTTCCAACTTTTTGAACCCCCTTGAGGTAAGAATAAGGTATGTCAGGCTCGTGACATTACACAAGCGCTTATTGGGAGGTAGCCCAAGCACTTGAGGGTGTATTTTTATTTTTTTCCGTACTCTCGTAGTTTTGTACTTTCTCCTTCATTTTTTTTTCAAGTTTTCTTTATGTGTATCGATCTGTGCTTGCTTTTGTTTGTCATGAGTTACTTATTGTTTTGGTGTTGGTTAGTTGTGATTCATTTTGAAAACCAAGAAATCGGCGTTTTCTTTTAAGTTAGATCGAAGTTTTAAATGCATTTCCCCTGAACCGGAGGTTTGCAGGTCCATACGCGCAGCATATGCTCATATGGAGGGCTTTTTCCTTGGCCTAGGAGGCCTTTGCGGGCAGCTTGAGGGCCACTTTAAAGTGGCCAGCCCACCCCTTGCGGCCTCCTTGCGGCCCACAAAGAGGTCAATTGGGAAGTGTCTAAAACTTTGGGAAAAAAATCCTTGCGGGCAGCTTGAGGGGGTTGGCCACTTTAAAGTGCAATTTCAAGCTCTTTCTCACCCTCTCATTTCTCTCTCTTGTCTCCATTATTCTTCCAACTTTTCTCCTCTTTTCCTCACCATTTTCTTCTGAATTTCTCCATGTTTTTAGCCTCAAATCTCCTCCTCTACATCTCCTAGCTTCTATCTATTGGTTTATTCCGAATTTTACCATCATTTTCACTGGTTTTTCGTCGATAATCTCTTTTGGAAACCCTAACTTAGGGTAATCATTTTCTTTGCATTATTAGTGGATTTATTTGGTTTTTCTTGCCCTTTAGCTTGGAAAATGATGTATGAATGTTGTGATATCATTTGTTCTTGAATTTTTGTACAAATTTTTGACTAGCTAAAAATTGGAGAAGCTCTTGCAAATGAACCCTTAAGCCCCTTACAATCCCCCTTTGGCTCATTTTAAGGCATTCATTCATCTCATAATGAATCACCTCGGGTTTCTTTCGGCTTGATTGGGTTTTTTTTTTATTGTAGGAATTGCCAAATGTCGAGAGGTTAGCATAGCCTCTTGCGCCAGTACACTGATTGCACTTGCAACACTTAGGAATGAGCAGTCTAATCCATGAGCATGGATACTTTATCTTGTTTTTGAAGTTTCTATTTACATTCCAGCGTGTTTGTTTTCTTTTTTTTCTGTTTCAGTCAGCAGGGACTTGTACTTTGCTAAACTCTATCTTTTCAGACCATAGTTGTCGTTTTGCATGTTTACTCCCTAGTTCTCTTTTGAAAATTTTTAGGTATGATGATGATCCCTTTTTGCCTTGCAGGGCATTAAGGGAATTAGATGAGCTCCCTTTCACTTTGATTTAGAGCTCCGACCCGGACTTGTATAGCTCGTCGTCCCGTGTTGGGGCCATCACTCGCCAATCACAGAAGATGAACTGGGGAAGTTTTGTTTCACCATCTCCTCTTGTTTTATCAATTATTTCTCCATATTTGTCATGATTAATGTACATTGAGGACAATCTACAACATTAGGTGTGGGGATCGTGTATTTTTGTATGATAGATCAACTTTTTGCATGCTAGTATAACCTCTGTCGGCTTTGATCATTCTTGTGAGATTCTTTTAGCTTGGATTAATAATTCATGTGAGTTTTCATGTTATTATGCATTCTTGAATCCTGTTTGACCTTTAGTACGGTCTTGTGCAATGAACCCTATACTGATGGATCTGGAAATGCCTTTATGACTACTTTAATTCTCTTATATGCTAACACACTACTTTGATACCTTGCCTTAGACTATTAAGTTCTATCCTTTAGTGGACCTTTAAAAACTTCTAAGTCTTTTTGAGCTATAATCCTAGTTGTGTGACATGTAGAGCAGTCTCAAAGACATGATTTAGGGTTGAACTAGAAATAAGATAGGGACAGTGTTCCGCTACTAATAAGGGGTTAAGTAACTTGGGGCTCAGGCTCCTGACTAGAGTATTCCTCATGCCAACAACCCCTTAGGCATGAACGCGTTCATGTAGACTTGTAACTGACTGAGTAGTTGATGAGTGCATTTCATATATATATATATATATATATATATATATATATATATATATATATATATATATATATATATATATATATATATATTATATCTTACTCTCATAATAGTTGAATTTATCGGCTGTAATTCTCCAAGTGCAGTGCTATTTGAGGTATTCTTAGTTTTCCATGCAAATATCAAAGTCTTGAATCAAGAAGAAGTGTTTTGGAATGATTTTAGAAGCTCAAGGACTTAGAAGAAACCTCATCAAGCTCAACATGGCCTAAGCACGCCCGTGTTGTACCCCGTGCAGATTACAGGAGAATTCAGCCAAAGTCAGCACAGTCCGAGTTCGCTGAGCACGGTCATGCAACCCATCAGCATGGCCTAAGCACGACCGTGTTGTACCCCGTGCAGATTACAGGAATTTGAGTTTCAGGAGTTTTATTTGGCCGTAATCTGCATGGCTTGAAACACGGCTTCAACACTCCCGTGCTTACATCGGGAAAAGATTAAAACCCCATAAACTTACTTTTGTGTGGAACTTTTGGTGGCGAACTAAGGGAGGAAGAAGGGGAGAGCTTTGGGGCGCCGTCCTCATCTTCACCAAGGGAATGTCGCGCGTATGGTAGGCCGATCGGGAGGAGATTCCACGACATCATAGAGCCTCTGACAACTTCTTGTATTTTAATTTCTTTGGCAATTTCCTTGTTGTTTAATGTCATGAGGGGCTAAACTCTTAAAGGAGCCCCGGGGTGGTTTGTCTTACATTGTAGCTTGAACTTGTTGTCTTTACTTGCAGCATTTATGAATGTCTTGTTCGTTGCAATAAATTTTGGTTATTGGCTATATTGATTGTTGTTTAGTGGTTGAATGCTTGAGAGTTTGGTTTTCTTATCTTGGCTTGTGAATCATTATTGATTGTTGCAAGCAGTGAGATCTCAACTTGGGATTCAACAGCATTGTAAACTTCGTTCATATAGCATAACTAGGTTTAGAACTGAAGATATCTCTGATAAATGCTGAGAGAGACCGAGTTAGTGAATGTCAGGAATCCAAGCCCGGGGCCCTATCTCCTCTATCGAGCCAATCCTCACATTTCCCTTAGTGCGATCCCTTTTCTCAATCTCCTTTAATCGAACCTAGAGTCAAATCCATCTTTTTTCAATTGATTAGATATTAAGCAGAACGATAGTATTAGAAGCTATAACAGTACCAGTGGATACGACTACCCGACCCTAAGGATACATTTTACTACTTATATGACCCGTGCACTTGCGGGTACGCAAGGGGCGTATCAAGTTTTTGGTGCCGTTGCCGGGGACTGGTAACTTCTAAGAATTCGGACAGTCTTAGTACTCTAATCATTCTTTTTGCTATGAGTTTCATTTCTTTTATTCTTTGTTTTTGTTCGTATTCTTTTATTAGTTTTCGTTAGTATTTGTGTTTTGTTTAAATTGTTTGCGGTTTTCTTTGCTTCAAGCTTAAAAGTTCATATCTCATTTTCTCTTTTGGTTATTGCGCAGGCGTAGTGTATGACCCGGGGGAACTCTTCCCAGTTAGCATCTCCAGATCCTGACATTGAAAGAGCATTTCATCGGAGACAGCGGCAGATTAATCTAAGGGAAACCGGGTTAGTGGAAGTGAGTATAGAGGTGGACCAAGAGGAAAATATGGCTGGAAATCAGAGAAGTATTTCAGACTATGCGCAGCCTAATCTAGAGGGATCTGGGTCTAGTATTGTGTGACCCCCAGTTGCGGCCAACAACTTCGAGCTGAAGCCCAATTTTATTCAAATCGTGCAACTGATGTGCCAATTTGATGGTTTTTAAGATGAGGACTGGTGGTGATCCCTCAAGCGCACGGGGTCGTCAAGTAATAAACCACTCGCGCAAGCACGAGTGGGTCGTATTCCCAAGGGCCCGAGAATCTATTCTTACTTCCTTTTTGCAATGTTGTCTAGCCGATCAAACTTGAGATTTGGAATGAGAGAATAAAGAAGTAAAACAAAAGCAATTAAACTTCTAAATACCAAGGGCGTTAAACGGGAGGAAAATCAGGGTAAGAAGATGGTCATGGATGAGGATCCCCTCGGGGTTACTAAAGTGCGAAGGATGTTGGATTAACATGCAAGTGGCTTGATGGACCGAGAAAACCCTAGATTAGGTCAACCCGATGGTCACGGCAATTGACCCCTAATCCGGTACGAGTATTGAATACGGGCTCTACCCGTACAATTCCTCCTACGTTGCAAAGGGCAAGATGGTTTTCTCAAACTAAGGTTGAATCACACATGAGTAATTAACCCTAGAATTGGAGGGGTACAAATACCCGATGGTCACGGCGTATTTGTACGTATTTCCCTTCCAAGCTTGGTGAGTCTAATACTAGGGCAATGGTCATGCAACCTAGTATTGGCTAAGTATGGATACACAGAGTTCTCATGCATACCCAAGCATTCAAAAACACCAAACATGAATCACAAACAAGCTAACAAGCATGAATTAAACCAAATCATCCAAACATCACAAGTTCACCCCAAGGTTCACCCACATCCGGTGACATTGGGGTTTTAGTTGCTCATAGTCTCAAAATACATGAATAAAAGCATGAAAATAACTAAACCCAACATAAAAGACCTCCCTCCAAAGATCAAGGTCGAGGAAGCTTCCAAAGACGCCACTCGAAGGGGTGGCTTCCCGTCGTCTTCAACCTCCAAATTGGAAGCCCTAGAGGTAGATCTCGCTCAAGATCGCGCTCTTCTCGCCGATTCCTCAGTGGAAATGCCCTCCAAGCTCTCCTTCTTGGTCAGATTTGGAAGTGAGGGTGTCAAGCTCCAAGAAGAGGCAAAAGTCCTCTTTTTCATGCCCTAAAAGCCTTTAAAAAGGGTGAAAGTCGCGACTCCTCACGGGCTGCCTCACGACCGTGAGGCATCCAGAAAGTTTTGCAAGAAATTTCACCTCGGGTGCTACAGTACCTGCTACAGTGATTCTGCTACAGTATTTTTGCTACGTTATTGCTACAGTGAAAAACCCAAAAAAAACGTCGTGTTTGGTGTCGAATTCTTCCTAAATACGTTCTTGAGCTCATTTAGGGTCTACAACACAAAATAAAGAGATTTAGACTATAAAAGGGCATCGACTCATCAAAAAGATAATAAAATAATACAAATGAATACGTAGAAAATATGTATATTTAGACGTTTATCAAGGACCCATATGCTCATCTTGCAACGTTCCTGGAGATTTGTGATACTTTCAAGGCGAATAATGTGTCCGAGGATGCGGTTCGCCTTCGATTGTTCCCGTTCTCTGTGCGAGGAAGGGCCAAGCAATGGCTAAGTTCTTTGCCGGCGGGTTCTATTACAAATTGGGAACAGCTAGCCGAGAAGTTCTTGAACCGCTATTTTCCACCGGCAAAAATCACCAAGCTCAGAAGTGATATTTCCTCCTTCCGACAGGCAGAATCTCAGACCTTGTACGACACTTGGGAACGGTACAAGGACTTGTTGAGGAAGTCCCAGCAACATGGAATAGTGGAGTGGATGCAAATCCAAATATTTTACAACGGGTTGAATGTGGCCACCAAGCAGATGTTTGGTGCAGCAGCAAGGGGCTCCTTGTGTAGTAAGAGACCCGATGAGGCACAGACTCTGATTGAAGACATGGCCTCCGATGGGTATCAGTGGAGCTCTGAAAGGAACAAGCCCGTGAAAACAGCCGGGCTTTATGAGGTTGATGTGCTCACCATCTTAGCGGCACAGGTCGAAGCTATTTCTAAAAGACTGGACACAATGCAAATTCAGTCTTCGACACAAGGTGGCAGTCACGACAGTTGGGCAAGTCAAGCAGGGCATAGTTACTCATCAGAAGGGGTTCAGGTGACCAAACAAGTAGATTTCATTGGTCAGAATCAGCGGTATGCGAACAACCCCTACAGCAGCACATACAATCCTGGGCGGAGGAATCACCCAAATTTTTGTTGGAAAGATCAGAATCCGGGGCAGCAACGCCCTCCTCAGCAACAACACCAGCAACAACAACAACAGTCACAACCTCAGTTTTCGAGGCCCCCACCACCAGAACAGAAGGGACCTTCTCTTGAGGCCCTACTGGTTCAATATATTCAGTCCAATGATGCCCGAATCACAGGGAATGAAGAGGTCATGAGAAACCAACCGGCCTCTCTACAGAATCTTGAGCGTCAAGTCGCACAGATTGCCAAGACGCTTGCTGAACGACCCCCGGGTGCTCTACCTAGTAATACTGAAGTTAACCCTTGGGAGTCCCTCAAGGCAGTCACTTTGAGAAGTGGCAAGAAACTTGAATCCCCACCACCACAAGCACAACTAGAGTCTCAATGTGAATCGAGGTGGAAGTGCTTTGGAGAGAGATCCGGGGTCAAGCTCGAGCACAAAGGAAAATCAAAGGGTAAAGAGAAAGACCCGGTGGCAGAATACAAGCCTACTTTGCCCTATCCTGCAAAGCTCAAGAAGGACCAGCAAGAGGCACTGTTTAAGAAGTTTCTGGAAATGTTCAAGACATTATACATTAATGTTCCTTTTGTGGAAGCTCTCTCCCAGATGCCGAAATATGCCAAGTTCCTCAAGGAATTGTTGACCAATAAGAAGAAGTTGGAAGCAGTGTCGACGGTCACTTTGAGTGAAGAATGTTTTGCCCTCATCTCAAATAAAATTCCTAAGAAGGAGAAAGATCCGGGAGGATTCGTCATTCCCTGCACAATTGGGGGAATGATGGATGAAAAAGCATTGGCTGATCTAGGAGCGAGTATAAATTTGATGCCATTGAAACTTTTTCAGTAGTTGGGACTAGGGGAGCTTAAGCCGACTCAAATGACGCTCCAACTTGCTGATCGCTCCACTCGTCAACCCTTGGGAATTGTGGAAGACATTTTGGTGAAGGTGGACAAGTTCATATTCCCTGTAGATTTTGTTATCCTGGATTTTGATGATTGGGCTGAGGTACCTGTAATTTTTGGGCAACCATTCTTGGCCACTTCACAAGCTATTATCAACGTGAAGGATGGTCGCCTGACGCTAAGAGTGGGGAATGAAGAAGTGGTGTTTCGACTAAAAGAAGCAATGAGACACCCTATGGCATTTGATGATTCTTGCTATTTTCTTGATGCCACTGATGAGGTGATTTGTGATTGTGTGCAGGAAACGTGGCAAAGAGATTACCTTACTGACTTGTTAGGGGAGGATTCCCCAGATGAAGAACTCATAGACCAGGTGGAAGACGTCGCTTCCACACCACCAAGCACTGGTAAACCAGCAGTGAATGCCAAGAAAAGGAAAAAGAAAGTATCTAAGGCCCAGACATGGTGGCAGAAGGTAGAGGAGTGGAAGAAACAACAAGCCTCTACCCCGAAGCATAACCCTGCTAATGTCCTTAGTGTTGGTGAGACATTTTTGATTAATTCATTATCTCCTTTCATGGAATGTTGTTCTGCAAGGCGCCAAGAAAGAAGGTATGATTTTGAGCTTTCATGAGATGAGACTAGATCCGTCAAGCTAGTGACGTTAAACGAGCGCTTATCGGGAGGTAACCCGATTGACTTCATGTCTTTTTATTCCTTCGTTGTGGTTGTTTTGTTATGTGTTTTTGAGTTTTTGTCATGTTTTTTGTCGTGTTTTTCTTTGTGTTGGATGGTTTCAGGCTCAACACGGGCATAACACCCCCATGCTGATGGGGGTGCAATTCACAGGTTTTCAAGGTTTTATAATTTTTGAGCAACACGGGGAAAAGCACGGCCGTGCTGCGGCCGTGCTGAATCCTTTAACACGCTGCCCTTGCACGCAGCATGGACGTGCCGCGTTCTTCATTCATGTTGAATTTTATTAGTACGGGCACAACACGGCCGTGTTGAGGCCGTGTTTGGCGCGACGGTTCCTCTCCCTGTGAGTTTCTCCTTTTAAACACGGCCGTTCGCCCCTTTGTTCCTCTTCACCAGCGTTTTTTCTCTCTTGCGCTCTCATTTTCTTGCGTTTTGCACGAGTATTTGCTCGGTTGTCTCGGTTTCTTGACGTACGACCCTCGCCGGTCCAAGGCCTCGTCTCTTCGTCTCCCAGCCCTTAGGTACATTCATTTTATACTCAGTCATTCGATCATAGGGCGGGGAGACAACACATGAGTCGTTAGTCGCCGCGACTTCGACTTCCTGTTGAGCATATTGGATGGGTTCCAGCTGCACCTCGACTACGAGGTGGCCTTCAGCATCCAGCATCAGGGACATGATTCCCGAGTGGGCGCGATCTTTTGTGGGTCTTACATCACACGCCTGATCCGCGGGATGGGCCTCCAGGCAGGCACTCGGGCGATGAGGATGGTGGGCGGAGTGTTGCCTGTCTCTGTGGAGACGCTCCGAGCGATGGGGATGCTGCGCACCTCTCATGGCACCGAGTATCGTGCCACCACCGCGGCTAGTGTACTTGACTCCCCACCAGAGGCAGCCGACCCATCGTCTCCGCAGACACCACGAGCACGCCCCTCCACGCATATCCCACACTCTCCTTCGGTTGGGTCCTCCTTCTTCCGCAGCTGGATGGTTCGGAGCATGCAGCGTCTCTCCAGCCGTCTCGACGTCACGCTCTCTCCCCTCCTCCCTATGCTGCCGGACCATCTACTTCCAGGAGTGTGGGAGTAGACACTGCTGACCTTCCATCGGAATCCGACTCTGATTCTGAGAGCGCAAGATTTTGATTCTCCGTATCTTTGTTCTGTTTTTCTTTTCTGTCGTTGTACTTCGCTTTTATTTTTTTATCTTTTGTTCTCTTTGAGTCAGTTAGCAAGGGGAGTCCCCTACTAAACTGATCTCTTTTTAGTGAGTTTCTTTTATTTATCTTTTTGCTCTCTAATGCTTGCATACTTACCTCAGGGCGTATGAATGTCTCTCTTGCTGGTTGTATCAAAAGGCTTCTCCCTAGATGGTGATCAATACACGCCCTTGTGTGACATGGAATTCTTCTCGGGCACCTTTCCTTTAACTTGGTGAAAATCCCCCAACTCTCATTTCACTTTTACTTGAAATATAGTTTTTGCCTTGCATGTCATACTTTTCAACATTGAGGACAATGTTTCATTCATGTGTGGGGGAGGGTTGTGTACTTGTGTATTAATATGTTTAGATGTTGTGCATGACTTAGGACGATCTATGAAATTTTTGGTTGAGAATTGCTAAGCTAGGAGTTTTTGAGCATACTAGTGCACTTTTGTTGAACTTAAAGTTTTATTTTGCTCTTACTTTGGAAACCCTAATCTGAACACTTAGCCTTTGTTGTATTGTCACTCTGTTAGAGGAAGGGCTAGTTGTAAAGCTTGTGAAACAATTAGTTTTTGACTCCAAAAGCAAATAATAAAAAGGAATATGAAAAGAAATTTAAAAATGAGAAAAAGAAAAGAATCGTGACAAGTAGGATTCCTTTTTGGATGCCCTGTCAAATTTTGTGTGAAAGATGGTAGAAAGAGCTATTACATTAGAAAAAGCGAAAGCCGCACTTGAGCAGTCGGATTTTAGGCATCACAAATGTCATTTTTGATGACCTACCAAGTGAAATGGCTGCCTCTAGGGTGTATGAAGCTACTATCCAGTTTAGGAGTCAACGTTGAAAAAAGTGAAAAGTAATAGCTTGTACTAGACCCCTTCAAGAACAGTTTTGACATAGTTCATGAGGCGACACACATACGGCAGTACGGAGTAAGAGTAAAATTTTTCATAAGCTTTCAATTGTCTAAGACACTAGTTCTTAGAGGCTCCTTAAGCTTCAGTAACTCTCTAAATTTGTTGAGATCAGAGGTCATGCACTCATCATTTTATTAGGGAATTAAGGTTGCTTGAGGACAAGCAACAATTCAAGTTTAGGGATATTTGATGAGTGCATTTCATATATATATATATTTTATATCTTACTCTCATAATTGTTGAATTTATCGGCTGTAATTCTCCAAGTGCAGTGCTATTTGAGGTATTCTTAGTTTTCTATGCAGATATCAAAGTCCTGAAGCAAGAAGAAGTGTTTTGGAATGATTTTAGAAGCTCAAGGACTTAGAAGAAACCTCATCAAGCTCAACACGGCCTAAGCACGCCCGTGTTGTACCATGTGCAGATTACAGAATTTGAGTTTCAGGAGTTTTATTTGGCCGTAATCTGCATGGCTTGAAGCACGGCTTCAACACACCCGTGCTTACATCGGGAAAAGATTAAAACCCCAGAAACTTACTTTTGTGTGGAACGTTTGGTGGCGAACTAAGGGAGGAAGAAGGGGAGAGCTTTGGGGCGCCGTCCTCATCTTCACCAAGGGAATGTCACGCATATGGTAGGCCGATCGGGAGGAGATTCCACGACATCATAGAGCCTTTGACAACCGCAAGGATGTAAGAAATTAGGGAGTTTTCAACTTCTTGTATTTTAATTTCTTTGGCAATTTCCTTGTTGTTTAATGTCATGAGGGGCTAAACTCTTAAAGGAGCCCCGGGGTGGTTTGTCTTACATTGTAGCTTGAACTTGTTGTCTTTACTTGCAGCATTTATGAATGTCTTGTTCATTGCAATAAATTTTGGTTATTGGCTATTTTGATTGTTGTTTAGTGGTTGAATGCTTGAGAGTTTGGTTTTCTTGTCTTGGCTTGTGAATCATTATTGATTGTTGCAAGCAGTGAGATCTCAACTTGGGATTCAACAGCATTGTAAACTTCATTCATATAGCATAACTAGATTTAGAACTGAAGACATCTCTGATAAATGCTGATAGAGACCGAGTTAGTGAATGTCAGGAATCCAAGCCCGGGGCCCCATCTCCTCTATCGAGCCAATCCTCACATTTCCCTTAGTGTGATCCCTTTTCTCAATCTCCTTTAATCCAACCTAGAGTCAAATCCATCTCTCTTCAATTGATTAGATATTAAGCAGAACGATAGTATTAGAAGCTATACCAGTCCCAGTGGATACGACTACCCGACCCTAAGGGTACATTTTACTACTTATATGACCCGTGCACTTGCGGGTACGCAAGGGGCGTATCAGTTATTGGGTATTCTGGTGCCTAATCAGCATGGCCACCCCTCAAAAAGGCAGTGCACAATCTATGTTAGTCCTTAAAAAAAATAAAAAAAAGACCCTTTTGATCTTAAAGGCTGCCTATTATCTGTTTTGAATGTCAGGGTTGTAACTTTAGGTTTACAGACTGAGAAGGATCTTAGCGGTCCATTGAAGTGGCACTTAGTTTTTTAAGTCTTGGCATCCATTGTATGTGGAGTGATGAGCATCCAGAGCCATACTGATTAAAGATATTAGGCTAACCCAGATCAAGACAAATGAGATAAGAGGTCCACACACACGACAGACATATTAGAGGTGAGAGAGGATCTCCTTTACGTGCATGATTTTTAACTCCACATCTTCATTTCATTTTTCTATTGCTTCAAGATTCTCGTATTTGTTTAAGCCAAATGTAATACATTTAGTCACTTATTGATGATTATCCCGCAAGTATACGGGGTCATCAAGTAGTACCCTGTGCGCGACACAGGAGTTATATTCCCCGGGGCCAAGGAACTACTCTTATTTCCTCCTTGCCTACATTCTAACCGATCAACTCTGGGTTTTGAAACTAATTAAGGAAAAAAATTCAAGCTAATTAAAAGTCAACAAACGCGGCAAAGCTCGAAGGAAAATCGATACGGAGGAACTGTCATGGATGCGGATTCCCTCAGGACTACTAATGTTCTAAGGATGAATTATTGGCGTGGCAATCATGGGTTGGGCCGAAAGAGTCGTGAAATAGGTTAATCCCAAGTCCCTTGGTGATTAACCCCTAATCCCATACGAGTGTTGATCGGAATCCCTTCCGACCAACTACTTCTATGATTGCAATAGGCTTAAGGAAAACTCTTGTCAGGAGTAACCACTCTTGAGTTTAGGCTTAACGTCTGGAGGGCTGTCAAGTACCCGAATCCCTTGTTGTACCGACATAAAGATCACCCTTTCTATCTATGCGAGTATAGTAAAATGGCGCATCCCGCGTCGCCAAGCACAAACTAGGAATTGAACTGCGGAGTTGTCATGCAATTCAAGACAATAAAGAACGCATAGAAAGAACCACAAACTACAAAAGTGCATATAAAAATAAAATAACATCATCCATAAAACAAATTCATCCCAAGGTTCACTAGCATCCGGTGACCTCGGGGATTAGTTGGACATAATAATGAAATTCAAGAGAAAATACATGAAATAAACCAAATAAGACATAATTAAACTCCCTTGAAGGTTGGTGATGAGTGGTGGTGAAGGATCTCCTCCGAAAGAGCTTCAATGGTGATGCCCAAGAATTGGCGTTCTTGTCGTCTTTTTAGCTCTTCCAATTGATTTTGGTGGTAGACCTCTTCAAATCTAGCCTCCCCTTGTCGAATTCGAAGGTTTTGAGGTCTTGGATCTCTTTTCTTTCCTTCTTGAGCGTCTAGCCGCCGTTGTTGTTCTTCTTCCCCAAAATTGCCCTCACTTTCCTTTTACAAAAACCCCCAAAAAGTGCTTCCCGTGACCCATGCGGGCGTCATGCGCCCGCATAGAGGTCGCATGGCTCTCGGGCAACTCCATGCGGGCTCCATGAGGGAGTAGTTCATCTCCATGCGGGCTCTATAGTACTCAGTCTCAAAATTGCTCTTTCTGGTCCAGATTTCACCCACATTGTGTTTTCCGGCCCGCAATAGCTTCTTTATGAACTACAAAAATAAAAGAACTAAATCAAGCACAAAACGGGCATCGATCCATAAAAATATACATGTAATACAAATAAAATACATAAAAATACATGTACATTTAGGCACTTATCACTTATCAACCTCTATATTTTTCATGATTTGTTTCCTTAAGGAAAAGCAAACTCTTAGGTGTGGGGATATTTTAATAAGTGCCTAAATGTAGTTATTTACATGTATATTTTGTATAGTCATAGCATGCATTTTTCAGAAAATTGATGCCCGTTTTGTGCTTAATCTGGTATTATTTGCTTTGTAGGGCATGAAGAAGCCATGGGGAACTCAAAGACATGATTTGGGCGAAAAAAAAACAAGTTTTGAGGTGCGGAATTATAGCATCATGTAACATGTACTGTAGATGTTATTGTAGCAGTTTACTGTAGCACCGCAAGAAACCCTCACGGCAGCAAGAAAACCACAAGTAAAATCCTCATTTTTTCAGCCAATGGCAAATCGACCCTCAAGGCACAGGTTTGACTCATAAATGAGCCCAATTGAGCTCCTTGCGTGCTCCTTGCGGCCCGCAAGGCTTAGGGGGTATAAAAGGCACTTTTAGGGCTAGAAAAGGGGACTTTTTGGCTGCCGGAGAAGGGAAGAAAGGTCACGATAATAGCTTGATTTGGAGGTGACTTCTTGGGGTTTTTAGGGCTCAAAAGCTTGCAACATCAAGAGGGAAGCGTCATTTAGAAGATCCTTCGCCGAAACCACTCCGATAACCATGAAGGGCTTGAGTATTGCCAAGGAGAGATCGAAAGCTCAAGAGGAGGATCCTTCTTCATCATCATCATCATTCAACAAGGGAGTTCTATTATGGTTTATTTGTGTTGTTTTATGCACATTTGTTGTGATTTGAACATGATGGCACACTAAACCCCTAAGGCCATCGGATGTAAGTGAACCTTTGGGGGAGGGGGCATGTATGTTTCTTGGATGATTTATGTAATTTTAATGTATTTGGTTGGTTTGTGATCTAATCTATCTTGCCTTAATGTCTTGAATTACATATGGAGACCTCCGTGATTCTTGTTTGAGTTGTACTTGTAGATGCGGGATGCTCACTTGTACTAGATCTTAGATAGATTAGAAGGGTTTTTTTATACTAATACACCGAGTGATTCGGGTGTTCGGTAGCCTCCGATATTTAGGTTTAAACCTAGAATTAGGTTCATACTTAGTTAGAGACTTCCTTGAGTGTAGTGCAATCGTAGGAGGAGTTAACCTGGAAGTGATTCCAATAAACAATCGTATAGGATTTGGGATTAATCACCATTACAATCATTTACTATCATCCTAGTGGCTTGACTACCCCCCAAGGGGATCCACATACGTGGCCCTTTGACTACCATTGATTTCCTGCCCTCGTCTCTGTGTTTCCCTTCTGTTTTCAATTACTGTTTTCTTTAATTAGTAGTTAATCAGCTCTCCAACCATTTGTTAAGCTAGAAAATAGGCGATAAAGGAGTAATAGTAGCTTCTTGGCCAGAGGAATATGATCCTCATGCTTATGCACGAGGTATTACTTAACGACGTGTACACTTGACGCATGGAGCAATCAAGGGCAACAAAGGCCCTCTGCACCCCCCGGATTTCAGCAACCCCAACAACCAAACATGGAGGGCCGAGTTTCAGGGCTTGAGAACCGAATGACAGACTTGGAAAAGGCGTTGACCAAGTTCATTCAGTCCTCAGACACGCGCTTTCAAGGTGTGGAGAGTACACTTCGCAATCACACCGCTTCCCTACATAACTTGGAAAATCAGGTAGGGCAGATTGCAAAATCGTTATCTGAACGACCACAAGGAAGTCTCCCGGGAAATACAGAGACCAACCCAAGAGAGCAGCTGAAGGCAATCACTTTGAGGAGTGGTCGTGAGGTTGAGGGTAGACTTCCCACCGAAGAGGTTGTTCAAATTCCTGCTAAGGAGACAGACAAGGAAAAGGGTAAGGAAAAGGAGGTAGCACCTGCACCATACAAACCAAGGATTCCTTACCCTTCAAGGCTGAAGAATGATCAAAATGATGAGCAGTACAAGAAGTTTTTGGGCCTTTTCAAGCAGCTGCACATTAATATCCCTTTTGTGGAGGCTTTGTCTCAAATGCCTCGATATGCAAAATTTTTGAAGGACCTCTTAACCAACAAGAGGAAATTGGAAGAGGGTGCAGCAGTGATATTGGATGCATCTTGTTCAGCTGTGTTGCAGAAAAATCTACCTAACAAGATGAAAGACCCTGGAAGCTTCATCATCCCATGTAACATTGGGAATTTGGGTGAAGAGAAGGCATTGGCAGATTCAGGAGCCAGTATCAATGTCATGCCTTACTCCTTCTTCAAGAAGCTGGGACTGGGAGAGCCAAGGCCCACTCGGATGACCTTACAACTAGCTGACCGTTCCATTCGTCACCCGAGAGGCATCATTGAAGATATTTTGGTGAAAGTGGATAAGTATATATTTCCTGTAGATTTCGTGGTACTGGATGTAGATGAGAATGTCGACGTGCCGCTGATACTTGGAAGACCCTTTCTGCGTACTTCCAAAGCTCTTATAGACATGGATGGCGGGGAGATGACATTGAGGATAGGAGATGAGAAGCTGACCTATCGCCTTGCTGAGGCCATGAGACATTCTCTCAACTTTGATGATACTTTGTATTTTCTTGACACTACTGATGCTTTGATTGATGATTATGTGCAGGAAATCTTTTGCCCGGATCCACTAGCTGATTTGTTGGATCAAGAGATGGATGATGATCACATTTCATTAGTTGACCTGGAAAACAAGGATACATCTATCACAGGTACGGTCAACAAACTAATGAAAAAGCTAAAGAGGGTAAGACATCGCCGCAAGAAGCAAACGAATGAACCTGCGGACGTTCCTTCAAAGTTTAAGGATGATACCCTTCCATCTGGTAACAAATTCGATCACTCATCTTCTAAATTCCAGAACTTATGCTCTTCATGTTTCACATTTCCAAGCAGCGAAGTGCTTTCGACCCATGACCCCCCTTGAGTCTAGAGAGGCAGGTACGTCAAGCTAGTGACGTAAAACAAGCGCTTATTGGGAGGCAACCCAATTTTTTAGAACTCTTTGCTTGTGTTGTAGTTAGTTTTATTTCTGCATTTTTTGTTTAGTTTGTAGTGTGTGGATTTATTGCTGGTAGTGCATTTCTATGTGTTCATCATTTATGGCAAGTTAGGTGGTATTCCTGTGAATTTTGCGAGATTTTAAATCGTAAACGTCTTAGTTTTCAACTTCTGCAGTCGTTCCATGTGTTTTCATTAATTTTCTGCATAGTTTGGACTATTTTTGAGTTGAAGAATGGAAGCACACGGCCATGTGGAGTTTCCACATGGCCGTGTGGATGAAATTGTGAAGGAATTTTCTCATCCAGAGAATCCCCACGGCCGTGTGGAAATTCCACACGGCCATGTGGATTTATTTAGTACAAATCTTCACAATACAGAGAATCCCCACGGCCGTGTGGAAATTCCACACGGCCGTGTGGAATTTCGGGGAGTTTTATAATGCCATACAGAGAATCCACACGGCCGTGTGGAATTTCCACACGGCCGTGTGGGGTACTTAAACATGAAAAGGGGCCTTTCTCTTTGTAACCCCCCCCAAGCAACCCTTCACCTTCAAACGCCTCCTCTTCAAAGGTCGCCACGTTTGCTCTTCTCCTTCCATTCTCTCGCTTATTTAAGGGATTTGTGGGCCTTACTCGTTACTACATTGTTAGATTGGACTCATCTTCTCCGGTAAGCCTTCTTCCCCTCTTCTTGCCATGAAACCTTCATTAGTTGTTGTGGATGTTGAATCTTGTGTTTTTGCATGCTATTTTCGTGTTTAATACTTAGATTATTGCTTAAAACACTTGTGCTCAAATGTGTGGATGATTGTATTAAGTTGTGTGGATTCACCATGGTGCTTTGGCCATGGTCGAAGATCCACACGGCCGTTTGGAAATTCCACACGGCCGTGTGGATTATCGGGGTGCCCCCTCTGAATTCCAGAGGAGACACACGGCCGTGTGGAAATTCCACACGGCCGTGTGTATTGGCTGTTTCTTTGTTTTTGGGTAACTAGAGGAGACACACGGCCGCGTGGAAATTCCACACGGCCATGTGGAATCCTGTGAACCTATTTTAAGCTCTGAATTAACTTCCTTACCTTTCTTATGCACAGGAATGGCCCCAAGAACGAAGAAACTCGCTCATAAGTGCCCTCGTGAGGCCCGTGAGGTCCGGGAGTCCCGTGATCTCTCGCCCGCACCATTCGAGTTCGCCGTGCCCGAACATCAAGCACGGTTTGATCGACTCTCAAAGCTAAAGTTTGGCCAGACACGCATTCCCGACTTGCAAGCTTTGGAGGCAATAGAACATGCGCGTGCAGCCGAGTTGGCGGATGAGGTCCGTGAGCTTATTGCTGTGGGCGGGTGGGAGCGACTATTGTGCATCAAAGACCCAGCCACTCGCGATCTCACTTTCGAAGTCCTCGCGACATTCGAGTTTGATCGCTCCCACACCGACTACCACCGACCGGACACAGTTCGATTCCGCATCTTTGGGCAGTACCACAGCATGAGCTTGACAGATTTTGCTGTCGCCCTCGGCCTATACGATCGAGACTTCATCCATACGGAGGAGTACGCGCAGCTGCCATTCGACTATCCTTTCCGCGTCACTCCAAGCCGGGTTTGCCGGATGCTGTGTGGAGATATACAGTACGAGCCCGGGTTGACCAAGGCGTCTTTGCTCCTCCGCCCCGCCCACAGGTACCTTCATGCCATCCTGAGCAGGTCTATTACTGGGCGGGGAGACAGCACCGGCGTATTGGGGCGGTTGGACCTCCTCTATTTATATTCTATGGTCCAGAGCCTGCCCCTGCACCTGGGTTACGTGGTAGCTGATTTTCTGAGGCACCAGGGACAGTACGCGCGGATAGGAGTTCTTTTCTCTGGTCCCTACATCACCCGACTCATCCGAGGAATGGGACTGATTGATGCTGTTCGGGGAGCTGACAAGGTTATTGTTCCTTCCCCACTTGGCCTCGATACCTTGCGTATGATGGGCATGGTGAAGAGGGCCGCCCCCGGCAGGTACGTACTTGCTGTTCCATTTCCAGATGAGTCCGAGGAGTCTGAGGACGAAGATGAAGACTCGGAGGAGACCCGGGCAGGGCCATCATCACAACCCGCACCCATGGAGGCAGAGGACACCCCAGCAGACGAGGAGGGGCCACCGGTATCAGCGCCTGTATCCCCTCCAGCACAGGATCGCATAGGCAGACTTGAGGCTGCTGTGGGGACTCTCCAGACTGATCTCGCCACCATGTGAGTGACTCAGGCAGCGAACCACACTGAGGTTCTCGCTCGCATGGCTGAGTACCACTCGGAGATGATGACGCGCATCACTTCACTCCACAAGTTGATGGCGAGAGGTAGCGATTCCACTCCGCCGTCCACACCCCGAGCACCCTACGCCTCCCCAGCATCCCCAGCAGCACCAGCAGATGCCGACGCTTGATGCGTCTTTCATTCTTTCTTTTTATTCCCTTGTACTTTCTTTTGTGTTGAGTCTTTGTGTACTCAGAAAGGTTACACCTTCTGAGAGTTATCTTACTGCTTTCTTTTCATGTTCTTTGTTGAGTTTGTGTTTGGCTTGTTTAATTTTTGTACTCTTTTAATCGTAGGTTTTGTTGAAATCCACTGAACCCCTTTTGTGATGTGCAGATAGACTTGTCAACTTGGTTTTGAAAAATGGTCATAGGCACGGCCGTGTGAGCTTCACAACCCTACGTAACTCCACTTCCCACCTTCACACCTCCATTCAACTACCACACTCGGAGATCAAGGGAGTGTTGTTTTTAATCCCCACGCCCTCATGTTTTATTTATATTCTGTTTTTGTATGCTTGCATGCGTACAATGAGGGCATTGTACATCTTAAGTGTGGGGGGGAGTTCACGTTGCACACGTTCTCTATGTATGTATGCTCATCACTCATATGCTTATCTAGCCAATGATAGTTCACCTTAAAAGACAAGGATTGCAGTCTTGAATTTAGGAGAATTTTAAACATCGTTTGTACTCATGCTCTAGTTTACTCGAAAAACTTAGAAATTTTTTGTCTGATTGCATTACTTACACCTTTCTTGCTCGTTAACCCCGATAACTCTAGTTCGGTGCCAAAAGGACATTAGTTTTCTTTATTTTGAAAAAAAAAAAAAAAAAAAAAAAAGGAAAACAAAGGAAGAATGCCTTATTTGTTTACTTGTTTTCGGAGTGGAAAGAGCTACCACCTATGTTGTATGCAGCTACTCTCATAAGTCGGATACTAGCTATGCCCTAATGAGAGAAAGAGCTATCTAATAGGTCAGTGTGAAAGCTAACACTCCCAGGTGGGAAAGAGCTACCACCTCAAAGTGTGAAAGCCGCCCGGGAGGCATCTTGGGAAATGGCTACCTTCGAGGTTGTGTGCAGCTACTACCTACTTTTGTCCTTAAATAAGCCCTTTTCAATAAGAACTTTTAAGAGTAAACTTAGGGTTGGCATGAGTAAGCATACACACACACACGCAGTCAGATTCTATTTTCTTTGTGCTTCGTGTTTTTGCTAGGGCATTGGTTTTTATCTTTCTATGTTGCAAATTGTTCCTTTGTTTAAGAATGCTCTCCTTACATACTTTTTGGTGAACTTAAGGCTAAGCACTTCTATCACTCTACTTGTGGATTTTATTGTATAAATTTTGCTTAAGGACAAGCAAAAGCTTAAGTGTGGGGGAGTTTGATAAGTGCTTGCATGTACATATAATTTGAGATGTTTTTCCCTGCATGAGCATCACATTTTTCAGGTTATATTTCTCATTTCGTGTGTTTCTGTGTTCTTTCGTGCAATTAGGGTTGTGAAAAAGGTTTATGCGAAGAAAAGCAAGATTAGGTCATAATGGTGCCATGTGGAGCTCTTTTGCGCAAATACGAAGTTCAAGACACAAATCGGGTTCAAACGAGGGGGTATGTGCCAACTTCTAAAGGCTTCAAGACAATTCTTGTAGAAGGACACGAAGGCAGTCATGCTCGCTCGTTCCGATTGGTTCAAAGATTTCAAAAGCTCTCCAAGGTTTCCCATCATCAAGAAATGCCACTTGACCTTTCACATGGGCGTGTGTCCATCCATGTGACCTCAGGAGAAGAAACGGGCGAAATCGAGGATTAGTATGAAGATTTCACAAGGCAGAATTTCCACACGGCCGTGTGGAATTTCCACACGCCCGTGTGGATCCTCGAGATGGCCAATTATAAAGCCGTTCTGAAGCGTTATCCAAGGGATCATCTTCTAACTTTGGAAGGAGGTGACGGCTAGGGTTCAGGAGGTTCTTGCTACACTTTGGGGGCGCTTCTTCACCGGTTTCATCATCATTCCCTTCCAAGGAGAGCCATTGGGGGAGCTTTCGACGACTCGATTCGGCGAGGTGTGCCTTAGGCTTGGTGGAAGGGATTCTTTGAAGAAGAAGGAGAAGTTCCCATAGTCTATCAACACGAAGCTTAAGGGGGTTTTCTTTATGGATTTCTTGCACTTATCTTCATTTATTTTGATGAACTTGTATTGCTCCATGGAGAGCTAAACCCCTAGTGGGTACTTGGACTTGTAAACCCTAGATTTCCTATGTTTCATTGACTTTAATGCTTTTATTCATTTTGAGTTTGAATTTGAGTTTCAATCTTGTATGCTTAATTGTTTCTCCCTTAGAGTGACACTAGGGTTGAGGGCTAATCCAATCATCCTTTTGACGAGTGACCATCACCATTAGGATTAGATTAATCAAGATTGGAGGGGGTTGAGAGGGTGAGTTGAGAGGTAGCGACACGTCCCCTTTCCCCTCCGGTGTGGTTTTCCCTACCTTCTTATTCCAAGTATTACCTTCGATCTCAAAGAGAGTTAGGCGTTGAGAGAGGCCTTTCCGCCGGGACTTATTTGTGATTAGGGATCTTTCGCCTGGACCAAAGGGATTGATCTATAGTTGGGAATAGGGTTTACCACTTGGAATCCCTAGAGCATAGCGCAGTCATACGTGGTGTGAGGCGTCGAGAGTCTTCTCTCCGCCGGGACCTCGTAGGGGACTAGTCAAGGTTGACCTTAGATTTGGGACCTTGTATCTTTGGATTCCACGACTCTTGAAATCTCTATTGAATAAGAGTACTTGAAGTCTTGCACGTGAAACAAGGATTCTAGGGGGAGCATTGTCCGAGTACCCCGTCTTCTTATTGATCTATTTCTCCGACCTAGCTTTCATTTTCAGCACTTTGTTTCTACTACATTCTGATTTCATTTTCTTTTAACAACAATTGGTTTATCTTTGATTACTTAACGAAGTGTGATTGTTCTTACGTCTACTCCCTGTGGATTCGACTACCCACCCGTTTGGGTACTTTATTACTTCGACACCCGTGCACTTGCGGAGTACACACGCAAGGGTGTGTCAGCGAGCATGACTGCCTTCGTGTCCTTCTACAAGAATTGTCTTGAAGCCTTTAGAAGTTGGCACATACCCCCTCGTTTGAACCCGATTTGTGTCTTGAACTTCGTATTTGCACAAAAGAGCTCCACATGGCACCATTATGACCTAATCTTGCTTTTCTTCGCATAAACCTTCTTCACAACCCTAATTGCACGAAAGAACACAGAAACACACACGAAATGAGAAATATAACCTGAAAAATGTGATGCTCATGCAGGGAAAAACATCTCAAATTATATGTACATGCAAGCACTTATCACATCGCAAAGAATAACCTTTGAAATAGAGCTTCATCACCAAGAAATCCATTTTGATTCACTTAGGCCCTTTCTTGGGTCCTTATGTCAAGAACATTAACCATTAGACTTTACTTTGAAAATATGCATTTCAAGATATAAGGATTTCATCCCTTAAGAATAATAAAAGATCATTGATCATAATAGAAAAGTATATCAAACCAAAAACCATAAGTATAAATAATCAATAACCTTAATCAAAAGTACATCGGATCATAAATCAAGAAGTATTGATGATCAATGTCTTCAATCAAGAAATAAACTGAAACATAAATCATCGTTATTCAAAGTTTCATGAAAACGTCTCAAGAAACCTTTAAAACATGAAATTTACCATTCAAGAATGTATATAATTAGGTATTCAACCAAGCATGACCATAGCTCAAGAATTAAACAATTTCCCACGAACAAACTTGGCGAGATCGAAATCTTGGATCACTCGCCTACTTGCTCTTACCCTTGCCTTTATATCCACCTCCTTGAAGCCATTAACCATCCAAGAAAAACAAGAACCAATCACATAACCCAAACAATAAACAAAGGAGAAAAGAAAGATCCAAAATTAGATCTCATGGTTTCTAGGGTTCACTAGATATTCTAGATTCAAAAATTAACAATAGTAGTATCCTCAAATCCTCAAGATCACAATAAAATCAAGAGAATCCTAATTGGGTTCAGATCTACAAGAATCAAGGGTTTAGAGATGAAGAATCTCCTTCATTCTTCACCAAAACATGAGATCAAGACTCCTAAACAATCCAAACATTAGATCTATGGCTTAATTCCAATTAAATATTAGATCCATACTAGATCCACACTAATTCTTCATGGATCCATAGAGAATTGAATAAAAGAACAAGAAATTGAAGAAGAGAAGAAAACCCACATTAAAACTTGCTAGAACTAGAGGAGAATCATCACCAATGGAGGAGAGGGGGAGATCAACACCTTTCTTCTTTCTTGGAGCTCAAGAATGAAGATCTAATAGAGGGGAGAATGAGGATTCAAGATGGGGAGAAAACGATAGGGAAATGGGGTGTTATGAAGACCCTTTGAGTTTTAAATCAGGTATTTATAGATCCAAAGCGCGAGAGGGCTCGCGGGCTCCCTTGCGGGCGCATGGGAGGCCGCGAGGCCTCTTTCCAGAGGCCCTTGCGGGCTGCCTTGCGCCCGCCAGATAGGCCGCAAGGCCTATTTACAGGGGGCCATGCACCCGTATGGGGAGTCGCATGGCCCCTTGCGGGCGGCCATGCGGCCCGCATGGGAGGCCGCAAGGCCCCCTGTTTTTGTGGGTTTCTTGCGTCGTCTTGATGCCTTACACCCTCCACTTAAAAGCTCTTTCCCCAAAGATTTTTACTCCTTTTTTCCACTCTAAAAAGAACCTTAACTAAAATCGTAAACACGAAAAACACACGATGAAAATTTAAACATACAACTTCTACACAAGAAATATAGCACAAGAGAAGCGAAAAGGGTCAAGTTTCCACAACCTACCCCCCTTACAGAAATTTCGGCCTCGAAATTTTGGCATACCTCAAGATTCAAACAAAAGGGGATACTTGCTCTTCATCACTTCCTCGAGTTCCCAAGTTACCTCTTCAACCACATCATTTCTCAAAAGCACTTTAACCAAAGGAATAATCTTTCGCCGAAGAGTTTTCACTTGAGAATCAAGGATCTTTACCGGTTGCACTTCAAACTTCAAATCTTCTCTTAACTCTACCGGCTTAGCTTCAAGACAATGAGAAGGGTCGGAGATATACTTTTTCAACATGGAAACATGGAACACATTATGAATCTTCTCAAACTCAGGCGGTAATTCTAATCGATATGCCACCGGTCCAATCCTCTATAGGATCACAAATGAACCTATATATAGGGGATTCAACTTTCCACTTCCAAGAAACCGAATTACCCCTTTCCAAGGAGAGATCTTCAAGAATACTTTATCCCCAACCTGAAACTCCAAAAATCTTCTACGATTATATGCATAGCTCTTTTGCCTGTCTTGAGCTCCTTTCAATCTACCTCTAATCACTGCTACTTTCTCAACCGTTCGATCAATCAACTCCACACTTTGAAGTTTCCTTTCTCCCACTTCATCCCAACAAAGAGGAGTTCTACACTTCCTTCCATACAAAGCTTCATTTGGCGCCATACCAATGCTTGCTTGGAAGCTATTATTATAGGCAAACTCCACTAATGCCAAATGTTGCTCCCAACTCCCTTAGAAATCTATCACACAAGCCCTCAACATATCCTCGAGGGTCTGAATAGTCCTCTCAGACTGACCAGTTGTTTGACGATGATAAGCAGTACTGAACTTCAAAGTCGTACCCAAAGCCTCCTGAAACCTAGGCCAAAAACGGGAAGTAAATCTGGGGTCTCGATCTGAAACTATCGAGGTTGGCACCCCATGCAACCTTACTATCTCATCAATGTACAACTTTGACAATTTCTATAAAGAGGGCTTAGTATGCACCGCTAAGAAATGTGCTGACTTTGTCAGTTTATCCACTATCACCCTCACTGCATCACAACCTCGAGGCGTTTGCGGTAAACCAACCACAAAATCCATCGTCACATGATCCCACTTCCATTCTGGGATAGGAAGAGGTTGTAAGAACCCAGATGGCCTTTGGTATCCTGCCTTGACTTGCTGACACACCAAACACTTATCCACAAACTCTGCAATCTCCCTCTTCGTTCATGGCCACCAAAAGCTCTCCTTAATGGTCCTATACATCTTGGTACTCCCAGGATGAACCTCATAAGCTGAAGAAAGAGCTTCTTCCAAAATAGCTTCTTCCGATGGAACACAAACACGCCCTCGAAACTCTAGTATTCCATCATCTCTCAACCTGAACTCACTAGTCTCCCCGGCCTGCAACTTCTTCACTTCTTACACCAACTTTTCATTAACACTCTGAAGCTCCTTAATATTTTCCAACAGCGATGGTCTCACCACAAAACTTGCCACTAAGGCTCCACTATCTTCAGTCTCAAGTTCCAACCTCAAGCTCTTCATTGCTGACAAAATTTGCAAATAGGACACCCTCAAAGAAACCACTGAACTATATTTCCTACTCTAAGCATCAACTACCACCTTAGCCTTTCCTAGGTGTTAATCAATTATCAAATCATAATATTTTATCAATTCCAACCATCACCTCTGCCTCAAATTCAAGTCCTTCTGAGTGAAAAGGTACTTCAAACTTTTATGGTCTATGAAACTCCGACATCTTTCACCATAAAGATAATGCCTCCAAATCTTCAAAGCAAAGACTACCGCAACCAACTCCAAATCATGAGTAGGATAATTCAACTCATGTTGTTTCAACTGTCTCGAAGCATAGGCAACTACCTTTCCTTCTTGCTTCAATACACAACCTAAACCTTGAAGAGAGGCACCACTGAACACCACAAAATCTTTCTCACTTTTTGGCAAAGTAAGCACAGGAGCTGATGCCATTCGATCCTTCAAAGTCTGAAAACTCTTCTCACACTCATCATTCCAAGATAATTTCACGTCCTTACGAGTTAACTTCGACAAAAGTAATGCAATCGCAGAAAACCCTTCCACAAACCTCCTATAATATCCTGCGAGTCCAAGAAAACTTTAAACTTCAGTAACATTCTTCGGTCCTTCCCAATCAACAATGGCTTCCACCTTCTTTGGATCCACAGAGATCCTTTCTCTTGACACCATATGTCTAAGGAATCCCACTTCATAAAGCCAAAACTCACACTTAGAAAACTTAGCAAGCAACCGCCTCTCCCGAAGAGTTTGCAATACAATCCTCAAATGTTGGGCATGCTCCTCATTAGAAGGTGAGTAAACCAAAATATCATCAATAAACATAATGACAAACTTGTCTAGATAAGTCCTAAACACCCTATTCATCAAATCCATAAAAGCTGTAGGAGCATTAGTCAAACCAAACGGCATCACCAAAAACACATAATGTCCATATCGTGTCCGGAATGTCATCTTCGGTACATCTTTTGACCTAATCTACAACTGATGGTTCCCATATCTCAAATCAATCTTGGAGAACACCTTTGTCCCTTTTAATTGATTAAACAAATCATCAATCCTTGGCAACGGGTACTTGTTCTTAATTGTCACCTTATTCAGTTGCCGATATTCAATACACAACCTCAAAGATCCATCCTTCTTCTTCACAAAAAGAACAGGCGCACCCCAGGGTGATATACTTAGTCGTATAAAACCCTTGCCTACCAGATCTTGCAACTGAGTTTTCAACTCCTTTAACTACGCAGGCGCCATCCTGTAGAGTGGTATAGAAATGGGAGCCATTCTAGGTAACAAATCTATAACAAACTCCATATCTTTGTCTGGGGGTAAACCTGGTAGTTTTTAAGGGAAAACATCCTGAAACTCCCTCACTACGGCCATCTCCTCCAACTCTGGCTCCTTAACTCTTGTGTCCACCACATAAGCTAAAAACATAGAACAACCCTTACTCATCAATCTTCTAGCTTCCAAGGACGAAATCAAACATAAAGGTAAAGTCCTTCTCTTCCCCTTCAACACTACTGCGGGTCCTGAGGACCTAAGAAAAGTTACTTCCTCCATGAAACAATCAATGGAAGCATGATGTCTATCCAACCAATCCATAAAAAGTATGGCATCAACATCCTTCATCTCTAAAGGAATCAAATCTACCTCCAACACCTCTCCACAAACTAGCACAGGACACTCCCTAAACACCAAACTTCGGACTACCTCCTCACTAAGAGGGGTTTGAATCACCAACTGACACCATTAGCAGGAAGGGGACTATCGGCATGGCATGCAAAAACAGTGCTACCAAAATAACGTTCTGACCCAGAATCAATCAAAAGATAAGCGTTATGCTGAAAGATAGAAAGTATAACTGGTAGGCAGGCTACCACTAGGTAGGCTATCTCCCCTCGGTAGCCAAATGAGCCCTAAAAGCTTCAAGTGCGTCAGGAGTTGGACCAGTACCCTGAACCTCCAAAGCATGAACAGAAGCTGCCACCTCAGGATCGTGCTCTAAACTAGCGTCCTGCCTAGGAGGCAATGGAGATGGGGGAGGAGTTGGTTCTCCTCGCCTCCCACATCTCAAAACTCTTGGTCTAGCATCAGTAGGGGAAGTGTCTTTCCCACGGCGGGCGCGTGTTCGTTGTGCTGGCATTTTAACTAAAAGAGGATCACAAGACACCTCTTAGGAATGATTCTATATGCTTCAAATGCAATAAATCAGACTGTACTTGGATCCACTAGTTGCAAGAATCAAAAGATCAATTTTTCAACCCAATCAAGGGATAATTGCAGAAAACAAAAGTTCACTTTCCGACACAATCAGAAGGCAGTGGTAAGTAACAGAAGATCAACTTCCTGACCCAATCAGAAACAAACTCTAAATCAAGGTTATACAACCTAAATTTGACTCTATGCTCTAAACCTGAGCACTTACTGACCCAATCCTGAACCCTCATACTAACCCAATCATGAAACATCATACCGACCAAATCATGAAGCCTCATACCGACCCAATCATGTCACCTTATACCGATCCAATCATTAAACCTTATACCGGCCCAATCATGAAACCTGGGCTCTGATACCACTAAAGTAGTGTCACGCTCCGACTCTTGGGTCCCGTCCCATGACAGTACCGCCACGACAACCCAGGGGAGGTCAGATACCTGCCTCAACCCTAGATCGCCGTAAAGCTAACATGTTGCCTGTACAATATCAACATCACAAATATTCTAAATCTAAAGGTATTCAACCACAATCGTGTGCAAAATCAACATACTCACACCAGGTATATATCCCTGAAAATCACAACATCAATGATCATGAACACAACATTATCTCCCCCAAACACTGGGTGTAAAGCTCATATAACCTAAGGTCTCGACCGAGCCAATCAAGATTATTCAAGACCAAAATGAAAATACGAAAACATAGGTTCTAGTGGATCCATCTTATGCATGACAACAATGTTTATGAATCATACACTACTCAGAGGTAAATGTAAGAATAGCTCTGCCAAGCACTATCACGTCTCACGCCCTGCTGCCGTGCTAACACCTGTAAAGAAGAGAAGAAGAATGGGTTTGTAACTAAGTTACTCAGTGAGGGTTGAACATGGAGCTATAACTCATACATGTGTAACTGATAAGTGCTTGCATGTACATATTTTTGGAAATGTTTTTCACGCATGAGCATCATATTTCTCAGGTTATATCGCCAATTTCGTGTGTTGTTGTGTTCTTTCGTGCAATTAGGGTTGTGAAGACATGGTACGTGAATAAAGGCAAGATGAGGTCATAATGGTGCCAAGTGGAGCTCTTTTGTGCAAATACAAAGTTCAAGACACAAATCGGGTTCAAACGAGGGGGTATGTACCAACTTCTAAAGGCTTCAAGACACTTCTTGTAGAAGGACACGAAGGCAGACATGCCCGCTTGTTCAGATTTGTTCGAAGATTTCAAAAGCTCTCCAAGGGTTTTTCATCATCAAGAAATGCCACATGACCTTTCACATGGGCGTGTGTCCGTCCGTGTGACCTTAAGAGAAGAAACGGGCAAAATCGGGGACCAATACGCAAGTTTCCACAGGGCTGAAACTCCACACGGCCGTGTGGAATTTCCACACGGTCATCCACACGCCCGTGTGGATCCTCGAGATGGCCAATTATAAAGCCGTTCTGAAGCGTTATTTGGGCATCTTTTTCCAAACTTGAGAGGGAGTGACGGCTAGGGTTCAGGGGGTTCTTGCTACGCTTTGGGGGTGTTTCTTCATCGATTTCAACATCAATTCCTTTCAAGGAGAGCTATTGGGGAGCCTTCGACGACTCGATTCGGCGAGGTGTGCCCTAGGTTTGGAGGAAGGAATTCTTTGAAGAAGAAGGAGAAACCCTCATAGACTATCGGCACGGAGCTTAAGGGGGTTTTATTTATGGATTGTTTGCATTTAATTTCCATTTCTTTCATGATCTTGTATTGCTCCAATGAGAGCTAAAACCCTAGTGGGTACTTGGACATGTAAACTCTAGAATTACTATGTTTCTATGACTTTATTGCTGTTCTTTAATTTGAGTATTAATTTGAGTTTCAATCTTGTATGCTTCTTGGATTTTCCCTTAGAGTGACACTAGGGTTGAGAATCACATTTAATCATCCTTTTGACGAGTGACCATCACCATTAGGATTAGATCAATCAGGATTGAAGAGGGTCGAGAGGGTGAGTTGAGAGGTAGCAACACGTCCCCTTTCTCTTCCGGTATGATTTACCCTACCTTCTCATTCCCTGCTACAGTATTTTTGCTACAGTACTGCTACAGTTAAAACCCCAAAAAACGTCGTATTTGGTGTCGAATTCTTCCTAAATACGTTCTTGAGCTCATTTAGGGTCTGCAACACAAAATAAAGAGATTTAGACTATAAAAAGGGCATCGACTCATCAAAAAGATAATAAAATAATACAAATGAATACGTATAAAATACATATATTTAGACGTTTATCAAACATCCCCACAACTAAGCGTTTGCTTGTCCTCAAGCAAACAAACATGAAGATTAGGGGCAAGAAGATAAAGGGCTAAATATACGACCTCAAGCTCAACTGTACAGGACTCCACAAGCACAGATGGACAGAAATCAAGAAGTGAGTTGTTCACAGTATAGTCAAGTAATATTAGCTCTGTTTCATCCAAAGTGTTCCAGTGTGTGTGTGCTGACTCCCACCTTGACCTCCGCACCCTGGATTACCCAGGATGTTTGTTCACCTCACTCAAATTGAAATTAGTGTTAATAGTGCCAAAGAAAAATTCTCTCAATAGTCAGTTAAAAATCTTTTGGTCCCCAAACGAAACTTTAACATCAAGTGAAGACAAGACAGGTTTCAGCCGCCCAAAGGTCACAAAAGTTTTTTTTTTTTTTTTTTTTTTACGGAGTCCGCCAACGTAGACTGCACAAAAATCTTTCAGCTGGATGCACATGCTGGCCAGGCACAAGAGCCACCCGACTTACTTGATCACAGATCTACATATACGCATTCATGCTTTTAAAAGCAGAGGAATACTGACATAGACTCAATTTTTTTTTTTAACAAGCATACTCAGGACGCCTGATCAACCACCTGCTAAAAACCTCACTTAAAAACCTTACTTAGGGTTAAAGCAAAAATAGGGGACTCAAAAGTTTTTAAATGACTATTGAAAGAAGAATTTGACATCCTAACACAAAATCAATAAGATGGGTTAGAGTGTCAGAAGTGGAAGTTAGAGTGAGCAGTTATCAATGTACACTAAAGATGAAACAGAACTACATTCAAGTACATGTAAAGCACAACTCACTACTATCATTCTACCAAGCTAGGAAGTCCTTAACAATAAAATCATAGCTATCATAGGTGAGTCAAGCATGCATTAAAATAAAATACTCCATCCCCACACCTAAAGCTGTACATTGTCCCCAATGTACATAAGTCAGCTGCACAGGGTGGGAAATAAATACAAAACAAAAATTTAAAGATGGAGTAAGAAACTTCCCCAATCCGTCGATGAAGTGTAAGAAATGTGCATGTGGATTTGGGGTAAACTATGTGGTGAGGGCCTGGAGTGTGAAACAGTTGTATCATCATCCTGAAATCACAACAAAAGCTGATCACAACTCCAGAGGCAAAAATAATAAAGGAAGAGCGCGTACAAAAATAGTTCACAAACACCCAAAATAAAGTTTAGCAGAGCAGGAGCCCTGACTAACTTAAAAGTACAAAAGACAGCAAAAGAAAATGAAAACAAGCAAGCTCAAAGCAAAGAACAAAAAAACGATGGGGTGGTAATGTCCTCTTTCAAACGCCTGCAGCTGCTGGTAAACCTCAGGTGGGTTCTTCAATGAATAATAACTTGTTCTACCCATCATAGGAAATAAGATGCAAAACAGCTTCATCAAGCTCCAAGGTTCTCAATACATCCCAACCAATTTTTCCAATGGTTCCAAATGTCATACTTGACAAAAGTGTGAATCATGTCTTATTATCATTTCTTTTTCAAAACCTTGATTCGTTGGTGGGTTAGGGTACGATCTCTCCATGTCCTCTTATGAGCAATTTTCTTGGTCCTCATACCTACAAGATCAAGGGAACACCATTAAACCAAATTATAGACAAAATAGAGCTTAAAAGAATGAAAGTTCATGAGGATAGCTCAGTGCTACAGTAAATCCGAGAAAAGTTTGCAAGAGTTTTGCTTGAAAAATAGCCAAAAAATTTTACAATCATACCAAATCATACTTAAGATGCTCTTGCAACAAAAGAGAGCAAAATCCAAGAATAAATACCCCACAAACCCAAGAAAAATCAAGCCCTCAAGTGAAAGAAAATTTACCTAACCCTAGAATATGTGGAGCAATCCCTTTGCAAAATCCGGCCAAAGGAGTGTTTTTTCTTCAAACTTTCTTCACCAAATGACATGGGGGGGAGGAGGAGAGGGGATTTAGAGCAACAAAAATGAAGAAAATCAGTGGAGAATGGAGGGAGAAATGAGAGAAAGTTTTGGAGAAGAAGAATGAATAGGAGAGGCTTGAAAGGAGCCCTTTTTAAACCCCAACCCGTGAAGCCTCACGGGTGGGCTCACGGCCGTGAGCCCACTCGTGAGAAATCCCTGGATGGCTCACGGGTGAGCTCACGCCCGTGAGCTCACTCGTGAGCTTTCCCCGAATTCTCCGGGGCGAGTTCATGGGCCAAAAACGGCCAAAATCTGAATTTTCTTCAACTTAACCTCTTCCAAACCCTCAAAAACGTTTAAAACAATGACAAATAAAGCATGGAAACACTCAAAACATGATTTTGATGGCATCTAATTTACAAATCACTCAAGGAAACACAAGATCATGCAAAGAGAATTGGACAAAAATGATGAACAAAACCACCACAACAAGAAAAGCAACTTGAAAACTAGCACACCAAAAATACGGAAACAATAACACACTAAGCAAACAAACAACAAGAAAGAAGAAATGCAACAATTTAAGAGCTTGGGTTGCCTCCCAAGGAGCGCTTGTTTAAAGTCGTTAGCTCGACTCTTCTTACCTCGAATCAGGGTGGGAAAAAGGGTGGAGAATTACCTCCATTTCTTGACGGAATGTTGTGACCTGGAAAGTTCATGGAAAGACAAGAGAAGATGCAAAATTTACCTTCATTGTCAAAATATAGGCGGTCTACCTCACTCGGTGGTAACGTGGAGATACTCATGCTTTTCTTCATTTTTGCATTCACCTTTCGCCATGCCTTCTTCAAAGTTCCCTTTTTCTTATGATGCGGAGGTGATACAACTTCTACTTGGGCTATTTGTGGTGTTGGCGAAGGCGAGGGGTCTTTTACTTCCGGTTCTTCATCCTCGGTTCCTTCTAGGTACTCGTCTAAGGGATTCAATGAAAGAACTTCCTGCACACATTCAGAAATTATTACGTCAATTATATCCGTGAAATATAAAGTATCATCATGGTCTAGTGTGTGCTTCATAGCCTCTGGAAGAGTGAAAACAACTTGTTCATCCCCCACTCACAATGTCATCTTCCCTCCCTTAACATCAATTAGGGCGCCTGCGGTGTTGAGGAAAGGGCGGCCAAGGATCAACGGGACCTCTACATCATCATCCACATCTAGTATCACAAAGTCCACCGGGATGATGAGTTTATCAACTCTCACAAGAACATCCTCGACAACTCCTCTAGGTTTTCTCACTGAACGGTCTGCGAGCTGTAAGGTCATCCTTGTAGGTCTCAATTCCTCCAGCCCTACCTTCAGAAATAATTTATAGGGCATCACGTTAATACTTGCCCCCGAGTCAGCTAAAGCATTTTCTTCCATCCCTTCTCCAAGTACACAAGGGATAATAAAGCTGCCCGGATCAGTCAGTTTCTTCGGTAGCTTCTTTTGGATTACAGCAGAACAATTCCCCGATAGAGTTACAGTGCCCAAGTCTTCTAATTTCCTCTTGTTAGTAAGAAGGTCTTTCATGAATTTCGCATACTTGGGCATTTGAGATAGAGCTTCGACCAAGGGAATGTTAATATGAAGCTGCTTGAACATGTGGAGGAACTTTTTAAATTGGGCTTCATCCTTGTCTTGCTTGAGCCTTGAGGGATATGGCACCACAGGCTTGTATTCAGGGATCTTATGAGTGGGTCGTTTTGGAACATCATCCTTCTGTTTCTTCGCAGTATCTACAATTGCATTTTTACTCATATTGGGGTCTTCCCGAATGGCTACCCCGTCATTGGAAGCACTTGGGCTCTCCTCGGCCCTTGCCTCCAACTGTTTCCCACTCCTCAGTGTCACAGCTTTTAAGTGTTCCCTCGGGTTGCTTTCGGTGTTACTTGGTAAACTACCTGAGGGACATTCTGCTTGCCCTCTAGCGAGTTGCCCAACTTGATTTTCCAAAGATTGAATAGACGCTTGAACATTTCTTAGTACAGTACCTATTTCATCAAACCTTTTATCTTGAGCAACAAATCTGGCTTCAGTATTAATCATGAATCTCGCCAGGACGTCTTCAGCTGTGTATTTTCTTTCTTGTTGTTGAGGAGGTTGATAAGGAGGACCTTGAGGCGGGGGTGGCCTTTGTTGTGATTGGCCTTGATTCCAAGAAAAGTTTGCATTGTTTTTCCACCCCGGGTTATATGTATTACCATATTGGTTACCCGGTCCCCTCTGACCTCCACTGACGTAGTCTACTGACTCCATTTGTGCAGGGGAAGTAACAATAATTGGGCATTGGTTTGTTGCATGCCCAGCACCACATGTTTCACATGACATCAAGGCCTTTGAGCTTGAACTGGAGCCTAACATGAATTGATCAAGTTTCTGAGTTAAAGCTTCAACCTTAGCATTGTTATCAATAGCATTCTTGTTTCGGGCATCCACTCTTGCCGCCAAGGCAGTAGTCTCATTCACCTCATCAATCCGGCTGCTTTGAGTTGCTTCTGCCTAGTGCTCTAGTGACATTCATTACTTGCCATGTTTTCAATTAATGCTTCGGCTTCTTCAGGAAGTTTGTTACTTAAGGAGCCACCCGCTGCTGCGTCGATGAGTTGTCTTGTAGCATAATTCAGCCCATTACAGAATGTCTGCACCCTCATCCATGCAGGGAACCCGTGACGAGGACATCTTCTTAGAAGGTCCTTAAATCTTTCATGAGCTTCGAATAGGGTCTCAGAATCTCCTTGTCGGAAGGCGGAAATTTCTTGCCTTAGCCTCGCTGCCTTACTTGGTGGAAAATATCGGGCAAGAAACTTCTCCACCATTTCCTTCCATGAAGTAATCGATCCCGGAGCCAAAGAAGTAAGCCATCTATAGGCTGCTCCCCTTAAACTGGAAGGAAATAATCTCAACCTGATTGGATCATCTGAAACAGAATTGATCTTAAAGGTTGAGCATATTTGAAGGAACTTGGACAAGTGGGCATGCGGGTCTTCATCAGCTAGACCATCAAACTGTACTGAGTTTTGCACCATCCCAATTGTGCTTGCCTTTATTTCGAAATTATTCGTAGGTACGGTGGGAACCAACACACTAAATTCATCCCCGGTGAATTGTGGCCTGTCATAATCGGATAGAGTTCTTCTTGGCTCGGCCATAACTGTGGGCTCACTGGATTCTACTTGAACTTCTCGTTAACTTGAACCCTCAATACCTTCTCTCAAACGACGGTGCAGTGTTCTTTCTATCTCGTTGTCGGGTTAAACTAAATTTTCTTGACTTGCTCGGGTCATAAGATGGGTACCTTGCAAGAAAATTCAAGTCAAGCGTTAAAACTTGCGAGACGAACAAGTAGGAAAATGCGAGAGAAAATGAAATGACGGAATATATACAAGAATGGCAAAAACGGCAAAACAAAAGCCAAATCAACACACTCAAAGTTTTCCGAATATTTCTCGTGGTTCCCCGGCAACGGCGCCAAAAACTTGGTGGTGATCCGGCAAGCGCACGGGGTCGTCAAGTAATAAACCACTCGCGCAAGCACGAGTGGGTCGTATTCCCAAGGGCCCGAGAATCTATCCTTACTTCCTTTTTTCAATGTTGTCTAGCCGATCAAACTTGAGATTTGGAATGAGAAAGTAAAGAAGTAAAACAAAAGCAATTAAACTACTAAATACCAAGGGCGTTAAACGGGAGGAAAATCAAGGTAAGAAGATGGTCACGGATGAGGATCCCCTCGGGGTTACTAAAGTGAGAAGGATGTTGGATTAACATGCAAGTGGCTTGATGGACCGAGAAAACCTAGATTAGGTCAACCCGATGGTCACGGCAATTGACCCCTAATCCGGTACGAGTATTGAATACGAGCTCTACCCGTACAATTCCTCCTACGATTGCAAAGGGCAAGATGGTTTTCTCAAACTAAGGTTGAATCACATATAATTTGAGATGTTTTTCCCTGAATGAGCATCACATTTTTCAGGTTATATTTCTCATTTCGTGTGTTTCTGTGTTCTTTCGTGCAATTAGGGTTGTGAAGAAGGTTTATGTGAAGAAAAGCAAGATTAGGTCATAATGGTGCCATGTGGAGATCTTTTGTGCAATTACGGAGTTCAAGACACAAATCGGGTTCCAACGAGGGGGTATGTGCCAACTTCTAAAGACTTCAAGACAACTCTTGTAGAAGGACACGAAGGCAGTCATGCTCGCTCGTTCCGATTGGTTCAAAGATTTCAAAAGCTCTCCAAGGTTTCCCATCATCAAGAAACGCCACTTGACCTTTCACATGGGCGTGTGTCCGTCCATGTGACCTCAGGAGAAGAAACGGGCGAAATCGAGGATTAGTATGAAGATTTCACAAGGCAGAAAATCCACATGGGCGTGTGGAATTTCCACACGGCCGTGTGGAATTTCCACACGGCCTTGTGGACTATCCACACGCCCGTGTGGATCCTCGAGATGGCCAATTATAAAGCCGTTCTGAAGCGTTATTTGAGGGATCTTCTTCTAACTTTGGAAGGAGGTGACGGCTAGGGTTCGGGGAGGTTCTTGCTACACTTTGGGGGCGCTTCTTCACCGGTTTCATCATCACTCCCTTCCAAGAAGAGCCATTGGGGGAGCCTTCGACGACTCGATTCGGCGAGGTGTGCCTTAGGCTTGGAGGAAGGGATTCTTTGAAGAAGAAGGAGAAGTTCCCATAGTCTATCAACACGAAGCTTAAGGGGGTTTTCTTTATGGATTTCTTGCACTTATCTTCAGTTATTTTGATGAACTTGTATTGCTCCATGGAGAGCTAAACCCCTAGTGGGTACTTGGACTTGTAAACCCTAGATTTCCTATGTTTCATTGACTTTAATGCTCTTATTCAATTTGAGTTTAAATTTGAGTTTCAATCTTGTATGCTTAATGGTTTCTCCCTTAGAGTGACACTAGGGTTGAGGGCTAATCCAATCATCCTTTTGACGAGTGACCATCACCATTAGGATTAGGTTACCAAGATTGAAGAGGGTTGAGAGGGTGAGTTGAGAGGTAGCGACGCGTCCCCTTTCCCCTCCGGTGAGGTTTTCCCTACCTTCTTATTCCAAGTTTTACCTTCGATCTCAAAGAGAGTTAGGTGTTGAGAGAGGCCTTTCCGCCGGGACTTATTTGTGATTAGGGATCTTTCGCCTGGACCAAAGGGATTGATCTATAGTTGGGAATAGGGTTTACCACTTGGAATCCCTAGAGCATAGCGCAGTCATACGTGGTGTGAGGCGTCGAGAGTCTTCTCTCCGCCGGGACCTCGTAGGGGACTAGTCAAGGTTGACCTTAGATTTGGGACCTTGTATCTTTGGATTCCACGATTCTTGAAATCTCTATTGAATAAGAGTACTTGAAGTCTTGCACTTGAAACAAGGATTCTAGGGGGAGCATTGTCCGAGTACCCCATCTTCTTATTGATCTATATCTCTGACCTAGCTTTCATTTTCAGCACTTTGTTTCTACTACTTTCTGATTTTATTTTCTTTCAACAACAATTGGTTTATCTTTGATTACTTAACAAAGTGTGATTGTTCTTACGTCTACTCCATGTGGATTCGACTACCCACCCGTTTGGGTACTTTATTACTTCGACACCCGTGCACTTGCGGAGTACACACGCAAGGGTGTGTCAAGTTTTTGGCGCCGTTGCCTGGGAGTTAGGCGTTTTAGGAATTTTTTTTTTTTTTTTTTACACTTTGTTTCGCTAGTCATTTTTCGTACATTCTATCTCACATTTCTTTTACTTCCATCGTTCTGACTTCACTTTCTCTTCTTGATTTCAGCCCCAGGTTATGACCCGTGGACATCCTTCGACATTAGTAGAAGGTGATCCGGAGATAGAGAGGAGATTGCACAGACGGGGAAGACAACCTGACTTGCAACAGTTTGATCAGGCTGAGATAGAAGTTGAAGAGTCCGCAACCATGGCTGAACAGAATGAGCAGCAGCGGACCCTTTCTGATTTTGCTAGGCCGTCTGTTCGTGGTACACAGTCAAGCATAGTCAGGCCACCAATTTCAGCTCATAACTTTGAGCTTAAGCCGGGGTTTATTCAGATGGTCCAACAGTCCGCACGGTTTAATGGGTTAGCGGATGAAGACCCAAACAATCACATAGAAAATTTCTTGGAAGTGTGCGACATGTTGAAGATCAATGGAGTTACGGACGACGCCATCGATTGAGAGCCTTCCCATTTTCCTTGAAGGGGAAAGCAAAACAGTGGTTGCAATCTTTACCTAGAGCATCAATTACCACTTGGGAAGAAATGGTTGAGGCCTTCCTTGCCCGATATTTCCCTCTGGTAAATCGGCCAAGCCGAGAAATGAAATTTCTTCCTTCATGCGATCGGAATTGGAGTCTCTTTTCGAGACATGGGAAAGGTTCAAGGACCTTCTCGCGCAAATGTCCTCAACATGGGTTCCCGAGTGGATGGTCATCCACACCTTCTACAATGGATTGAACCCAAGCACAAGACAGCTACTTGATGCCGCGGCGGGGAGGTACCTTAGGAAGCAAGACCCCCGAAGCTGCCCGCCAACCGATAGAAGAAATGGCTATGAATAGCTATCGGTGGAATGCTCGAGACAAGAGGAAAGTGGCGGGTATTCATAAAGTTGATGCGGTGACATCTCTAGCGGCTCAAGTTGAAGCATTGAGCAAGAAGTTGGACACTTTGGCGAGGCCCATCTAGAATGGCTGCGGTGATGAATTGTGATAGTTGTGGAGGAGGGCATGTTTACGCTGATTGCCCTATTTCTATGGTCGGAACAGACTTGTTGAACGAGGTTGATTTTGTGGGGAATCTTTGGACGAGGTCAAGGAAACCCCTATAGCAACACCTACAATCCGGGGTGGCGAAACCACCCGAACTTTGCATGGAGCAATCAAGGGCAACAAAGGCCCTCTGCACCCCCGGATTTCAGCAACCCCAACAACCAAACATGGAGGGCCGAGTTTCGGGGCTTGAGAACCGAATGACAGGACTTGGAAAAGGCGTTGACCAAGTTCATTCAGTCCTCGGACACGCGCTTTCAAGGCGTGGAGAGTACACTTCGCAATCACACCGCTTCCCTACATAACTTGGAAAATCGGTGGGGGCGGATGCGAAATCGTTATCTCGAACGACCACAAGGAAGTCTCCCGGGAAATACAGAGACCAACCCAAGAGAGCAGCTGAAAGCAATCACTCTTAGGAGTGGTCGTGAGGTTGAGGGTAGACTTCCCACTGAAGAGGTTGTTCAAATTCCTGCTAAGGAGACAGACAAGGAAAAGGGTAAGGAAAAGGAGGTAGCACCTGCACCATACAAACCAAGGATTCCTTACCCTTCAAGGCTGAAGAATGATCAAAATGATGAGCAGTACAAGAAGTTTTTGGGCCTTTTCAAGCAGCTGCACATTAATATCCCTTTTGTGGAGGCTTTGTCTCAAATGCCTCGATAGGCAAAATTTTTGAAGGACCTCTTAACCAACAAGAGGAAATTGGAAGAGGGTGTAGCAGTGATATTGGATGCATCTTGTTCAGCTGTGTTGCAGAAAAATCTACCTAACAAGATGAAAGACCCTGGAAGCTTCATCATCCCATGTAACATTGGGAATTTGGGTGAAGAGAAGGCATTGGCAGATTCAGGAGCCAGTATCAATGTCATGCCTTACTCCTTCTTCAAGAAGCTGGGACTGGGAGAGCCAAGACCCACTCGGAAGACCTTACAACTAGCTGACCGTTCCATTCGTCACCCGAGAGGCATCATTGAAGATATTTTGGTGAAAGTGGATAAGTATATATTTCCTGCAGATTTCGTGGTACTGGATGTAGATGAGAATGTCGACGTGCCGCTGATACTTGGAAGACCCTTTCTGCGTACTTCCAAAGCTCTTATAGACATGGATGGCGGGGAGATGACATTGAGGATAGGAGATGAGAAGCTGACCTACCGCCTTGCTGAGGCCATGAGACATTCTCTCAACTTTGATGATACTTTGTACTTTCTTGACACTACTGATGCTTTGATTGATGATTATGTGCAGGAAATCTTTTGCCTGGATCCGCTAGCTGATTTGTTGGATCAAGAGATGGATGATGATCACATTTCATTAGTTGACCTGGAAAACAAGAATACATCTATCACAGGTACGGTCAACAAACTAATGAAAAAGCTAAAGAGGGTAAGACATCGCCGCAAGAAGCAAACGAATGAACCTGCGGACGTTCCTTCAAAGTTTAAGGATGATACCCCTCCATCTGGTAACAAATTCGATCACTCATCTTCTAAATTCCAGAACTTATGCTCTTCATGTTTCACATTTCCAAGAAGCGAAGTGCTTTCGACCCATGACCCCCCTTGAGTCTAGAGAGGCAGGTACGTCAAGCTAGTGACGTAAAACAAGCGCTTATTGGGAGGCAACCCAATTTTTAGAACTCTTTGCTTGTGTTGTAGTTAGTTTTATTTCTGCATTTTTTGTTTAGTTTGTAGTGTGTGGATGTATTGCTGGTAGTGCATTTTTATGTGTTCATCGTTTATGGCAAGTTAGGTGGTATTCCTGTGAATTTTGCGAGATTTTAAATCGTAAACGTCTTAGTTTTCAACTTCTGCAGTCGTTCCATGTGTTTTCATTAATTTCTGCAGAGTTGGGACTATTTTTGAGTTGAAAAATGGAAGCACACGGCCATGTGGAATTTCCACATGGCCGTGTGGATGAAATTGTGAAGGAATTTTCTCATCCAGAGAATCCCCACGGCCGTGTGGAAATTCCACACGGCCATGTGGATTTATTTAGTACAAATCTTCACAATACAGAGAATCCCCACGGCCGTCTGGAAATTCCACACGGCCGTGTGGAATTTCGGGGAGTTTTATAAGGCCATACAGAGAATCCACACGGCCGTGTGGAATTTCCACACGGCCGTGTGGGGTACTTAAACATGAAAAGGGGCCTTTCTCTTTATAACCCCCCCCCAAGCAACCCTTCACCTTCTAACGCCTCCTCTTCAAAGGTCGTGACGGTTGCTCTTCTCCTTCCATTCTCTCGCTTATTTAAGGGATTTGTAGGCCTTACTCGTTACTACATTGTTAGATTGGACTCATCTTCTCCGGTAAGCCTTCTTCCCCTCTTCTTGCCATGAAACCTTCATTAGTTGTGTGGATGTTGAATCTTGTGTTTTTGCATGCTATTTTCGTGTTTAATACTTAGATTATTGCTTAAAACACTTGTGCTCAAATGTGTGGATGATTGTATTAAGTTGTGTGGATTCACCATGGCGCTTTGGCCATGGTCGAAGATCCACACGGCCGTGTGGCAATTCCACACGGCCGTGTGGATTATCGGGGTGCCCCCTCTGAATTCCAGAGGAGACACACGGCCGTGTGGAAATTCCACACGGCCGTGTGTATTGGCTGTTTCTTTGTTTTTGGGTAACTAGAGGAGACACACGGCCGCGTGGAAATTCCACACGGCCATGTGGAATCCTGGGAACCTATTTTAAGCTCTGAATTAACTTCCTTACCTTTCTTATGCACAGGAATGGCCCCAAGAACGAAGAAACTCGCTCATAAGCGCCCTCGTGAGGCCCGTGAGGTCCGGGAGTCCCGTAATCTCTCACCCGCACCATTCGAGTTCGCCGTGCCTGAACATCAAGAACGGTTTGATCGACTTTCGAAGTTGAAGTTTGGCCAGACGCGCATTCCCGACTTGGAAGCTTTGGAGGCAATAGAACATGCGCGTGCAGCCGTGTTGGCGGATGAGGTCCGTGAGCTTATTGTTTGTGGGCGGGTGGGAGCGACTATTGTGCATCAAAGACCCAGCCACTCGCGATCTCACTTTCGAAGTCCTCGCGACATTCGAGTTTGATCGCGCTCACACCGACTACCACCGGCCGGACACAGTTCGATTCCGCATCTTTGGGCAGTACCACAGCATGAGCTTGACAGATTTTGCTTTGTCGCCCTCGGCCTGTACGATCGAGACTTCATCCACACGGAGGAGTACGCGCAGCTGCCTTTCGACTATCCTTTCCGCGTCACTCCAAGCCGGGTTTGCCGGATCTTTGTGTGGAGATATACAGGTATGAGCCCGGGTTGACCAAGGCGTCTTTGCTCCTCCGCCCCGCCCACGGTACATTCATGCCATCTCGAGCGGGTCTATTGCTTGGGCGGGGAGACAAAGACCGGCGTATTGGGGCGGTTGGACCTCCTCTATTTATATTCTATGGTCCAGAGCCTGCCCCCGCACTGGGTTACGTGGTAGCTGATTTTACGAGGCACCGGGGACAAGACGCGCGGATAGGAGTTCTTTTCTCTGGTTCCTACATCACCCGACTCATCCGAGGAATGGGACTGATTGATGCTGTTCGGGGAGCTGACAAGGTTATTGTTCCTTCCCCACTTGGCCTCGATACCTTGCGTATGATGGGCATGGTGAAGAGGGCCGCCCCCGGCAGGTACGTACTTGCTGTTCCATTTCCAGATGAGTCCGAGGAGTCTGAGGACGAAGATGAAGACTCGGAGGAGACCCGGGCAGACGAGGAGGGGCCACCGGTATCAGCACCTGTATCCCCTCCAGCACAGGATCGCATAGGCAGACTTGAGGCTGCTGTGGGGACTCTCCAGACTGATCTCGCCGCCATGCGGGTGACTCAGGCAGCGAACCACACTGAGGTTCTTGCTCGCATGGCTGAGTACCACACGGAGATGATGACGCGCATCACCTCACTTCACGCCCCGAGCACCCTACGCCTCCCCAGCATCCCCAGCAGCACCAGCAGATGCCGACGCTTGATGCGTCTTTTATTCTTCCTTTTTATTCCCTTGTACTTTCTTTTGTGTTGAGTCTTTGTGTACTCAGAAAGGTTACACCTTCTGAGAGTTATCTTACTGCTTTCTTTTCATGTTCTTTGTTGAGTTTGTGTTTGGCTTGTTTAATTTTTTGTACTCTTTTAATCTTAGCTTTTGTTGAAATCCACTGAACCCCTTTTGTGATGTGCAGATAGACTTATCAACTTGGTTTTGAGAAATGGTCATAGGCACGGCCGTGTGGAATTTCCACACGGCCGTGTGAGCTTCACAACCCTACGCAACTCCACTTCCCACCTTCACACCTCCATTCAACTACCACATTCGGAGATCAGGGGAGTGTTGTTTTTTTTTATACCCACGCCCTCATGTTTTTTTTTATTTGCACTCTTATGTTGCATGTTTGTATGAGTACATTGAGGGCAATGTACGGCTTAAGTGTGGGGGGGGAGTTCACGTTGCACACGTTCTCTATGTATGTATGCTCATCACTCATATGCTTATCTAGCCAATGATAGTTCACCTTAAAAGACAAGGATTGCGAGTCTTGAATTTAGGAGAATTTTAAACATCGTTTGTACTCATGCTCTAGTTTACTCGAAAAACATAGAAATTTTTTGTCTGATTGCATTACTTACACCTTTCTTGCTCTGTTAACCCTGATAACTCTAGTTCAGTGCCAAAAGGACATTAGTTTTCTTTAGTTTCAAAAAAAAAAAAAAAAAAAAAAAAAAAAAAAAAAAAAAAAAAAAAAAAAAAAAAAAGGAAGAATGCCTTATTTGTTTACTTGTTTTCGGAGTGGAAAGAGCTACCACCTATGTTGTATGCAGCTACTCTCATAAGTCGGATACTAGCTATGCCCTAGGGAGAGAAAGAGCTATCTAATAGGCTGTGTGAAAGCTAACACTCCCAGGTGGAAAGAGCTACCACCTCAAAGCGTGAAAGCCGCCCAGGAGGCATCTTGGGAAATGGCTACCTTCGAGGTTGTGTGCAGCTACTACCTATTTTTTGTCCTTAAATAAGCCCTTTTCAATAAGAACCTTTAAGAGTAAACTTAGGGTTGGCATGAGTAAACAAGACACACACACACGCAGTCAGATTCTATTTTCTTTGTGCTTCGTGTTTTTGCTAGAGCATTGGTTTTTATCTTTCTATGTTGCAAATTGTTCCTTTGTTTAAGAATGCTCTCCTTACATACTTTTTGGTGAACTTAAGGCTAAGCACTTCTATCACTCTACTTGTGGATTTTATTGTATAAATTTTGCTTGAGGACAAGCAAAAGCTTAAGTGTGGGGGAGTTTGATAAGTGCTTGCATGTACATATAATTTGAGATGTTTTTCCCTGAATGAGCATCACATTTTTCAGGTTATATTTCTCATTTCGTGTGTTTCTGTGTTCTTTCATGCAATTAGGGTTGTGAAGAAGGTTTATGCGAAGAAAAGCAAGATTAGGTCATAATGGTGCCATGTGGAGATCTTTTGTGCAATTACGGAGTTCAAGACACAAATCGGGTTCCAACGAGGGGGTATGTGCCAACTTCTAAAGACTTCAAGACAACTCTTGTAGAAGGACACGAAGGCAGTCATGCTCGCTCGTTCCGATTGGTTCAAAGATTTCAAAAGCTCTCAAAGGTTTCCCATCATCAAGAAACGCCACTTGACCTTTCACATGGGCGTGTGTCCGTCCATGTGACCTCAGGAGAAGAAACGGGCGAAATCGAGGATTAGTATGAAGATTTCACAAGGCAGAAAATCCACATGGGCGTGTGGAATTTCCACACGGCCGTGTGGAATTTCCACACGCCCGTGTGGATCCTCGAGATGGCCAATTATAAAGCCGTTCTGAAGCGTTATTTGAGGGATCTTCTTCTAACTTTGGAAGGAGGTGACGGCTAGGGTTCAGGAGGTTCTTGCTACACTTTGGGGGCGCTTCTTCACCGATTTCATCATCACTCCCTTCCAAGGAGAGCCATTGGAAGAGCCTTCGACGACTCGATTCGGCGAGGTGTGCCTTAGGCTTGGAGGAAGGGATTCTTTGAAGAAGAAGGAGAAGTTCCCATAGTCTATCAACACGAAGCTTAAGGGGGTTTTCTTTATGGATTTCTTGCACTTATCTTCAGTTATTTTGATGAACTTGTATTGCTCCATGGAGAGCTAAACCCCTAGTGGGTACTTGGACTTGTAAACCCTAGATTTCCTATGTTTCATTGACTTTAATGCTCTTATTCAATTTGAGTTTAAATTTGAGTTTTAATCTTGTATGCTTAATGGTTTCTCCCTTAGAGTGACACTAGGGTTGAGGGCTAATCCAATCATCCTTTTGACGAGTGACCATCACCATTAGGATTAGGTTACCAAGATTGAAGAGGGTTGAGAGGGTGAGTTGAGAGGTAGCGACGCGTCCCCTTTCCCCTCCGGTGAGGTTTTCCCTACCTTCTTATTCCAAGTTTTACCTTCGATCTCAAACAGAGTTAGGTGTTGAGAGAGGCCTTTCCGCCGCGACTTATTTGTGATTAGGGATCTTTCGCCTGGACCAAAGGGATTGATCTATAGTTGGGAATAGGGTTTACCACTTGGAATCCCTAGAGCATAGCGCAGTCATACGTGGTGTGAGGCGTCGAGAGTCTTCTCTCCGCCGGGACCTCGTAGGGGACTAGTCAAGGTTGACCTTAGATTTGGGACCTTGTATCTTTGGATTCCACGATTCTTGAAATCTCTATTGAATAAGAGTACTTGAAGTCTTGCACTTGAAACAAGGATTCTAGGGGGAGCATTGTCCGAGTACCCCATCTTCTTATTGATCTATATCTCCGACCTAGCTTTCATTTTCAGCACTTTGTTTCTACTACTTTCTGATTTTATTTTCTTTCAACAACAATTGGTTTATCTTTGATTACTTAACAAAGTGTGATTGTTCTTACGTCTACTCCCTGTGGATTCGACTACCCACCCGTTTGGGTACTTTATTACTTCGACACCCGTGCACTTGCGGAGTACACACGCAAGGGTGTGTCAACCACATATGACTGCTTAAAACTCTAGGGATCCCAAAGATATAACCAATTCCTAAAAGTAGATCTAACCCTGCCTCCAGGTGAAAGATCCCTAACCCCCTACGAGGTCCCGGCGGAGAATTCTCTCGACGCCTCACACCACATATGGTTGCTTGACACTTAGGGAATATGAAGATAGGAAATATCTGTCGGAAGGGAAAGGGGACACTCCGCTATCTCATATTCCCTAAGTTGGGTGGCTCTTGTGCCCGGCCGGCATGTGCATCCTGCTTGAAAGATTTTTGTGCGGGTCTCCGTTAGGCGGACTCGGAAAAAAAAAAAAAAAAACCTTTCGGGCGCACGAAACCTGTTCTATCTTCACTTGATGTTAAAGTTCCTCTTTGGAGACCGAAGATTTTTAATTGACTATTGAGAGGGTCTTTAGCATTCCTAACACTAACTTCAATCTGTGTGAGGTGAATGGACATCCTGGGGTAATCCGGGGTGTGGAGATCGTGTGGGGGAGTCGGCACACACTCACGATGACACTTTGGATGAAACAGAGCTGATATTGCTTGTCTATACACTGAACAACTCACTTCCTGATTTCTAACCACCTGTGCTAGTGAAGTCCTGTACATTTGAGCTTGAGGTCGTATATTTAGCCATTTATCTTCTTGCCCCTGTTCTTCATGTTTGTTTGCTTGGGGACAAGCAAACGCTTAGGTGTGGGGATGTTTGATAAATGTCTAAATATACGTATTTTATACGTACTTGTGTATAGTTTATTCTCTCTTTATGTTAAGTTGTTTTCTATTTTCTTGTTTAATGTGGTTTTACTTGTGTTACAGGCCCGAAATAAGCTCAAGAACGTATTCATGAAGAAATCGACACCAAATACGGTGTTTTTGGGCTTCATCACTCGTAGCGATCTCGTGGCGGTGTCTCGTAGCACCGAATGGAAAACTTCCTGAGAAACTCTCTGCGGATGCCTTGCGCGCAACCTTGCGCCCGCAAGGCCACCCGCAAGGCATCGCGATGTCTTGATTTAAAAGGCTTTTCTAGGGCATTTGGAGGGGAGAAAGTCTTCTTCCTTGGAGCTCCACACAACCATCTAAAAATCCGGCTTGGAGGAGGGCTTTGAGGGCGTTTTCACGGCGAGATCTTGGAGGAGAGTGCGTTTGGGAGCAAGATCCTACTCTAGGGCATCATTGAAGGAGGGTTGAAGACAAGAGAAGCCACCTCTTGAGTGGCGTCTTCGGAACTCCATTTTCGTATTTGAGGGAGTGATTATGCTTTCTTTAGTTGTTTTCATGCTTTTGAGTATGTATTTTGATATTATGAACAACTAAACCCAAAGGTCACCGGATGTAGGTGAACCTTGGGGGTGAACTTGTGTATTTTGGATGCTTGGTTTTAATTAATGTTTGTAGACTTGTTTGTGATCCTTGTTTGTGATCCTTGTTTGGTGCTTTTCAATGTTAGGGTATGCATGAGAACTCTGTGTATCCATACTTAGCCAATACTAGGTTGCATGACCATTGCCCTAGTGTTAGACTCACCAAGCTTGGAAGGGAAATACGTATAAATACGCCGTGACCATCGGGTATTTGTACCCCTCCAATTCTAGGGTTAATTGCTTATTTGTGATTCAACCTTAGTTTGAGAAAACCGCCTCACCCTTTGCAATCGTATGAGGATTTATACGGGTAGGGCCCGTATTCAATACTCGTACCGGATTAGGGGTCAACTGCCGTGACCATCGGGTTGACCTAATCTAGGGTTTTCTCGGTCCAACAAGCCATTTACATGTTATTCCAGCATCCTGTACACTCCAGTAGCCCCTGAGGGGATCCTTATCCGGGACCGCTTTCTCACCCTGATTTCACACTTTCTATTGCCCTGGTTATTTAGCTTTCTGATTTGTATTAATTTCGTGTATTTGCATTTTCATCTTTTACTCTCGAGTTTGATCGGCTAGACAATATTGCGAGAAGGAAGTAAGGATAGATTCTCGGGCCCTTGGGAATACGACCCACTCGTGCGTGCACGAGTGGTTTATTACTTGACGACCCCGTGCGCTTGCGGGACAACCACCAAGTTTTTGGCGCCGTTGCCGGGGAACCTCGAGAAATATTCGGAAAACTTTTAGCGTGTTGATTTAGCTATTGTTTTGTTGTTTTTGCCATTCTTGTTTATTTTCCGTTATTTTATTCCCTGCATTTTTCCTGTTTGTTTTTCTTTAAGTTTTGACTCTCGCCTTGAATTTTCTTGCGAGGTACCTATCTTATGACACGAGCGAGTCACAAAAATTTGGTTGATCCTGACAACGAGATTGAACGAACTTTGCATCAACGTTTAATAGAAGTTACTGAAAGCTCAAGGCAACAAGAAATTCGTGTCGAATCTAGTGAGCCTACTGTCATGGCCGAGCCAAGAAGAACCCTATCTGATTATGAAAGGCCACAGTTCACCGGGGACGAGTTCAGTGTGTTGGTTCCTACTGTGCCTGCAAATAACTTCGAAATAAAAGCAAGCACAATTGGGATGGTGCAAAACTCAGTTCAGTTTGATGGTCCGGCGATGAAGACCCGCATGCCCACTTGTCCAAGTTCCTTCGAGATATGCTCAACCTTCAAGATCAATTCAGTTTCTGATGATGCAATAAGGCTGAGATTATTTCCTTTCAGTTTAAGGGGAGCAGCATATAGATGGCTTACTTCTTTGGCTCCGGGATCGATCACTTCATGGAAGGAAATGGTGGAGAAGTTTCTTGCCCGATATTTTCCACCAAGCAAGGCAGCTAGGTTGAGGCAGGAAATATCAGCATTTCGACAAGGAGATTCTGAGACCCTATTTGAAGCTCATGAAAGATTTAAGGATCTCCTAAGAAGATGTCCTCATCATGGGTTCCCCGCTTGGATGAGGGTGCGGACATTCTGTAATGGACTGAATTACGCTACAAGGCAGCTCATTGATGCGGCGGCGGGGAGGATCTTTGAGTAACAAACTTCTCGAAGAAGGCTGAAGCTTTGATTGAGAACATGGCTAGTAACGAATGTCACCTGGAGTACTAGACGAAGCCGGTTCGAGCAGCGGGACTGTATGAGGTGAGTGAGACTACCGCCTTAGCGGCAAGAGTGGAAGCCACTGAACAAGAATGTTATTGACAACAATGCTAAGGTTGAAGTTTTAACACGAAACTTGATCAATTCATGTTGGGTTCCAGTTCAAGCTCAAAGGCGGTGATGTCATGTGAAACATGTGGAGTTGGGGCATGCAACAAGCCAATACCCCATTCTTGTTACTCCCCCTGCATAAATGGAGTCGATTGACTATGTCGGTGGAGGTCGAGAGAGGACCGGGTAATCAATATGGCAATACATATAACCCGGGGTGGAAGAGCAATTCAAACTTCTCGTGGAACCAAGGCCAATCACAACAAAGGCCACCCCAACCTCAAGGTCCTCGGTATCAACCTCCTCAACAACGGGAGAGAAAATACACAACCGAAGATGTCTCGGCTAGATTCATGATTAACACCGAATCAAGATTTGTGGCCCAAGATAAGAAATTTGATGAATTTGGTGCTGTTCTCGAGAAATGTGCGGGCTTCTATTTAGTCTTTAGAAAATCAGGTCGGACAACTTGCTAGAGTGCAAGCGGAACGTCCCTCGGGCGGTTGCCAAGTAACACCGAAAGCAACCCGAGGGAACACTTAAAAGATGTAACACTGAGAAGCGCGAGACAGTTGGAGGCAAGGGCCGAGGAGAGCCCAAGTGCTTCTAATGACGGGGTAGCCATTCGGGAAGACCCCAATGTGATTAAAAACACAAGTGAAGAAAAAGGGAAGAAACTTGATGATGATGCTTCAAATTCCTCCACTCATAAAAGCCCCGAATACAAGCCTGTGGTGCCATATCCCTCAAGGCTCAAGCAAGACAAGGATGAAGCCCAATTTAAAAGGTTCCTCCACATGTTCAAGCAGCTTCATATTAACATTCCTTTGGTCAAAGCTCTATCTCAAATGCCTAAATATGCCAAATTCATGAAGGACCTCCTTACTAACAAGAGGAAGTTGGAGGATCTAGACACAGTGACACTTACGGGAACCTGTTCAGCTGTAATTCAAAAGAAATTGCCAAAGAAATTGACAGACCCGGGGAGCTTCATCATACCCTGTGTACTAGGTGAGGGGATGCAAGAAAATGCTCTGGCCGACTCAGGAGCCAGTATAAACGTGATGCCATATAATCTATTCCTGAAGTTGGGGCTGGAGGATTTAAGACCCACGCGAATGACCCTCCAGCTTGCAGATCGCTCAGTGAGAAGACCAAGAGGAGTTGTCGAGGATGTTCTTGTGAGGGTTGATAAACTCATCATTCCGGTGGACTTTGTGATACTAGACGTGGATGATGATGTAGAGGTCCCATTGATCCTTGGCCGCCCTTTCCTCAACACCGCGGGAGCCCTAATTGATGTTAAGGGAGGGAAGATGACACCGAGAGTGGGGGATGAACAAGTTGTCTTCACTCTTCCAGAGGCTATGAAGCACACACTAGACCATGATGATACTTTATATTACACGGATGTAACTGATGTGATAATTTCTGATTGTGTGCAGGAGGTTCTTTCGTTGAATCCCTCAGACGAGTACCTAGAAGGAACCGAGGATGAAGAACTGGAAGTAAAGGACCCCTCGCCTTCGCCAACACCACAGACAGCCCAAGTAGAAGTTGTATCACCTCCGCATCATAAGAAAAAGGGAAATTTGAAGAAGGCATGGCGAAAGGTGAATGCAAAAATGAAGAAAAGCATGAGTATCTCCACGTTACCACCGAATGAGGTAGACCGCCTATATTTTGAAAATGAAGGTAAATTTTGCATTTTCTCGTGTCTTTCCATGAACTTTCCAGGTAACAACCCTCCGCCAAGAAATGGAGGTAATTCTCCACCATTTGACCCACCATGAATCAAGGTATGATATGTCGAGCTAACGACTTTAAACAAGCGCTTCTTGGGAGGCAACCCAAGCTTTTAAAATTCCTTGCACTCTAGTTTTCGTTTTCTTTAATTTTGTAGTAGTTAGATGTTGTCTTTGTTTTAGTTATTTTGTTCTTCTTCTTTGTCATTTCTTTGTTGCTTGATGTTGGGATTCTTTGAGTTGTTTGATGTGTTGATGCCATGAAGCTTGCTTCTTGTGTGTTTATGGGATTATTTCGGCTTTGTTTGCATTGTTTTTAGGGTTTAAAGGAGGTTATGTTGTTGCTAAACAAGTTTAGAGCAATTTTATGACCCTTAGAGAGGGTTTTGGTCGGATTTGGCAAGCTTGCCCGTGAACCATCCAGAGGGGCCTTGCGGGTGGGCTTGCGCCCGCAAGCCCAACAGCAAGGCTTCCCGAGGCTCCTTGCGGGCAACCTTGCGCCCGCATGGCTACCCGCAAGGATGCCCGACACTTGCCCTAAAAAGGCTTCTTCCAAACTCTTTCTCTCATCTTCACACTCCCATCTTCTTCCTCTCATTTCTCACTCATTTCTCCACCAAATCACCTCATTTTTTTTGCTCTAAATCACTCTCCTCCTCCTCTAAACTCTTTTGTGGAAGGATTTTGGAAGATTACAACCTTTTCAAGCCGTTTCAAGCTTTTGATTCATCCCTCATACTCTAGGGTTAAGGTTTGATTTTCATTCCTATATCTTGTGTTTTATTGAATTGTTGGGATGTAATCTTTGTGTTTATGTTCTCTTTGCTTAATATAGCATTGTGAGATTGGTTTTGTACGATTGTAGAAATTTTTGGCTACTTTTTCAAGCAAAACTCTTGCCAAAATTTCTCGGATTTACTGTAGCAATGAACCATTCTCCTTAATTTTCATTCCATGAAGCCTCAATTTCTTTAAAATTTGGTTTAATGGTGTCCCCTTGGTCTTGTAGGTATGAGGACCAAGAAAGTGGCTCATAAGAGGACATGGAGAGACCGTTCTCCGCCCGGCGACGGACCACGATTTCGAAAGGACGATCACAAGACCCGATTCGCCCTTTTGTCAAGGAAACAATTCGGCACCATACGAAAAATTGATTGGAATGTTTTGAGAGCCTTGGGTTTAGATGAAGTCATCTTGGAGTTTATCTCTCATGGTGGGTGGGACAAATTGTTCTCCATTGAAGAACCCACCTACAAAGAGCTCACATTAGAAGTGTTAAGCTCCATTGAAGTTGCAAAGCAATGGTGTGCCGGCCGACCGAGTGTGATTACATTTCAAGCATTTGGGGAGAAACACCGAATCTCTCAAGATGAACTGGGCATATACATGGGATTCTACACAGAAGCATACACCCACACTCCTGAGTTTAAAGCCCTAGGCTATGACTTACCGCACCCCGTTACAAATGAGTCCTATTGGTGTTCTATAGCAAATCGCTCGGGGACAAGGAAGGCATCCCAACTACTGAACCCCGCCCATCGATACATCCATGCACCTGCCGACTAGAGGCATTGGGGGTAGGCTGGACTCGGCCGGGGTTGTCTCGCGCACGGACCTACGATGCTTGTACGGCATTATCGAGCGCTATCCACTACACATGGGGCATCTTCTTGCGGAAGTCTTAGGACACCGGGGGCCGGTTTGTTCGCCTTGGAGCAATTTTCGCCGGGCCATATATCACAAGAATGATCAAAGGCATGGGCCTTCTTGAGCACACTCAAGGCATGACAGTCGTTGGTTCTATGGCACCACTTAGCATGCAGACTCGACTTGCATTGGTATAGTTGAGAAGCGGGGTACCATACACGAGGCTTGCACAACACCAAGGAACACACGCGAGAAGACCCTCATTCTTCGCACGAGACGGACACCGGTTCAGAGTTTGAGTCCGAGCCGAGTCTAGAGAGCGAGAGACCATCACTTGAGGCACGGTTTGCGGAATTTCGCACCGAGGTCTACCAACAGCTGCAGACACTTGAGAGAGGACATAGAGAGTTAGGCTGCATCGGTGAGTCACATTGAGAGTGCCACCACCGAGATCCCGACATTCCTACGCAGCTCTTCATCTTCGGCGGGCACCACCTCCGCGGCTACCACCGTGCTTTGCATCATCACGGCCATCGACTCTTAGACTCCCGAGCATCACGCCAACTTGTTGTTGTTCTTGTTGTTCTTTTTATTTATTTTGTTGCTCTTATTGTTGTTTGCTTTAGTGTTACTTTTTAAGTTAGTTAGGGTTTCGACCCTACTAAACTTTCTCTCTTTATTTTGAACTTTCTGTTTTTGCACTCTTCTCTATCATTTTCATTACGGAGTTGTGATCGGTGTTACTGTCTTTTTCCAGGGAATTTCTTTAGGAATGCTTCACACTCCCAGCCCTCACCACATGGACCACCCCCAGTCCACATGCATTTCATCAACGGATTGGGGAAGTTTCTTACTCCATCTTTTAATTCTTGTTATATTTATTTCCCACCCTGTCTTGCTGATTTATGTACATTGGGGACAATGTACGGCTTTAGGTGTGGGGATGGAGTATTTATCCTTGTATTGCATGCTTGTATTTTACCTATGATAGCTATGATCTTTTTGTTAAGGATTTCCTAGCTTGGTAGAATGATAGTAGTGAGTTGTACTTTACATGTGCATGAATATAGTTCTGTTTCATCCTTAGTGCATATTTATACTGCTCACTATAACTCCCAATTCGACGCTCTAACCCATCTTATTGATTTTTGTGTTAGGATGTTAAATTTTTCTTTCAATAGTCCTTTAAAAACTTTTGAGTCTCCTGTTTTTGCTTTAACCCTCGGTGAGGTTTTTAAGTGAAGTTTTTAGCGGAGTTTGATCGGGCGTTGTAAAAAAAAAAAAAAAAAAAAAAAAAAAAAAAAGAAGAGTCTATGTCGGTATTCCTCTCGCTTATAAAAGCATGAATGCGTATATGTAGATCCGTAGTCAAGTAAGTTGGGTGGCTCTTGTGCACGGCCGGCATGTGCATCGTCTTTGAAAGATTTTTGTGCGAGTCTACGTTAGGCGGACTCGGAAAAAAAAAAAAAAAAAAAAACGCCTGAAACCTGTTCTATCTTCACTTGATGTTAAAGTTCCTTTTTGGAGACCAGAAGATTTTTAATTGACTATTGAGAGGGTCTTTAGCATTCCTAACACTAACTTCAATCTGTGTGAGGTGAATGGACATCCTGGGGTAATCCAGGGTGTGGAGATCAGTGTGGGAGTCAGCACACACTCACGATGACACTTTGGATGAAACAGAGCTGATATTGCTTGTCTATACACTGAACAACTCACTTCCTGATTTCTAACCACCTGTGCTAGTGAAGTCCTGTACATTTGAGCTTGAGGTCGTATATTTAGCCATTTATCTTCTTGCCCCTGTTCTTCATGTTTGTTTGCTTGGGGACAAGCAAACGCTTAGGTGTGGGGATGTTTGATAAACGTCTAAATATACGTATTTTATACGTACTTGTGTATAGTTTATTCTCTCTTTATGTTAAGTTGTTTTCTATTTTCTTGTTTAATGTGGTTTTACTTGTGTTACAGGCCCGAAATAAGCTCAAGAACGTATTCATGAAGAAATCGACACCAAATACGGTGTTTTTGGGCTTCATCACTGTAGCAGCACTGTAGCGCAAGCACTGTAGCAGGGTACTGTAGCACTGAATGGAAAACTTCCTGAGAAACTCTCTGGATGCCTTGCGGGCAAACTTGCGCCCGCAAGGCCACCCGCAAGGCATTGCGATGTCTTGATTTAAAAGGCTTTTCTAGGGCATTTGGAGGGGAGAAAGTCATCTTCCTTGGAGCTCCACACAACCATCTAAAAATCCTCTTGGAGGAGGGCTTTGAGGGCGTTTTCACGGCGAGATCTTGGAGGAGAGTGCGTTTGGGAGCAAAATCCTACTCTAGGGCATCATTGAAGGAGGGTTGAAGACAAGAGAAGCCACCTCTTGAGTGGCGTCTTCGGAACTCCATTTTCGTATTTGAGGAAGTGATTATGCTTTCTTTAGTTGTTTTCATGCTTTTGAGTATGTATTTTGATATTATGAACAACTAAACCCCAAGGTCACCGGATGTAGGTGAACCTTGGGGGTGAACTTGTGTATTTTGGATGCTTGGTTTTAATTAATGTTTGTAGACTTGTTTGTGATCCTTGTTTGGTGCTTTTCAATGTTAGGGTATGCATGAGAACTGTCTGTATCCATACTTAGCCAATACTAGGTGGCATGACCATTGCCCTAGTGTTAGACTCACCAAGCTTGGAAGGGAAATACGTATAAATACGCCGTGACCATCGGGTATTTGTACCCCTCCAATTCTAGGGTTAATTGCTTATTTGTGATTCAACCTTAGTTTGAGAAAACCGCCTCACCCTTTGCAATCGTATGAGGATTTATATGGGTAGGGCCCGTATTTAATACTCGTACCGGATTAGGGGTCAACTGCCGTGACCATCGGGTTGACCTAATCTAGGGTTTTCTCGGTCCAACAAGCCATTTACATGTTATTCCAGCATCCTGTACACTCCAGTAGCCCCTGAGGGGATCCTTATCCGGGACCGCTTTCTCACCCTGATTTCACACTTTCTATTGCCCTGGTTATTTAGCTTTCTGATTTGTGTTAATTTCGTGTATTTGCATTTTCATCTTTTACTCTCGAGTTTGATCGGCTAGACAATATTGCGAGAAGGAAGTAAGGATAGATTCTCGGGCCCTTGGGAATACGACCCACTCGTGCGTGCACGAGTGGTTTATTACTTGACGACCCCGTGCGCTTGCGGGACAACCACCACGTATGATGGCCATGGTGAAGAGGGCCTCTCCCGGCAGGTATGTTCTTGTTGCTCCTTTCCCAGATGAGTCCGAGGAGTCTGAGGATGAAGATGAAGACTCAGAGGAGACCCGGGCAGGGCCGTCATCACAACACACACCGATGGCGGCACATGCATCTCCTCCGGCATATGATCGCATAGACAGACTTGAGAGTGCTGTAGGGGCCCTCCAGACTGATCTCGCCGCCATGCGGATGACCCAGGCAGCGAACCACACTGAGGTTGTCGCTCGCATAGCCGAGTACCACTCAGAGATGATGGCGCGCATCACTTCACTCCATCAGATGATGGCGAGAGGTAGCGACTCCACTTCGCCGTCCACACCCAGAGCACCCCATGCATCTCCAGCATCCCCAACAGCACCAGCAGATGACGACGCTTGACGCGTCTTTTATTCCCTTTTATTTCCTTGTACTTTCATTTCTGTTGAGTCATTTTGTACTCAGAAAGGTTGTACCTTCTGAGAGTTATCTTACTGTTTTCATTTCTTATGTTTATGTTTGAGTTTGAGTTTGGTTTGTTTACTTTTATACTCTTTTAATCTTAGTTTGTGTCGAGATCCACTGAACCCCTTTTGTGATGTGCAGATAGGCTTGTCAACCTGGTTTTGAGAAATGGTCATATGCACGGCCATGTGGATGTCTCACATGGCCGTGTGAGCTTCACAACCCTATGCAACTTAACTTCCCGCTTTTACACCTCCATTCAAATACTACATTCGGAGATCAGGGGAGTGTTGTTTTAATACCCACGCCCTCATGTTATTATTTGTTTTCTTATGTTGCATGCTTGTATGAGTACATTGAGGGCAATGTACAGCTCAAGTGTGGGGGGGAGTTCACACTGCACACGTTCTTTATTCTTGATCATCATTTTCATGCTCATCTAGCTAATGACAGTTCACCTTAAGGAAAAGGAGTGTATTTTCGAATTTAGGTGAAATTTAAACATCGGTTGTTACCATGCTCTAGTTTACTCGAAAAACTTAGAAATTTTTTGTCTGATCGCATTTCTTGCACATTAGTTGCTCTGTTAACCCTGATAACGCTAATTCAGTTCTGAAAGGACATTAGTTTCATTATTTGAGTTTGAAAAAAAAAAAAAATTCCTTTGTCCTTGGGGTGGAAAGAGCTACCACCTATTTCGTATGCAGCTACTCTCATAATTCGGATACTAGCTATGCCCTAATGAGAGAAAGAGCTATCTAATAGGCTGTGTGAAAGCTAACACTCCCGGGTGGAAAGAGCTACCACCTTGAAAGGGTGAAAGTCGCCTAGGAGGCATCTTGGGAAATGGCTACCTTTGAGGTTGTGTGCAGCTACCACCGATTTCTTTGTCCTTAAATAAGTCCTTGTTTTAATAATGTTCAAGCGTAGACTTGGGGCTGGCATGAGTAAGTATACACACACACACGCTTTCAGATTTTACTTTCTTCGCAATTTGAGTTTTTGCTAGAGTTTTGGTTTTTTATCTATCTATTGTTAAAATTTTCTCTTGTTTGAGAATGCTATCTTTACACACTTTTGGTGAACTTAAGGCCAAGCATTTTCATCACTCAACCTTTAATTCTCATGGTATGAACTTTGCTTGAGGACAAGCAAAAGCTTAAGTGTGGGGGAGTTTTATAAGTGCTTGCATGTACATATTTTTGGAAATGTTTTCCACGCATGAGCATCATATTTCTCAGGTTATATCGCTAATTTTGTGTGCTGTTGTGTTCTTTCGTGCAATTAGGGTTGTGAAGACATGGTACGTGAATAAAGGCAAGATGAGGTCATAATGGTGCCAAGTGGAGCTCTTTTGTGCAAATACAAAGTTCAAGACACAAATCGGGTTCAAACGAGGGGGTATGTGCCAACTTCTAAAGGCTTCAAGACAATTCTTGTAGAAGGACACGAAGGCAGTCATGCCCGCTTGTTCGGATTTGTTCGAAGATTTCAAAAGCTCTCCAAGGGTTTTTCATCATCAACAAATGCCACATGACCTTTCACATGGGCGTGTGTCCGTCCGTGTGACCTCAATAGAAGAAACGGGCGAAATCGGGGACCAATACGCAAGTTTCCACAGGGCTGAAACTCCACACGGCCGTGTGGATCATCCACACGCCCGTGTGGATCCTCGAGATGGCCAATTATAAAGCCGTTCTGAAGCGTTATTTGGGGCATCTTCTTCAAAACTTGAGAGGGAGTGACGGATAGGGTTCAGGAGGTTCTTGCTACGCTTTGGGGGTGCTTCTTCATCGATTTCAACATCAATTCCTTTCAAGGAGAGCTATTGGGGGAGCCTTCGACGACTCGATTCGGCGAGGTGTGCCCTAGGTTTGGAGGAAGGAATTCTTTGAAGAAGAAGGAGAAACCGTCATAGACTATCGGCACGGAGCTTAAGGGGGTTTTATTTATGGATTGTTTGCATTTAATTTCCATTTCTTTCAGGATCTTGTATTGCTCCATGGAGAGCTAAAACCCTAGTGGGTACTTGGACATGTAAACTCTAGAATTACTATGTTTCTATGACTTTATTGATGTTCTTTAATTTGAGTATTAATTTGAGTTTCAATCTTGTATGCTTCTTGGATTTTCCCTTAGAGTGACACTAGGGTTGAGAATCACATTTAATCATCCTTTTGACGAGTGACCATCACCATTAGGATTAGATCAATAAGGATTGAAGAGGGTCGAGAGGGTGAGTTGAGAGGTAGCAACACGTCCCCTTTCCCTTCCGGTATGATTTACCCTACCTTGTCATTCCACGAGATAACTTCGATCTCAAAGAGAGTTAGGCGTTGAGAGAGAAGTCTTTCCTCCGGGACTTATTTGTGATTAGGGATCTTCCGCCTGGACCAAAGGGGTTGGTCCATATTTCGGAATAGGGTTTATCATTTGGATTCCCACAACTTTTCGCAGTCATACGTGGTGTGAGGCGTCGAGAGTCTTTCTCTCCGCCGGGACCTCGTAGGGGACTAGTCAGGGTTGACCTTAGGTTTGGGACCCTGTATCCTTGGATTTCCACGGCTCATTGATTCTCATTGTAAGAAGAGCAGCTTAAGTTTTGCACTAGAAACTTGGATTCTAGGGGAGCATTGTCCGAGTACCCCATCTTCATATTGATCTTATTCTACACTCCAACTTTTACTTTCAGAACTTTATTTCTGTTTTTCTTGTTTTATTTTCAATCACAACAACAATTGATTTGTCTTTGGCTACTTAGCAAAGTGTTACTGTTCTTACGTCTACTCCCTGTGGATTCGACTAACCACCCGTTTGGGTACTTTATTACTTCGACACCCGTGCACTTGCGGAGCACACACGCAAGGGTGTGTCAGTAACAAAATGATATGCCAAAAATATATGTATATCTTTAATAACCAACAACTTACAAGATGCTTTAAATACACATTTCAATATAAGAAGCTTTCCAACTTTCTCAAAGAAAGATATCAGTAAAACTCTGAAAATCATTTATGAAGAGATTCAAGAATGAAAATTCATGTTAAGAATACTCGTTAAAAGATCAAACTCATCGAATCAAGCATTTATAGTGCAACACATGCGGACATCCTCTTTCGATAGCATCATCAATGCCTATGAAATCCCTCAATCACTAACCATAGATGCGCGTATCTTGGCATTGGTCGTTAGGAATCCCGTGCGGTGACTCCGGGAACCCAACATAGCACCTTCAGGTTCTCTGCGCGCCTCCTGTAAGGGCTAGTCAGCCGAGAACTCCACGCCACCCCAACTATGTCGGTTCATGGAGACTCGCTTCTACAGTAGATGGGGATCCCCCCAATGTCACCATCGAGACATTTGGGATACCCATCCGGCCCGTAGGCTCATCATGAACACATCACGATAATAATATAAAAACATTAATATGATATCACAAATCTCGTCAAGAGATCACAAATTCTCATAGATACAACTCTCAATTCAAAAGTGAATTTTTGAGTAAACATCGGCAATGATATTATTTTCATCAAGAATATCATCATAAAAGTATTCTTTGAAAACACATTTCAAATACGACATCATCGCAAAGAATAACATTTCAAATAGAGCTTCATCACCAAGAAATCCAATTTGATTCACTTAGGCCCTTTCTTGGGTCCTTATGTCAAGAACATTAACCCTTTGCCAATACTTTGAAAATATGCATCTCAAGATATAGGGATTCCATCCCTTAAGAATAATAAAAGATCATTGATCATAATCGAAAAGTATATCAAATCATAAACCAAACTATAAATGATCAATAACCTTAATCAAAAGTACATCGGATCATAAATCAAGAAGTATAAATGACCAATGTCTTCAATCAAGAAATAAACTGAAACATAAATCATCATTATTCAAAGTTTCGTGAAAACGTCTCAAGAAACTTTGAAACATGAAATTCACCATTCAAGAACGTATATAATTAGTTATTCAAACAAGCATAATCATAGCTCATGAATTAAACAATTTCCCAGTCACAAACTTGGCGAGAACGAACTTCTTGGATCACTTGCCTACTTGCTCTTTACTCTTGCCTTTAGATCCACCTCCTTGATGCCATTAACGATCCAAGAAAAACAAAAATCAATCACATAACCCAAACAATAAACAAGCGAGGAAAGAATGATCAAAATTAAATCACATGGCTTCTAGGGTTTACTAGATATTCTAGATTCAAGAATTAACACTAAAACGATCCTCAAACCCTCAAGATCACAATAAAATCAAGACGATCCTAATTGGGTTTGGATCTACAAGAATCATGGGTTTAGAGATGAAGGATGTCGTTCATTCTTTACCAAAACATGAGATTAAGGCTCTTAAACCAACCAAACATTAGATCTACACTCTAATTCCTTTCAAACATTGGATCTATATTAGATCCACACTTTTCTTTCATGGATCTATAAAGAATTGGATAAGAGAACAAGGAATTGAAGAAGAGAAGAAAACTCACCCTTTACTTTGCGAGATCTCGAGGAGGATCATCACCAATGGAGGAGAGGAAGAGATCACCACCCCTCTTCTTTCTTGGAGTTCAAGAATGAAGATCTAATAGAGGAGAGAATGAGGATTCAAGATGGGGAGAAAAAGAGATGGAAATGGGGTCTTATGAAGACCCTTTGAGTTTCAAATCGGGTATTTATAGACGCAAAGCGCGGGAGGGCTTGCGGGAGCATGCAAGGCCAAGATGCCCTTTTCTAGAGAACCATGCGGGCGGCCATGCTCCAGCAAGGGGGGCCGCATGGCCTCTTGCGGGCGGCCATGCGCTTGTATGGGGGCCGCATGGCCCCTTGCGGCCTCCCATGCGGCCCGCATGGGAGGCCGCAAGGCCCCCTGTTTTTGGGGGGTTCTTGCGGCATCTTGATGCCTTACACCCTCTACTTAAAAGCTCTTTCCTCAAAGGTTTTTCCTCCTCTTTTCTACTCTAAAAGAACCTTGACTAAGATCCTAAACACGAAAAACACTCGACGAAAATTTAAGCACACAACTTCTACACAAGAAACCAAAACACAAAAGAAGCGAAAAAGGTCGAATTTCCATAGATATTTTCCTCTGGCAAAGATCACTAAGCTCCGGAGTGACATCTCATCTTTCCAGCAACTAAAGTCAGAAACCTTGTATGACACATGGGAAAGGTGCATGGACCTACTGAGGAAATGCCCACAGCATGGGATAGTGGAGTGGATGCATATCCAAATATTCTATAATGGTTTGAATGTGGGCACCAAACAGATGCTATATGCGGTTGCCTGAGGTTCCTTATGCAGTAAGAAACCCAAAGAGGCACAGAACCTGATTGAAAATATAGCTTTTAACGGGTATCAATGGAGCTCCGACAGGAATAAGCCCATGAAAACAGCAGGGATGGATGAGGTTGATGTGCTTACTACCTTGGCAGCACAGGTAGAAGCTATTTCCAAAAGATTGGACACAATGCAAGTGAAATCTTCTTCTCAAGCTATGAGTAATGATAGTTGGGGGAGGGCGCCAAGTGGGGCCTAGTTGTTCATCAGAGAGGGTTCAAGCGACCGAACAAGTGGATTTCATTGGTCAGAATTAGAAGTACGCTAACAACCCCTACAGTAGCACATACAATCCGGGGTTGAGGAACAACCCACATTTTTTGTGGAGTCAGCAGACTCCAGGGTAGCCGCGCCCTCAACAACAGCAGACGCAACCTCAATTTTTGAGGCCCACTCTTGAGGCTCTCCTTATGAAATATATCCAGTCCAATGACGCCCGACTTACAGGCATGAGGAGATCATGAGAAATCAGCAAGCATCACTGTAGAATCTTGAGCATCACGTTGTGCAGATTGCCAAGACTCTTGCTGAACAACCGCCGGGTTCTCTGCCAAGTGATACCGAAGTTAATCCCCGGGAGTCTCTCAAGGCTGTAGTTCTGAGAAGTGGGAAGGAATTGGAATCACCACCATCCCCAGTGCAACGTGTTACTCAAGAGGAACCTGAAGTGGAGATTCTAGAGAAAGATTCTGTTTCAGCATCAGGAGAGAAAAGGAAAGAGAAGGAAAAAAGAGTTAGCAATGGAGTACCGTCCCATTTTGCCTTATCCTGCGAAGCTTAAGAAGGATCAACAAGATGCGTAGTTTAAGAAGTTCCTGGAGATGTTCAAGACTTTGAACATTAATGTCCCATTCGTGGAAGCCCTGTCACAGATGCCCAAGTATGCCAAATTTCTCAAGGAATTGTTGACTAATAAAAGGAAATTGGAGGTGGTCTCGACCGTGACCTTGAGCGAGGAGTGCTCTGCGATCATCTCTAATAAGATTACTAAGAAGGAGAAGGATCCAGGGCGATTAATCATCCTATGCACTATTGGGGGGATGATGGATTAGAAAGCACTTGCTGACCTGGGGCGAGCATTAACTTGATGCCATACAAAATCTTTCAGAAGCTAGGAGTTGGAGAACTCAAACCGACTCAAATGACGCTCCAGCTTGCTGATCGCTCCACTCACCGACCCTTCGGTATTGTTGAAGATGTCTTAGTGAAAGTGGACAAGTTTATCTTCCCGGTAGACTTTGTCATTTTGGACTTGGATGATAGAGCTAAGGTACCCCTGATTTTTGGGAGACTGTTCCTCGCAACTTCTTAAGCAATTATAGATGTGAAAGAAACTTTCTCGGGCTCGGACATGGTGGAAAAAGGTTGCCGCCAGGAAGAAACAGCAAGCTCTTGCTGCAAAACACATCTCTTCGGGCTTATTCAGTATCGGTGAGGCATTTTTGGTTAATTCATTGACTCCCTATGTTGATGGTTCGGCTGTGGGTTCCCAAGAGAGAAAGTACGCGTTTGAGCCTTCATAAGCTGAGTGCGGATACGTCAAACTAATGACCTTAAACAAGCACTTCTCGGGAGGCAACCCGAGTAGTTTCTTTCCCTTTATTCTTGAAGTCGTGTTTATTTGTTTGTTCGTGTGTTGTTTCGTTTGCTTTTCGAGTTCGTTTTCGGCGTTCCACGGTCCTTTAGGAAGTTTTCTTGTAACCATCATTTTTGGAGAATTGTTTTTAAGTGAACGAGTAAGAAGATCGAGACTTGGAGTGGTTTTCAGGCCCTGCACGGGCACTGCACGGCCGTGTTCCTGGTGGTGTAATTTACAGGTGATAAGTGTTTTTATTCTCCAGGCAACACGGCTTCGATAGCACGGACGTGCTGTCTTCTTCAGATGTTGCAAAATTTTTATCAGCACGGCACGATCTTGATGCTAGCACGGCCGTGTTTCCTGAATGTTTCTCGACTATTTGTGTAGCACGGGCTCAACACGGCCGTGTTGAGGGTGTGTTCTGAACGGCTTTTTGTATTCCGAAGAGCTTTCCTTTAAAATCGGTCGTTTCACGTCCCTTTTTTACCTCTCCTCGCGTGCTCTCATCTCTCACTCGCTGGTTTTTTTTCACGATTTGCTCTCACCTTACTTGGTTTGTTTGGAGTTTCTCGGAATTATCCTCGCTATACTTTATCTTCCCTGACATTTTGGTAAGTCGACGGCCCCTTGACACTTTTACCTTGAAATCACGGCTTGAATGCTTGTATGATTTATCTAGATGTTTAGCTTTGAACCTTAGAGCCATCTTAGGTAAAATTTAGATAGTTTAAATGACTTTGTAAAGTCGAATTTTGTACTAGGAGTCATAGGCAACGACGCAGGGTTTTGGCGACACTGCGTGCTTACATAAGCACGGCCGTGTTCCTAATAAGATCCCCAATTTCATGTCAGCACGGGCGTGCTCTGATTAGCACGACCGTGTTCCTTTATAAAACTCTATTGCTGATAACACGGGCGTGCCAAATTCGACACGCCCATGCTTCTACTGTTTCTAAAGCTCTTCAATTTCTTATATTGCAGCTCGTGCCGAGGAAGGAAATCACAGCAGGTCCTTCTTCAAAGAGGGCCCGAGGGGGAGTCATCTACCCCATCTGCCCCGTCTGAGCCTACCTTCGCAGCTCCAGTCCACGAGGAGCACTATTCCCACTTGAGCGCCGAGCGGTTTGGCGAGATGCAAGCGATAGATTGGGAGGTCCTGCGTGAGGTCGGTATGGAGGCTAACATTCGTCGATACCTTGGAGTGGGCACCTGGATGCAGCTGTTTGACATCACCGAACCCTCCTACCGTGAGCTAACCTTTGAGCTATTGCTACCATCGAGATGCCCCGAGGGCCCGTGAGCTACCACCGCGCCGACACCATTCAGTTCCAGGCATTCGGCATCTTGCAGCGGATGAGCCTGAGAGAGTTCTCTGTCAGGCTTGGGATTTACGATGAGGAGTTAACCAGGACTCCCGCTTATGATGCACTCCTCGTCACTCAACTACCAAGGGAGCCTCAGGAAGTATGTTGGCAACGTTTAAGCACGGACCGCACATATGATCCTCACCTGTCCAAGGCCTTGTCCTTATGTCTCCCCGCCCTCAGGTACATTCATTTCATCTTGAGCCATTCGATTACAGCCCGGGGAGATAGCACAGGAGTCGTTAGTCGCCGCGACTTTGATTTCTTGCTGAGTATGCTGACGGCTTCCAACTACACCTCGGCTACGAGGTTGCTTTCAGCCTTCAGCATCAGGGCTAGGACTCCCGTGTTGGCCCCCTTTTTTGGCGGACCCTACATCACGAGGCTAATCAGAGGGATGGGCCTCCAGTCTGGTATCACAGGGATGAGGATGGTGGGCGGAGTGTTGCCTGTCTCGGTGGGGACTCTCCAAGCGATGGGCCTGTTGCGGTCCATCCACACCTCGCATGGGCTCGGGTACAGAACCACCACTGCCGCCAGTGTAGTAGATTCTCCACCCGCAGCATCCGGTCCCTCTTCCCCTCACACTCCACGTTCCTGTACTTCTTTTAGCCATCCTTCTCCCCCAGCCGGTTCTCCATCCTTTTGATGATGGATTGTCAGGAGTGTGTATCATTTGGCAGCTCGTTTGGATGTCACGCTCTCACCACCACCTCATTCAGCTGCTGCTGCTCCTGCTTCCAGGAGTGTTGGGGTTGACACTGCCGACCTTGCTCCGACTATGAGACCAGCTCCGAGAGCACCGAGTTTTGAGCTCTTTGTTTCTACATTTATCTGTTTTTCATTATTTTCAGTTCTTGTTCTTTCTGTAGTTTAGTCAGTTAGCAAGGCAGTCCCCTACTAAATTGATCTCTTTTCATCATGAGTTTGTTATTATGCTTTTTTTATCGTGTCTCTCTAATGCTTGTGTGCTCTATTTTAGGATATATGGGTAACTCCTTTGCTGCTTGTATCAAATGGTCATGCAAATCAAGTGTTTCTCCATAGTTTATTCATGGGAGTCTTGCTTTGTTTTTACTTGGTAAAAATTCCCCAACTCTATTTCTACGTACACTTGAAACATTTACATGTGCTGCATATTTTACTCTTTTAACATTGAGGTCAATGTTTTATTCAAGTGTGGGGGAGGGTTGTATGTTTTGTATACCTTTTGATGTTAGTGCATGACCTAGGACGATCTATAAAAATTTTTGGTTAAGAATTCCTTATCTTAGGAGACAATGAGCTTGCTAGTGTACTTTTGTTGAACTTAAAGTCTATTTTTGCTCTTACTTTGGAAACCCTAATTCAAACACCTCACCTAATTTTGTGCTTCACTTCGTTAAGAGGAAGGTTTAGCTTTAAGACTTGTAAAAGAAAAATGATTGACTCCAAACTCAAATAATAAAAATTTAGAAAGTGAAATGAAAAATTAAGAAGTGTTAAGAATTGAATTTCGAAAAGTCGGATTCCTGTTAGGATGCCCTTTTGAATTCTGTAAGAAAGATGGTAGAAAGAGGTATCACTTTAGAAAAAGTGAAAGCCGCACTTGAGTAGTCGGATCTTAGGCATCACAAATGTCATTTTTAATGACCTACCGGGTGAAATGGCTGCCTCTAGGGTGTATGAAGCTACTACCCAGTTTAGGAGCATCGTGAAAGAAAAAAATGTGGCTTGAACTAGACCCTCTCAAAGACGTTTGTGACACATTTCCTTAGGCCACACACACACATGACAGTACCAAGTAAGAGTAAAAATCTTTCACGAGCTTTTAATGGACTAAGGCACTTGCTACTCTTGGGCCTCAAGCTTTAGGAATTCTCTGACTTAGTTGAGATCAGAGGTCATGCATTCATCTCTTTGTTAGGGGATTAAGGTTGCTTGAGGACAAGCAACGATTCAAGTGTGGGGGTATTTTATGAGTGTATATCATATAGATATATTTTCTATTGTATCCCCGTTGTTTCATGAGTATGTTGGTATTAATTCTCCCACTTCAGTTCTATTTGAGGTCTTTCTAGTTTTCTATGCAGATATCGAATCCCCGAAGTAAGAAGAAAAAATTTTGAGCGATTTTGGTACCTAAGGGGCTTTGAAGAAACCTCACCAAGCTAAGCATGGCCTCAACACGCTCGTGTCCCAAGGCGTGCAATTCACATAAGAATCCAGGCAGAGTCAACACGGCTTCGAGTCTCTGAGCACGGTCGTGCAACTCGTAACACAGCCACAACCCGCCCATGTTGAACCCCGTGGAGACTACAGGCAGCTGAGTTTCAGAGTTTTTATTTGGCAGCAATCTGCACCGCTTAGAACACGGCCTAAGCACACCCTGAAAGTTAGGGTTTAGGGGACTTTTGTTGGACGCGGAGAAAGGAGACGGAAGGGAGAAGAGGAGTGTACAGTCGCATCATCACTCAAGAGGGAATCACGTGCGAATTGTAGGCCAACTAGGAGGAGAGGATCCATCGACATAAGGACCTCAGACGGCAACAAGGATGGAAGCAAATAGGGAGTCATTGATTTCTTTTGTATTTGCTTTTTCACTTATTTCTTTGTTGTTGGAATCTATGAGGGGCTAAACTCTTCTTGGGAGCCCCGGGTTGAAAACTTGTGTGTGTATTTTTGAACTTAGATTCTTCTAACACAGTATTTATGGATGTCTTTGTTTCCCCTTTTAAATCTTTGGTTGTTGGCTTCATTGATGGTTGTTGAGTGTTTTGAGTACTTTAAGATCTTGATGTTGACTTAGCTTGCATATCTTCTCAATTGATGCAAGATGTTAGAATTCAACTTAGGGTTTCAATTGCACTACATGTATCCTCCACATAGCACAACAAGATTTTAGAATTTAGGGTTCGTGAGAGACACTTGGTACGCCCCTTGCGTAACCGCAAGTGCACGGGTCGCACAAGTAGTATAATGTACCCTTTGGGTCGGGTAGTCGAATCCACAGGGACTGGTATAGCTTCTAATACTAACGTCCTACTCAATATCTAACCAAATCAAAAATGAAGGAGTTGACTTTGGACTGACTTTGAGGAAGTTGAGGGAATGGAAAGTTCACCAAGGGAAGATTTAGGATTGACTCGATGGAGGAGATGGGGCCCCGGGTCGGGTTTCTGACGTTCACTAACTCAGTCTTTCTCAGTAATTATCAGGGATGTCTTCAGTTCTATACCTAGTTATGCTATAAGCATGAGGTTTCTAGCGCTGCCGAGCCCTAAGTTGAACTCCCTCTGTTTGCAACGATCAATAAAGATTCACAAACCTAGATAGGAGAACCAAACTACCAAGCATCAAGCACTAAACAACATACAAGATAGCCAAAAACCTTGATTTATTAAAATGAACAAGACAATCATAAAAACTGCAAGTAAAGACTACGAGTTCGAGCTACAACGTCATACAACCAACCCCGGGGCTCCCTTAAGAGTTTAGCCCCTCATGATAACAACCAACAAATATAATGCCAAAGAAATTACAAGACAAGGAATTGGAAACTCCCTAATTTCTTGCATCCTTGAGGTTGTCGAAGGATCTATGATGTCGTGTAATCCCCTTCCGATCGGCCTACCATATGCTTGGCATTCCCTTGATGAAGCTGAGGATGAATCCCCAAAGCTCTCCCTTCCTTTCTCCCAAAGTTCGCCCACCAAAAGTCCCCCAAAAACCTAAGTTTTTAGGGTTTTAAAGTTTTCCCGATGTGAGCACGGGCGTGATGAAACCGTGCTTCAAGCCGTGCAGATTACGGTCAAATAACTCTTCAGAAAACTCACAAACCTATAATCTGCACGGGGAACAGCACGGGCGTGCTTAGACCGTGCTGAGGCTTTGCACGACCGTGCTCAGCGAACTCTGGCTGTGCTGATCTATGGCCGCATTCTCCTGTAATTTTCACGGGAAGCAGCACGGGCGTGCTTCGACCGTGCTGAGGTTTTCACACCCGTGCTCAGCGGACTCAGCCGTGGCTTGAATCACGGTTGAATTCTTCCGCATTTTGCACGGGGAACAAGCACGGGCGTGCTCAAACCGTGCTTGAGCTTGATGAGGTTTCTTCTAAGTCCTTTAGCTTCTAAAATTGTTCCAAAAGCGCTTCTTTTTACTTCAGGACTTTGATATCCGCATGACGAACAACGAATACCTCAAATAGCAGCGTACTTGGAGAATTATAGCCAAAACACTCAATAATGATGAAGGTATAGCATGCAATATATATATATGAAATGCGCTCATCAACACTCCAAATAAGTGCTGTAAGAATCTAAGTTAGGTAGCACCAAGTGATGGACTCGGGGCCCCATCTCCTCCATTGAGCAATCCCAAATCTTTTCCTCTAGTGCGATTCCTCTCCCTCAACTTATCTCTCTCTCAAGTTAGAGTCAATTCACCCTAATTCCAGTTGATTATATATTAAGTGGGAAGATAGTATTAGGAGATATACTAGTCCCTGTGGAATTGACTACCGGACCTTCGGGTACATTATACTACTTGTACGACCCGTGCACTTGCGGATACGCCAACGGCATATCAGCAGGCGGGTTCCAACCCTATCACCAACTAAACATCCCAAAGTGTATCATCAATGAAGTTCATGTAAATCATTTCAAAGGGTCCTTGACTAGGATAGATATTCGTATTTCGGTGATAAACATCACTATCATATAAATCAAAACAAGAGTGTAACATATATATGAAGTTTCACAATTTAAAATCACCATGAGCTAGTTTGTGTATAAATACTCGTATTTACCAAATCCGGTCACTTTCAAAGATAGACGTGCCCAAAACATGATATACCACCCAGTAGGGTTCCTCACAATCTTTCATAACTAAAGTTTGCAATTCGATCATGACATAGGCAAGTAGATGAAAATACGAATGTAAAAAATAGCATATGAAAGTATTCTTATTCCAATTATAACTATGCAATCGAATTGACCCACTCACAAACTTAGTAGAATAACTTCTCAATGGCGTTACTCGTCCACTAGCCCCTTGCCTCGGGCCGAGCTCTCACCACCTAGCACCAATACAAACACAAGGGCCCAAAACTAAGAGAAAAACACACAAAGAAAGGCAAGCATGAACTTCTTCATGCTACAAACCAAAAAACCCTAACAAGGCTTGGGTATGGCCTGAACTTGGGCCCTAAGCGTTTCAAAGAGTCTCTATGGGGATAAACTCCCAACACTAAAAAGAAACTAGAGGTTTAGCAAAGGATTTCTCGGTGCTACAGTAGCGTGCTACAGTACCTGATTTCAAGATCAAGGGAAGTAGGTGATAAGTGCTTGATTATATATATTTTATAATATCAGTTTACTTGCATTGAGCATCACTTTTATCGGGTTTTAGCATTAACAAGGTGTGTTTTGTGTTCTTTTGTGCAAACAGGGTTTTGGAGACATGACGTACAGGAAGAAGCAAAGATAGGGTGTGATGACACGGTTCAAGGCCACAATTAAAAGCTGTGTTCATATGCATGGGGGTGTTGCCAACTTTTGGAGGAATACAAGTCATTACACAAACCGAAAGGGCACAAAGGCAGTAGTACGTCCATGTCCCAGCTTCCGTACAAAGCAGAAGAAGGTTCTTGAAGATTTCAAAGTATAGAAAGTCACACACCCTATCACACGAGCGTGTGCCCGACCGTGTGGACTCCAAGAAAGACTTCAGGGGGGGAAATCACAGTGGCATTTACTGTAACAAGTAGTGTAGCAAAAGTACCGTAATACTTTACTGTAGCAGTAATGTAGCAAAAATACTCTACACGCCCGTGTGGAATTTCCACACGGGCGTGTGGCTACAGTACACGCCCGTGTGGATGCCCGCGTAAAGCCCCGAATTCAAATTATAAAAGTCGCCTTGTGATAATTTTTAGGGATTTTTTCGGCCACTTTCGAGAGACAAGGCGGCTAGGGCTTGGAAGGAATTCTTTGCGGTTTTGGGAAGCTTTCCTCACCAACTTGGATTGATTCCTCCTCCGTCATAGCATCAAGGAAGCCATCGGCGACCTAGCTTCGGAGTGGATTCAATCCAGACGTGGAAACTACCCATCAAGACCATCATCACGGATTTAGGGGGGTTATTCTTTATGTCTTTGGAACTTTATTCTCAATTCAATATTTGTTTTGTGACTCGCTCCATGGAGAGCTAAACCCCTAGAGGGTATTCGGACATGTAAACCCTAGGATTCTTATTTTCATTAGATTTACATTGTGTTTCTACTCGAATTTATCAGTTTGAGTTTTACTCTTGAGTTCTTAATGCTTGTTTGTGCTTTTGATTTCATTATTAATTGCCTTGCATGTTTTATTCAATCTAGTGAACAGAGAGATCACCGCTAGGTTTAGAATTACAAAAAGTAAAGAAGGTTGAGAGGGTGAGCCGTGAGATAGCGGAGTGTCCCCTTTCCCTTCCGACAGATATTTCCTATCTCCATATTCCCTAAGTGTCAAGCAGTCATATGTGGTGTGAGGCATCGAGAGAATTCTCCGCCGGGACCTCGTAGGGTTTTAGGGATCTTTCACCTGGAGGCAGGGTTAGATCTACTTTTAGGAATTGGTTATATCTTTGGGATCCCTAGAGTTTTAAGTAGTCATATGTGGTGTGAGGCGTCGAAAGAATTCTCCGCCGGGAGCTCGTATGGGACTAGTTATCGGCGACCTGGAGGCAGGGGCCGTTATACCTTAGGATACCCACGACTCATTGTTTTCGTTTAGAAACACTTATAATCTACATCCAACACCCGAATCCTAGGGGGAGCATTGTCCGGATACCTCACTTTTATTGATTGAGAACTCTTTTCCTTTTTATTCCCTGCGCACTTGCAGTGACACTCTTAGTTTTGGCCATTAGATCATCACACACTACACTCATTAGGCTAGATAACAAAAGAGGTACTATTACTAGTACTTCTGTTCCCTATGGTTCGACAACCCGACCCTTTGTGTCCACTTTTATTACTTGATGACCCGTGCACTGGCGGTAACGCAAGGGGTTGACACACATCACCTTGTTGTGTTGTTGCGGAGACGCATCAGTAAGGCTTCATTAAGGTGAAGAAGATGGATATTTATAACCATCTCATGAACAAGAAATTGGAAAGAAGATCCACAAATCACTCAAAAAATTCATTAACATCAAATCAAGATTTAAGATATAAAAATCTAGGGCTAGCATGATCATCCAAAACCAAGAGGAACAAGAAGAAAAAGGGAGAAGAAGAGCTTACCTTCAAAGATCTTTAGTCAAAAGAGAGATGGAGGTTATGCAACGGCTGCTTTCTCTCGCCCAAAGCAAAGGGAACTGATGCGTCTCCGCAACAACACAACAAGGTGATGTGTGTCAACCCCTTGCATTACCGCAAGTGCACGGGTCGTCAAGTAATAAAAGTTGACCCAAAGGGTCGGGTTGTCGAACCACAGGGAACAGAAGTACTAGTAATAGCCCCTCTTTTGTTATCTAGCCTAATGAGTGTAGTATGTGATGATCTAATGGCCAACACTAAGAGTGTCACCACAAGTGCGCAGGAAATAAAAGGAAAAGAGTTCTCATTCAATAAAAGTGAGGTATCCGGACAATGTTCCCCCTAGGATTCGGGTGTTGGATGTAGATTACAAGTGTTTCTAAACGAAAACAATGAGTCGTGGGTATCCAAAGGTATAACGGCCCCTGCCTCCAGGTCACCGATAACTAGTCCCCTACTAGGTCCCGGCGGAGAATTCTCTCGACGCATCACACCACATATGACTGCTTAAAACTCTAGGGATCCCAAAGATATAACCAATTCCTAAAAGTAGATCTAACCCTGCCTCCAGGTGAAAGATCCCTAACCCCCTACGAGGTCCCGGCGGAGAATTCTCTCGACGTCTCACACCACATATGGTTGCTTGACACTTAGGGAATATGGAGATAGGAAATATCTGTCGGAAGGGAAAGGGGACACTCCGCTATCTCACAGCTCGCCCTCTCGACCCTCTTCACTCTTGGTAATTCTAAACCTAGCGCTGATCTCTCTCTTCACTAGATTGAATAAAACATGCAAGGCAATTGATAATGAAATCAAAAGCACAAACAAGCATTAAGAACTCAAGAGTAAAACTCAATCTGATAAATTCGAATAGAAACACAATGCAAATCTAATGAAAATAAGAATCCTAGGGTTTACATGTCCGAATACCCTCTAGGGGTTTAGCTCTCCATGGAGCGAGTCACAAAACAAATAATAAATTCAGAAATAAGTTCCAAAGACATAAAGAATAACCCCCTTAAATCCGTGATGATAGTCTTGATGGTTAGTTTCCACGTCTGGATTGAATCCACTCCGAAGCTAGGTCGCCGATGGCTTCCTTGACGCTATGACGGAGGAGGAATCGATCCAAGTTGGTGAGGAAAGCTTCCCAAAGCCACCAAGAACTCCTTCCAAGCCCTAGCCGCCTTGTCTCTCGAAAGTGGCCGAAAAGATCCCTAAAAATTATCACAAGGCGGCTTTTATAATTTGAATTCGGGGCTTTACGCGGGCATCCACACGCCCGTGTGGTACTCTGCTACAGTACTGCTACAGTACTTTTGCTACAGTGAATGCTACAGTGATTTTTCCCCCCCGAAGTCTTCCTTGGAGTCCACACGATCGGGCACATGCTCGTGTGGTAGGGTGTGTGGCTTTCTATGCTTTGAAATCCTCAATAACCTTCTTCTGCTTTGTACGGAAGCTGGGACATGGGCGTACTACTGCCTTTGTGCCCTTTCGGTTTGTGTAATGACTTGTACTCCTCCGAAAGTTGGCAACACCCCCATGCATATGAACACAGCTTCTGATTGTGGTCTTGAAACGTGTCATCACACCCTATCTTTGCTTCTTCCTGTATGTCACGTCTCCAAAGCCCTGTTTGCACAAAAGAACACAAAACACACCTTGTTAATGCTAGAACCTGATAAAAGTGATGCTCAATGCATGTAAACTGATATTATAAAATATATATAATCAAGCACTTATCAAAACTCCCCCACACTTAAGCTTTTGCTTGTCCTCAAGCAAACTAAACATTCATTACAAGGAAAGAAAGGATAAGTGCTTGGCCTCAGGTTCACTAGAAAGTACGAGAGTATGATTCTATAACAAAAGGGGAAAACTATTTAACACCAAACAGCTCAGTCAATGCTCTAAAAAACAATCCAATGACAAGAAAGAAAAAGAAATCCGAAAGCGTGTGTGTGACACACCCTTGCGTGTGTACTCCGCAAGTGCACGGGTGTCGAAGTAATAAAGTACCCAAACGGGTGGGTAGTCGAATCCACAGGGAGTAGACGTAAGAACAATCACACGTTGTTAAGTAATCAAAGATAAACCAATTGTTGTTGAAAGAAAGTAAAATCAGAAAGTAGTAGAATTAAAGTGCTGAAAATGAAAGCTAGGTCGGAGAAATATATCAATAAGAAGATGGGGTACTCGGACAATGCTCCCCCTAGAATCCTTGTTTCACGTGCAAGACTTCAAGTACTCTTATTCAATAGAGATTTCAAGAGTCGTGGAATCCAGAGATACAAGGTCCCAAATCTAAGGTCAACCTTGACTAGTCCCCTACGAGGTCCCGGCGGAGAGAAGACTCTCGACGCCTCACACCACGTATGACTGCGCTATGCTCTAGGGATTCCGAGTGGTAAACCCTATTCCCAACTATAGATCAATCCCTTTGGTCCAGGCGAAAGATCCCTAATCACAAATAAGTCCCGGCGGAAAGGCCTCTCTCAACGCCTAACTCTCTTTGAGATCGAAGGTAACACTTGGAATAAGAAGGTAGGGAGAACCACACCGGAGGGGAAAGGGGACGTGTCGCTACCTCTCAACTCACCCTCTCAACCCCCTCCAATCTTGATTAATCTAATCCTAATGGTGATGGTCACTCGTCAAAAGGATGATTGTATTAGCCCTCAACCCTAGTGTCACTCTAAGGGAGAAACAATTAAGCAAGCAAGATTGAAACTCAAATTCAAACTCAAATTGAATAAAAGCATTTAAGTCAATGAAACATAGGAAATCTAGGGTTTACAAGTCCAAGTACCCACTAGGGGTTTAGCTCTCCATGGAGCAATACAAGTTCATCAAAATAAATGAAGATAAGTGCAAGAAATCCATAAAGAAAACCCCCTTAGGCTTCGTGTTGATAGACTATGGGAACTCCTCCTTCTTCTTCAAAGAGTCCCTTCCTCCAAGCCTAAGGCCCACCTCGCCGAATCGAGTCGTCGAAGGCTCCCCCAATGGCTCTCCTTGGAAGGGAATGATGATGAAACCGGTGAAGAAGCGCCCCCAAAGTGTGGCAAGAACCTCCTGAACCCTAGCCGTCGCCTCCTTCCAAAGTTAGAAGATGATCCTCTTGATAACGCTTCAGAACGGCTTTATAATTGGCCATCTCGAGGATCCACACGGGCGTGTGGATAGTCCACACGGCCGTGTGGAAATTCCACACGGCCGTGTGGAAATTCCACACGCCCATGTGGATTTTCTGCCTTGTGAAATCTTCATACTAATCCTCGATTTCGCCCGTTTTTTCTCCTGAGGTCACATGGACGGACACACGCCCATGTGAAAGGTCAAGTGGCATTTCTTGATGATGGGAAACCTTGGAGAGCTTTTGAAATCTTTGAACCAATCGGAACGAGCGAGCATGACTGCCTTCGTGTCCTTCTACAAGAATTGTCTTGAAGCCTTTAGAAGTTGGCACATACCCCCTCATTTGAACCCGATTTGTGTCTTGAACTTCGTATTTGCACAAAAGAGCTCCACATAGCACCATTATGACCTAATCTTGCTTTTCTTCGCATAAACCTTCTTCACAACCCTAATTGCACGAAAGAACACAAAAACACACGAAATGAGAAATATAACCTGAAAAATGTGATGCTCATGCATGGAAAAACATCTCAAATAATATGTACATGCAGGCACTTATCAAACTCCCCCACACTTAAGCTTTTGCTTGTCCTCAAGCAAAATTTATACAATGAAAACCACAAGTAGAGTGATATAAGTGCTTAGCCTTAAGTTCACCAAAAAGTATGTAAGAAGAGCATTCTTAAACAAAGGAACAATTTGCAACATAGAAAGATAAAAACCAATGCTCTAGCAAAAACTCGGAGCACAAAGAAAATAGAATCCGATTGCGTGTGTGTGTGTATTGCTTACTCATGCCAACCCTAAATTTACTCTTAAAAGTTCTTATTGAAAAGGATTTATTTGAGGACAAAGAATAGGCGTAGCCGCACACAACCTCGAAGGTAGCCATTTCCCAAGATGCCTCCTAGGCGGCTTTCACGCTTTGAGGAGGTAGCTCTTTCCACCCGGGAGTGTTAGCTTTCACACGGCCTATTAGATAGCTCTTTCTCTCATTAGGGCATAGCTAGTATCCGACTTATGAGAGTAGCTGCATACAACATAGGTGGTAGCTCTTTCCACTCCGGAAACAAGTAAACAAATAAGGCATTCTTCCTTTGTTTTCTTCTTTTTTTTTTTTTTTTTTTTTTTTTTTTTTTCAAAATAAAGAAAACTAAGGTCCTTTTGGCACCGAACTAGAGTTGTCGGGGTTAACGAGCAAGAAAGGTGTAAGTAATGCAATCGGACAAAAAATTTCCGAGTTTCTCGAGTAAACTAGAGCATGAGTACAAACGATGTTTAAAATTCTCCTAAATTCAAGACTGCAATCCTTGCCTTTTAAGGTGAACTATCATTGGCTTGATAAGCATATAAGTGATGAGCATACATACATAGAGAACGTGTGCAACGTGAACTCCCCCCACACTTAAGATGTACAATGCCCTCATTGTACGCATGCAAGCATACAAAAACAGAATATAAATAAAACATGAGGGCGTGGGGATTAAAAACAACACTCCCCTGATCTCCGAGTGTGGTAGTTGAATGGAGCGTGAAGGTGGGAAGTGGAGTTGCGTAGGGTTGTGAAGCTCACACGGCCGTGTGGAAATTCCACACGGCCGTGCCTATGACCATTTCTCAAAACCAAGTTGACAAGTCTATCTGCACATCACAAAAGGGGTTCAGTGGATTTCAACAAAAGCTACGATTAAAAGAGTACAAAAATTAAACAAGCCAAACACAAACTCAACAAAGAACATGAAAAGAAAGCAGTAAGATAACTCTCAGAAGGTGCAACCTTTCTGAGTATACAAAGACTCAACACAAAAGAAAGTACAAGGGAATAAAAAGAAGGAATGAAAGACGCATCAAGCGTCGGCATCTGCTGGTGCTTCTTTGGGGATCTTTGGGGGGAGGCGTAGGGTGCTCGGGGTGTGGACGGCGGGGTGGAATCGCTACCTCTCGCCATCAACTGGTGGAGAGAAGTGATGCGCGTCATCATCTCCGAGTGGTACTCAGCCATGCGAGCGAGAACCTCAGTGTGGTTCGCTGCCTGAGTCACCCGCATGGCGGCGAGATCAGTCTGGAGGGTCCCCACAGCAGCCTCAAGTCTGTCTATGCGCTCCTGTGCCGGGGGAGATGCATGTGCTGACACCGGTGGCACCTCCTCGTCTGCTGGGGTGTCCTCCGCCTCCATGGGTGCGGGTTGTGATGATGGCCCTGCCCGGGTCTCCTCCGAGTCTTCGTCTTCGTCCTCAGACTCCTCGGACTCATCTGGGAATGGAACAGCAAGTACATACCTGCCGGGGAGCGGCCCTCTTCACCATGCCCATCATACGCAAGGTATCAAGGCCAAGTGGGGAGGGAACAATAACCTTGTCGGCTCCCCGAACAAGCATCAATCGGTCCCATTCCTCGGATGAGTCGGGTGATGTAGGGGCCGAGAGAAAAGAACTCCTATCCGCGCGTCTTGTCCCCGGTGCCTCGAAAATCTGCTACCACGTAACCCGGGTGCGGGGGCGGGCTTTGGACCATAGAGTACAAATAGAGGAGGTCCAGCCGCCCCAATACGCCGGTGCGGTCTCCCCGCCCGAGAATAGACCTGCTCGGGATGGCATGAATGTACTGTGGGCGGGGCGGAGGAGCAAAGACGCCTTGGTCAACCCGGGCTCGTACTTGTATATCTCCACACGGCATCCGGCAAACCCGGCTTGGAGTGACACGGAAAGGATAGTCGAATGGCAGTGCGCGCGTACTCCTCCGTGTGGATGAAGTCTCGGTCGTACGGGCCGAGGGCGACAAAGCAAAGTCCGTCGAGCTCATGCTTGTGGTATTGCCCAAAAATGCGGAATCGAACCGTGTCCGGCCGGTGGTAGTCGGTGTGGGTGCGATCAAACTCGAATGTCGCGAGGACTTCGAAAGTGAGATCGCGAGTGGCCGGGTCTTTGATGCACAACGGTCGCTCCCACCCGCCAACAAGCAATAAGCTCACGGACCTCGTCCGCCAACTCGGCTGCACGCGCATGTTCTATGGCCTCCAAAGCTTGCAAGTCGGGAATGCGCGTCTGGCCAAACTTCAACTTCGAAAGTCGATCAAACCGTGCTTGATGTTCGGGCACGGCGAACTCGAATGGTGCGGGCGAGAGATCACGGGACTCCCGGACCTCACGGGCCTCCCGAGGGCGCTTATGAGCGAGTTTCTTCGTTCTTGGGGCCATTCCCGTGCATAAGAAGGGTAAGGAAGTTAATTCAGAGCTTAAAATAGGTTCCCAGGATTCCACATGGCCGTGTGGAAATTCCACGCGGCCGTGTGTCTCCTCTGGTTACCCAAAAACAAAGAAATAGTTAATACACACGGCCGTGTGGAAATTCCACACGGCCGTGTGTCTCCTCTGGAATTCAGAGGGGGCACCCCGATAATCCACACGGCCGTGTGGAATTTCCCCACGGCCGTGTGGATCTTCGACCATGGCCAAAGCGCCATGGTGAATCCACACAACTTAATACAATCATCCACACATTCGAGCACAAGTGTTTTAAGCAATAATCTAAGTATTAAACACGAAAATAGCATGCAAAAACACAAGATTCAACATCCACAACAACTAATGAAGGTTTCATGGCAAGAAGAGGGGAAGGAGGCTTACCGGAGAAGATGAGTCTGCTCTAACAATGTAGTAACGAGTAAGGCCTACAAATCCCTTAAATAAGCGCGAGAATGGAAGGAGAAGAGCAACCGTCACGACCTTTGAAGAGGAGGCGTTTGAAGGTGAAGGGTTGCTTGGGGGGTTATAAAGAGAAAGGCCCCTTTTCATGTTTAAGTACCTCACACGGCCGTGTGGAAATTCCACACGGCCGTGTGGATTCTCTGTATGGCCTTATAAAACTCCCCGAAATTCCACACGGCCGTGTGGAATTTCCACACGGCCGTGGGGATTCTCTGTATTGTGAAGATTTGTACTAAATAAATCCACATGGCCGTGTGGAATTTCCACACGGCCGTGGGGATTCTCTGGATGAGAAAAATTCCTTCACAATCTCATCCACACGGCCATGTGGAAATTCCACATGGCCGTGTGCTTCCATCCTTCAACTCAAAAATAGTCCAAACTCTGCAGAAATTAATGAAAACACATGGAACGACTGCAGAAGTTGAAAACTAAGACGTTTACGATTTAAAATCTCGCACAATTCACAAGAATACCACCTAACTTGCCATAAACGATGAACACATAAAAATGCACTACCAGCAATAAATCCACACACTACAAACTAAACAAAAAAAAATGCAGAAATAAAACTAACTACAAGCACAAACAAAGAGTTCTAAAAGAAAAAAATTGGGTTGCCTCCCAATAAGCGCTTGTTTTACGTCACTAGCTTGACGTACACCGCTTCTCTAGACTCAAGGGGGGTCATGGGTCGAAAGCACTTCGCCGCTTGGGAATGTGAAACATGAAGAGCATAAGTTCTGAAATTTAGAAGATGGGTGATCGAATTTGTTACCGAGATGGAAGGATATCATCCTTAGACCTTGAGGGAACGTCCGCAAGTTCATTCGTTTGTTTCTTGCGGCGATGTCTTACCCTCTTTAGCTTTTTCATTAGTTTGTTGACCGTACCCGTGGTAGATGTATCCTTGTTTTCCAGGTCAACCGATGAACTGTGGTCATCATCCATCTCTCGATCCAACAAATCAGCTAGCGGATCCGGGCAAAAGATTTCCTGCACATAATCATCAATCAAAGCATCGGCGGTGTCAAGAAAATACAAAGTATCATCAAAGTTGAGAGAATGTCTCATGGCCTCGGCAAGGCGGTAGGTCGGCTTCTCATCTCCTATCCTCAATGTCATCTCCCCGCCATCCATGTCTATAAGAGCCTTGGAAGTACGCGAAAGGGTCTTCCAAGTATCGGCGGCACGTCGACATTCTCATCTACATCCAAGACCACGAAATCTGCAGGAAATATATACTTATCTACTTTCACCAAAATATCTTCAATGATGCCTCTCGGGTGACGAATGGAACGGTCGGCTAGTTGTAAGGTCATCCGAGTGGGCCTTGGCTCTCCCGGTCCCAAACTTCTTGAAGAAGGAGTAAGGCATGACATTGATACTGGCTCCTGAATCCGCCAATGCCTTCTCTTCACCCAAATTCCCAATGTTACATGGGATGATGAAGCTTCCGGGGTCTTTCATCTTGTTAGGTAGATTTTTCTCGCAACACAAACTGAACAAGATGCATCCAATATCACCTGCTTGCACCCTCTTCCAATTTCCTCTTGTTGGTTAAGAGGTCCTTCAAAAATTTTGCATATCGAGGCATTTGAGACAGAGCCTCCACAAAAGGGATATTAATGTGCAGCTGCTTGAAAAGGCCCGAAACTTCTTGTACTGCTCATCATTTTTATCATTCTTCGGTCTTGAAGGATAAGGAATCCTTGGTTTGTACGGTGTAGGTGCTACCTCCTTTTCCTTATCCTTCTCCTTGCCTTTCTCCTGAGCAGGAATTTGAACAACCTCTTCAGCGGGAAGTATACCCTCAACCTCACGACCACTCCTCAGAGTGATTGCTTTCAGCTGCTCTCTTGGGTTGGTCTCTGTATTTCCCGGGAGACTTCCTTGAGGTCGCTCAGATAAGGATTTCGCAATCTGCCCCACCTGATTTTCCAAATTATGTAGTGAAGCGGTGTGATTGCGAAGTGTACTCTCCACACCTTGGAAGCGCGTGTCTGAGGACTGAATGAACTTGGTCAATGCCTTCTCCAAGTCTGTCATTCGGTTCTCAAGCCCTGAAACTCGGCCCTCCATGTTTGGTTGTTGGGGTTGCTGAAATCCGGGGGGTGCGAGAGGGCCTTTGTTGCCCTTGGTTACTCCATGCAAAGTTCGGGTGGTTTCGCCACCCCGGATTATAGGTGTTGCTATAGGGGTTTCCTTGACCTCGTCCGAAGCATTCCCCACAAAATCAACCTTGTTCAACAGTCTTTGTTCCGACCATGGAAATAGGGCAATCAGCGAAACATGCCCTCCTCCACAACTATCACAATTCATCACTGCAGCCTATTCTAGATGGGCCTCGCCAAAGTGTCCAACTTCTTGCTCAATGCTTCAACTTGAGCTGCTAGAGATGTCACTGCATCAACTTCATGAATGCCCGCCACTTTCCTCTTGTCTCGAGCATTCCACTGATAGCTATTCATAGCCATTTCTTCTATCAGTTGGCGGGCAGCTTCGGGGGTCTTGCTTCCCAAGGTACCTCCTGCTGCGGCATCAAGTAGTTGTCTTGTGCTTGGGTTCAATCCATTGTAGAAGGTGTGGATGAGCATCCACTCGGGGAACCCATGTTGAGGACATTTGCGCAGAAGGTCCTTGAACCTTTCCCATGTCTCGAAAAGAGACTCCAATTCCGACTGTATGAAGGAAGAAATTTCATTTCTCAGCTTTGCCGATTTCCCAGGAGGGAAATATCGGGCAAGGAAGGCCTCAACCATTTCTTCCCAAGTGGTAATCGATGCTCTAGGTAAAGATTGCAACCACTGTTTTGCTTTCCCCTTCAAGGAAAATGGGAAGGCTCTTAATCTGATGGCGTCGTCCGTGACTCCATTGATTTTCAACATGTCGCACACCTCCAAGAAATTCTCAATGTGATTATTTGGGTCCTCATCAGCTAACCCATTGAACTGTGCGGACTGTTGGACCATCTGAATGAACCCCGGCTTAAGCTCAAAGTTATGAGCTGAAATAGGTGGCCTGACTATGCTTGATTGTGTACCACGAACGACGGCCTAGCAAAATCGAAAAGGGTCCGCCGTTGCTCATTCTGTTCAGCCATGGTTGCGGACTCTTCAACTTCTATCTCAGCTTGATCAAACTGTTCTAGTTCAAGTTGTCTTCCCCGTCTGTGTAATCTCCTCTCTATTTCCGGATCACCTTCCACTAATGTCGAAGGATGTCCACGGGTCATAACCTGGAGCTGAAATCAAGAAAAGAAAATAAAATCAGAACAATGGAAGTAAAAGAAGTGTGAGATAGAATGTGCGAAAAATGACTAGCGAAACAAAGTGTAAAAATTCCTAAAACGCCTAACTCCCCGGCAACGGCGCCAAAAACTTGACACACCCTTGCGTGTGTACTCCGCAAGTGCACGGGTGTCGAAGTAATAAAGTACCCAAACGGGTGGGTAGTCGAATCCACAGGGAGTAGACGTAAGAACAATCACACGTTGTTAAGTAATCAAAGATAAACCAATTGTTGTTGAAAGAAAGTAAAATCAGAAAGTAGTAGAATTAAAGTGCTGAAAATGAAAGCTAGGTCGGAGAAATATATCAATAAGAAGATGGGGTACTCGGACAATGCTCCCCCTAGAATCCTTGTTTCACGTGCAAGACTTCAAGTACTCTTATTCAATAGAGATTTCAAGAGTCGTGGAATCCAGAGATACAAGGTCCCAAATCTAAGGTCAACCTTGACTAGTCCCCTACGAGGTCCCGGCGGAGAGAAGACTCTCGACGCCTCACACCACGTATGACTGCGCTATGCTCTAGGGATTCCGAGTGGTAAACCCTATTCCCAACTATAGATCAATCCCTTTGGTCCAGGCGAAAGATCCCTAATCACAAATAAGTCCCGGCGGAAAGGCCTCTCTCAACGCCTAACTCTCTTTGAGATCGAAGGTAACACTTGGAATAAGAAGGTAGGGAGAACCACACCGGAGGGGAAGGGGACGTGTCGCTACCTCTCAACTCACCCTCTCAACCCCCTCCAATCTTGATTAATCTAATCCTAATGGTGATGGTCACTCGTCAAAAGGATGATTGTATTAGCCCTCAACCCTAGTGTCACTCTAAGGGAGAAACAATTAAGCAAGCAAGATTGAAACTCAAATTCAAACTCAAATTGAATAAAAGCATTTAAGTCAATGAAACATAGGAAATCTAGGGTTTACAAGTCCAAGTACCCACTAGGGGTTTAGCTCTCCATGGAGCAATACAAGTTCATCAAAATAAATGAAGATAAGTGCAAGAAATCCATAAAGAAAACCCCCTTAGGCTTCGTGTTGATAGACTATGGGAACTCCTCCTTCTTCTTCAAAGAGTCCCTTCCTCCAAGCCTAAGGCCCACCTCGCCGAATCGAGTCGTCGAAGGCTCCCCCAATGGCTCTCCTTGGAAGGGAATGATGATGAAACCGGTGAAGAAGCGCCCCCAAAGTGTGGCAAGAACCTCCTGAACCCTAGCCGTCGCCTCCTTCCAAAGTTAGAAGATGATCCTCTTGATAACGCTTCAGAACGGCTTTATAATTGGCCATCTCGAGGATCCACACGGGCGTGTGGATAGTCCACACGGCCGTGTGGAAATTCCACACGGCCGTGTGGAAATTCCACACGCCCATGTGGATTTTCTGCCTTGTGAAATCTTCATACTAATCCTCGATTTCGCCCGTTTCTTCTCCTGAGGTCACATGGACGGACACACGCCCATGTGAAAGGTCAAGTGGCATTTCTTGATGATGGGAAACCTTGGAGAGCTTTTGAAATCTTTGAACCAATCGGAACGAGCGAGCATGACTGCCTTCGTGTCCTTCTACAAGAATTGTCTTGAAGCCTTTAGAAGTTGGCACATACCCCCTCATTTGAACCCGATTTGTGTCTTGAACTTCGTATTTGCACAAAAGAGCTCCACATAGCACCATTATGACCTAATCTTGCTTTTCTTCGCATAAACCTTCTTCACAACCCTAATTGCACGAAAGAACACAAAAACACACGAAATGAGAAATATAACCTGAAAAATGTGATGCTCATGCATGGAAAAACATCTCAAATAATATGTACATGCAGGCACTTATCAGTGTGTGTGGAAAAACTCATCTCAATTCAACTCTATGTCCACTACTTACAGTTTTTATTGTTCGAGACTTATATAATAGCAAAAAGAGTGGTAGTAGCTGCACAGAATCTCCAAGGTAGCTCTTTCTCAGGCGGCCTCCCGAGTGGCTTTCACACTTTAGAGATGGTAGCTCTTTCTACCGAGGGTGCTAGCTTTCACATATCCCCTGTGATAGCTCTTTCTCTCATTAGGGCATAACTAGTATCCGACTTATGAGAGTAGCTGCATACAATCAAGGGTAGTAGCTCTTTTCACCCCCTATATACACGAAAGAATTCACAATTGCTAAACTATATATATCTATTTTGTTTTTTTTTTTTTTTTCAGATAAAACAACTACTAACAAGTCTCAAAACATTCAACTAGAGCTTCTATAGGTCTGATGAGTGAGTAGAGTGTATAAATGGCAATCGGACAAAAATTTCTCAAAAAATTGGATGACAGCTAGAGCATGATGAAATCTAGTGTTCGAAGCTCTCCTATAGTCTAGAATCTAACTCTTAACCTTAAAGTGAACCCTCATAGGTTGCATGAGCATATATAATGAAAACAGACAATAAAGTGGTGTATAAAGTGATCCCTCCCCCACACTTAAGATGTACATTGTCCCCAATGTACACATGCAAGCACAATAAAATTATAAATTCTGAACACAAAGCATGTGAGGGTGTCCAAAAATCAAAATAATACTCCCCTGAATTCCAAGTGAAATAGTTGGTGGAATCTTGTACAAGGGTGTGTTTGGCTCAACGGGCATTTGGAGGTGAAACGGCCGTGTGACCTAGTCACACGGCCATGTGCATAACTTGATTTCCATTTCCCAAGACTCTCAAGACTATCTGCGGATTCAGGGGGTTCAATGAAGCTCAACAAGATTAGAAAATAAAACAACGAAAACAACTAGAACCACAAAATAAAAATGACAGAAATAAAAGACAGAGTCTCAACTAGCATGCTGAAAATAAAACTACAGAAAATAAAAATACAAAAGATAAAATAAAATGACTCAAGGACGCCTCATGCGTCAGGAAACTCTGCTGGTGCTGTTGGTGGTGCTGGTGGTGCTGATGTCGTCGCCTCAGATGCTGTGTCGCTCTCCAGAAGATGTCGAATGATGGACAACTGCGACATCATCACGGACTGGTTGGCGAGCACAGTCGCCATGTCCCCCTGGAGAGCTCCAACTTCCACCTCGAGCCTCGCCAAACGGTCACGGGCTCGAGTGGAGGGCTGCTCTGGCTCTGGCTCGGATGCAGGGGCCTCGGTGTCCATCGGCACAGCTGTGGGTGCCGGTGAATCAGGAGCGTCTACTGGGTCGGCTGCCTCCTCTTCTGACTCCTCCTCCTCAGCCTCCACTGCGAGTATATAACGGCCGGTGCTCGTCTTCTTCACCATACGCATGGCTCGGAGGGATGCAAGCCCCAAGGGTGCTGGTATGCTGATCCTCTCCATCCCTCGAAGTCCCTCGGACAACCCCATGCCACGAACGAGTCGGGTAATGTATACTCCTGAAAAGATCACACCGACCCGCACGTATTTGAGCAACAATGGAAAAATCCACAATTCGGATTTGAAGAATACATTCTACCACAAGAGCATGCACCTATGATAAACGTCTAAATATACGTATTTTATACGTAATTGTGGAAATTTTTTATTATCTTTTTAATGAGCTGATGCCCTTTTTCGGTCTAAATCTCTTTATCCTTGTATTTCAGGCCTGTCAGAAGCCCTGGGGACTCGACGACGAGATGGGGAACGAATTCAATATCAAAACAGCATTTTCGAGACGGGAAACTGTAGAACAGTAATGTAGCAGTTACTGTAGCAGTTACTGTAGCTCATGACGGGTTTCTCGGCAGAAAAGTAAAAATCCCGAGGGGTCAGCATACCGGCTGTATGCTGACCCGTTTACCCATCGGGATTTGGGTGTTTAAAAGGGGCATTAGGGCATCTTGAAAGAGGACTCTTGGCCACCATTCTCCATCATCTTCTAGGGTTTCAAGGCAAGTGGAGAGGGCAGATCTGAGGTGGAAATCAAGGGGAGAAGAGGTTGTGCTATCAAGGAGAAGATCTAGGAGCTTGCCGGCGCGGATCCGACAAGTTCTCATCACCACCTTCTAGTCTTCATCTTGAGGGAGTTTGCTTTGAGTTTTATCTTGTATTCTTTGTATTTCTTGCTTACTTCTTTGTTGATGATGAACTAGACTCCCAAGGTCGCCGGGCATCCGGTGAACCTTGGGATGAACTTGCTTTGTATGGATGCTTAGATTTACATTCATGGTATTTGGTTTGTTTTGTGGTTCATGCTTGGTGTTCTTTGATGTATTGGTATACATGAGAACTCTGTGTATCGATTTCTAGGTTTTAGTAGGTTGCGTGACCATCGCCCTACTTTTAGACTCCCAAGCTTGGAAGGGATACATGTACAAATACGCCGTGACCATCGGGTATTTTGTACCCCTTCGGTATTAGGGTTGTGCCTAGTTTGTGCTTCAACACTAATTTGAGAATCTCGTGCCTTTAATGCAATCGTAAGAGGATTTGGGCGGAAGGAATTCCCGTATCAATACTCGTACCGGATTAGGGGCCAACTGCCGTGACCATCGGGTTGGCCTACCTGAGGATTCTCCCGGCCAAGAACCACCTGTGCCTGTGTAATTCTAGCATCCTACTTGCTTTAGTAATCCCGAGGGGATCCTAGCCCGGGACCTCGCGCTTTCATTATTATTTGCTTCCTTGAATGTGCTCATGTGGTGTGCCTGAGTCCATGTGTTTATAGTTATCTTTGTTAGTTTTCTTATCTTGTTCTAATTCTCTATCTTAGTTAGACTAGACAGTGCCGTCTAGGGGGAAGTAATAGCAGCTCTTGGGACCCCAGGGAATACGACCCTCTCACGCGTGCGTGAGAGGTATTACTTGACGACCCGTGCGCTTGCGGACAATCGACCAACCTAGCCTAGAAAACCTACTAGCAAAATATGCTCAAGGATATGGGGATTCTCTAGAGGAGCAATTTCACGAGAAAAACTTGAATTTGGAAGATGTGCTGGCCAAATCTATCCAAAACACTGAAGCCATCCTTCAAACTTTTGTAATTCCACCTCAAATTCAACCGAGCCCCATTCATGACCTACAGATCCAAACTGATCAATTTAATGAGGAAGATTCTCTTGAAAATGTCAAGGAAGTATGTAAGAACAATGAGGAAGTAGGGGAGATAGAACAAGTTGTTGTAGAGAATCAAATGAAGGAAATAGAGCTTCCACTCAAGAATGATGAATGTTTGAATAGACAACATATTTATGAGGAGGCAACAAAAGAAGAGGGTTTGCTGAAGCCATGTCTCTTTCAAGTTGAAAAAGTAAACGAAGCAATCCCCAAGGCAATAAAACAAATAGACTGCCTCAGAATTCATCAACCTACAAAACAAAATAATGTGGATTTGGGAATTGAAGAAGATTTGGGTAGGAGGTTCAAGCTATTCAAGGACCCACCTGAGCGGACCCTAAACAATTCCTGGTCCAACTTGTTTCCATGGAGGCCTAAAGTTCACTCGTTCAATCCTCCAACTGAAGTACATCCCCGGCCAGATAAAAAAATGTTTATGGGCAGTAGCTATGCAAGCTACAGCCGGGAGGAACACACCCTTTTCAAGCCTCCATAAGGTAAGAAATAGGTACGTCAGGCTCGTGACGTTAAACAAGCGCTTCTCGGGAGGCAACCCGAGTAGTTTCATGTTTTGTTTGTCTTTAATTGTGTTGTTTGTGTGTTTGTGCGCGCTACTAAACTGATCTCATTTGAGTTGAGTTTTTTTTTTGTTTGTTTTTATTATCCCTTTCTATTGCTTGCATGCTTACTTCAGGATGTATTGATATTTCTCTTGATGCTTGTATCAAATGGCTTCCCTTTGATGGTGATCAACACATGCCCGTTTGTGGTCCTCGTCTTATTTATCACAGGCACCTCTCCTTCAATTTGGTAAAAAATTCCCCAACTTTTCTTTCCTCACACTTGTTCAATATTTTTATGCTGCATATGCTATATCTTTTAACATTGAGGACAATGTTTCATTCAAGTGTGGGGGAGGGTTGTGTACTTGTGTTTCAATATGTTTAGATGCAGTGCATAACTTAGGACGATCTATGAAATTTTTGGTTGAGAATTGCTAAGCTAGGTGTTTTTGAGCATAATAGTGCACTTTTGTTGAACTTAAAGTTTTATTTTGCTCTTACTTTGGAAACCTTAATCTGAACACTTAGCCTTTGTTGTTTTGTCACTCTGTTAGGGGAAGGGCTAGTTGCAAGGCTTGTGAACAGTTAGTTTTGACTCCAAACACAAATAATAAAATAGATTGTGAAAAGAAATTTAAAAATGAGAAAAAGTGACAAGTCGGATTCCTTTTTGGATGCCCTGTCAAATTTTGTGAGAAAGATGGTAGAAAAAGTGAAAGCCGCACTTGAGTAGTCGGATCTTCGGCATCACAAATGTCGTTTTTGATGACCTACCAAAGTGAAATGGCTGCCTCTAGGGTGTATGAAGCTACTACCCAGTTTAGGAGTCAGCAGTGAAAATATTGAGAAGAAAAAGCTTGTACTAGTCTCCCTCAAGAACAGTTTTGACATGCTTCAGGAGGCGACACACACACACGGTAGTACGGAGTAAGAGTAAAATCTTTCACAAGCTTTCAATTGACTAAGTCACTAGTTCTCAGAAACTCCTTAAGCTTCAGCAACTCTTTTAATTTGTTGAGATCAGAGGTCATGCACTCATCACTGTATTAGGGGAATAAGGTTGCTTGAGGACAAGCAACACTTCAAGTTTGGGGTATTTGATGAGCGCATTTCATATATATGTATTGCATGGTTTACCCTCATCATTATTGAATATTTTGGCTGTAATTCTCCAAGTACAGTGCTATTTGAGGTATTCTTGGTTTTCCATGCAGATATCGAAGTCCTGAAGCAAGAAGAAGTGTTTTGGAACAATTTTAGAAGCTAAAGGACTTAGAAGAAACCTCATCAAGCTCAGCACGGCTTGAGCACGCCCGTGCTGTTCCCCGTGCAAATTACAGGAGAATTCAGCCACAAATCAGCACAGCTTGAGTTTGCTGAGCACGGTCGTGAAAACCTCAGCACGGCCTAAGCACGCCCGTGCTGTTCCCCGTGCAAATTACAGGCTGGCGAATTTTCGGGGGGGAATCACTGTAGCACAAAGTGCTGTAGCAAAAGTACTGTAGTGCTGCAGCATTGAGTTCACTGAGCACGATCGTGCAAACCCTCAGCACGGCCGAAGCACGCCCGTGCTGTTCCCCGTGCAGATTACAGGAATGTGAGTTTTCTGGAGTTTTATTTGGTCGTAATCTGCACGGCTTGAAGCACGGTTTCAGCACGCCCGTGCTCACATCGAGAAGACTTTAAAACCCTAGAAACTCAGTTTCTAATGGGACTTTTGGTGGGTGAACTTTGGGAGAAAGAAAGGGAGAGCTTTGGGGGTTCATTCTCCTCTTCATCAAGGGAATGGCAAGCTTATAGTAGGCCGATCGGGAGGAGATCTAACCACATTATAGATCCTCAGACAACCTCAAGGATGCAAGAAATTTGGGAGTTTTCAACTTCTTGTCTTTCAATTTCTTTGGCATTTTATTTGTTGGTTGTTGTCATGAGGGGCTAAACTCTTAAGGGAGCCCCGCGGTTGTTTGGATGACGTTGTAGCTTGAACTCATTTCTTTACTTGCAGTGTTTATGAATGTCTTGTTCTTTCAATAAATCAAGGTTATTGGCTATCTTGTATGTTGTTTAGTGCTTGATGCTTGGTAGTTAGGTTCTCTTATCTAGGCTTGTGAATCGTTATTGATTGTTGCAAGCAGTGGGAGTTGAACTTAGGGCTCAGCAGCGCTAGAAACCACATGCTTATAGCATAACTAGGTTTAGAACTGAAGACATCTCTGATAAACACTGAGAAAGACCGAGTTAGTGAACGTCGGAAATCCAACCCCGGGGCCCCATCTCCTCCATCGAGTCAATCCTCAAACCTTCCCTTGGTGAACTTCCCTTTCCTTAACCTCCTTGAATTCGACCCAGAATCAAATCCATCTTTTTCTGTTGGTTAGATATTAGAGATCCGACGAGTATCAAAAGCTATACCAGTCCCTGTGGATTCGACTACCCGACCTAAAGGGTACACTTTACTACTTGTACGACCCGTGCACTTACGGATACGCAAGGGGCGTACCATATCCGGATAATGGTCCCCCTAGGATTCGGGTGTTGGATGTAGATTACAAGTGTTTCTAAACGATAACAATGAGTAGTGGGTATCCTAAGGTATAACGGCCCCTGCCTCCAGGTCGGCGATAACTAGTACCCTACGAGGTCTCGGCAGAGAATTGTCTCGACGCCTCACACCATATATGACTGCTTAAAACTCTAGGGATCCCAAACATATAACGGATTCCTAAAAGTAGATCTAACCCTGCCTCCAGGTGAAAGATCCCTAACCCTCTACGAGCTCCCGACGGAGAATTCTCTCGACGCCTCACACCACATATGGTTGCTTGACACTTAGGGAATATGGAGATTGGAGATATCTATCGGAAGGGAAAGGGGATACTCCGCTATCTCACGGCTCACCCTCTCAACCCTCTTTACTCTTGGTAATTCTAAACCTAGCGGTGATATCTCTCTTCACTAGATTGAATAAAACATGCAAGGCAATTAATAATGGAATCAAAAGCACAAGCAAGCATTAAGAACTCAAGAGTAAAACTCAAACTGATAAATTCGAATAGAAACACAATGTAAATGTAACGAAAATAAGAATCCTAGGGTTTACATGTCCGAATACCCTCCAGGGGTTTAGCTCTCCATGGAAAATCAAGAAGTGAAGGCCTTGATTGATCCCGGCGCCACAAACAACTTCGTCGATGTGAAGGAAGCCATTCGCTTGAACTTGCCATACAAAAAGGAGCAAGGATGGCTTAAAGCAGTGAATTCTAAGGCCACGCCTATTGCCGGCATCGCTCGCGACATCAAGGTACGCCTAGGAGATTGGCAAGGTAACTTAGATTTTACCATCGTGGCTATGGATGATTATCCCATGGTACTCGGTATGGAGTTCTTTGACCGGGCTAAGGCCGTGCCCGTTCCATTCACCGACACCATGTGGATACTTGAGGGAATGATGAGGATGGCGCCCTTAAAGAGAGAAGGGTACCCTTATGAGAAGAAGCTTTCGGCCATTCAGCTTGTAGAGGAAGAAGAGATGAGCTTCAGGACAAGCAAATGGACCGAGTCAAGGAAATCCCGCTCGAAGTGTCGACAAGGACGCAGCGACGAGGGCGTCGCCAGTTTAGGTGGGGGAGGATGTCACGCACGGCGCGGCACGGCACGGTGCGGACCGGAACACGCCGGGCGGATCATGACATGAAGGGTTACCATGAGTAGTTAGATATTCTAAGTGTGTCATGATAACCCTTGTTGTGTGGTAGCTTCTAGACTTCTCCCCATAATTCCGGAATTGAGTAGAATAATACGGAAAATGGTCGAAGCTTAGATATTTTGTAAGAAGTGTATGGAATTATCTAGATGGCAAATAATGGCCGTCGGATCAAATTGATCCCCACCGTCCATTGAGGAGGTGGAGGCCTATAAATACCCCCCAAGGGAGGGCCTTTGGGGCAACAAGTGAGAAGTGTTGTAAGCTCTCTTGTACAAGCCTTTTGCATCCAATAAAATACGAGTTTGGGAAGTCTCCAAGTCTCTCAGGTACGAGCTCTCCCTAAGCCTCTTATTTCCATAAGTCTCTGGCTATTTGGTAGGAAAACCAAGGCAAGGGAAGGAGTAGGCTGACTTGGTCGAAGGGGAACGATCAAGTGCCGCACACGACATCGGTAGGAAGTCCGAGTGTGTGACATACGTCGCCGATGGCTTCCTTGATGCTATGCCGGAGGAGGAATCGATCCAAGTTGGTGAGGAAAGCTTCCCAAAGCCGCAAAGAACTCCTTCCGAGCCCTATCCGCCTTGTCACTTGAAGGTAGCCGAAAAGATCCCTAAAAATTAACACAAGGCGGCTTTTATAATTTGAATTTGGGGCTTCACGCGGGCATCCACACAGGCATTCGCACTCTTATGTACTATAGCCACACGCCCATGTGGAAATTCCACACTGCGTGAACAGTACTTTTCCCCGAAGTACTGTAGCCACATGGGCGTGTGGCTCCTCAGGAAGGTCACAGGGGCACCCACAGGCCCATGTGGGTGCCCTTGTGCTCTTCTGTTTCATGTTTTTTTCAATTTTCCGCAAGGCACAGGGGCACTCACACCCCCTTGTGCCTGCCCTTGTGGATTTTCAGCAAAACATGAAACAATAAAGTCCAAGGCCAATTCCTCAACTTTAAACTTCTAAAACATTCTAGATTATGCCACACATGTATAATTATCATGAAACACCAAGAATATACAATAAAAACGCAGCAACGACAGAATTAACGCAAAGTCGCCTACTCAAGCTAGTTATTACTACATAATTAAAAACTAACTACGAAAGCAATAAAATGACTTGGGTCACCTCGCAAGAAGTGCTTGTTTTACGTCATTAGCTTGACGTACCTGATCTCTTATGGAGGTTCATGTAGGTTAGATATCTTCTTAGCGGCCTTTACTTGATAATTCAGACAATATGTTTGCATGGGAGGCGAGTAATGAGAAATCTTGTTACCAGTTGAAAAGCGATCACCCTCTTCTCGTGTGCATGTATCTTTTATACTCTTGAGGTGCTTCTTGCGGTAACGCTTTGATATTGTCATGCGACGGAAAATTCTCTTCAAAATTCCAAGCTGTGGTTGATCCTCAATCACTCGAACCTCCTGCAGATTGGACTCCTCCTCTTCCAACTCAAGCCACCCCTCATAGGGGTCAGGGTAAAACATCTCCTGCATATACTCATCGACAAGCTCATCATTAACATCAAAAGAATAACATGTGTCATTAAATTCGCGAGGGTGCATCATAGCATCTGTGAGGCGATAAGTGATCTTTTCGTCTCCAATGCGCAGAGTCAATTCGCCCCCCTCCATATCTATCAGTGTCTTGGAGGTTCGAAGGGATGGCCTCCCCAGGATCAGCGGCACTTCCACGTCCTCATCGACATCAAGTACTACAAAATCTGCAGGGAAAATATATTTGTCAATCTTAATCAAAAGATCTTCAATGATACCTCTAGGATGTCGAATTGAGCGATCAGCTAGCTGCAACGTCATTTGTGTTGGCCGTGGCTCTCCTAGCCCCAATTTCTGGAAACTTTTGTATGGCATTACGTTGATGCTTGCTCCTAAATCAGCTATAGCTTTCTCTTGACCTAAACCTCTGATGACACATGGAATGATGAAACTCCCAGAATTTTTCTTCTTGCTTGGGAGGTTCTTTTGAAGTATTGCAGAACAACTCCCATCCAAGATCACAGCTGCACTTTCTTCAATTTTTCTTTTGTTAGTCTAAAGATCTTTCAAAAACTTTGCATGCTTGGCATTTGTGATAATGCCTGGACAAAAGGAATGTTGATGTGCAGCTATTTGAACAGTTCCAGAAATTTCTTGTTTTGCTCCTCCATTTGGTCCTTCTTCAGTGGTGAAGGGTATGGTACTCAAGGTACGTAGGCAGGAGGTGTTGATGGTACTTCCTTTTCTTTCTCCTGGACCTTAGGCTGCACTTGCTCTGGTTCTTGCGCAGTTTTCTTCTCTTGAGCTCTATTCTCTAACTCTCGCCCGCTTCTCAACGTGATTGCCTTCACATGCTCTCTTGGGTTTGTCTCTGTATTGCTCGGCAGGCTTCCTTGAGGTCTATCGGCCAAAGACTTCGCTATTTGACCGACTTACGTCTCCAAGTTGTGCAATGACGCTGTGTGGTTGCGAAGTGTCGCCTCCACGTTCTGAAACCTGGTGTCAGTAGATTATATAAACTTAGAAAGTACATTTTCCAGTTCAGAAACCTTTTCTGGAATAGAGGGTTGTTGTAGGAAAACCGGAGGAGCTACTGGCTTCTGTTGGCCCTGATTGCTCCATGAGAAGTTCGGATGGTCCCTCATCCCTGATTGTGGGTATTCGAATAGGGGTTCCATTGCCCTCTCATTGGATTCCCAACAAAATCCACTTGCTCAATTGATGGCGATACCCCCAATGATATAGGACAATCTGCAGAGCTATGCCCACCTCCACAACTATCACAAGTGCTAACTGCAGCTACTCTTGAAGTCGTAAGGGTGTCTAGCTTCTTGCTCAATGCTTCAACTTGGGCTGCTAATGATGTAACGGCATCAACATCATGTATTCCTGCAACCTTCTTCTTTTCCCTTGAGCTCCATTGGAAACTGTTAAGAGCCATGTCTTCAATGAGCTGCCTTGCATCTTCTGGGGTCTTGTTACACATAGTCCCACCTGAGCCCGCATCTAGGAGCTGCCTAGTGCTTGGATTCAGTCCATTATAGAAAGTGTGTATAATCATCAATCCGGGAATCCGTGTTGGGGACATCACCGCAGAAGGTTCTTGAACCTTTCCCATGTCTCGAATAGAGACTCCAACTCATTCTGAAAGAAGGAAGAGATCTCATTGCGGAGCTTCGCTGATTTCCCGGGAGGGAAATATCGTGCAAGAAAGGCTTCCACCATCTCGTCCCAAGTCGTGATGGACGCTCTTGGCAATGATTGGAGCCATTGTTTGGCTCGTCCCTTCAATGAGAATGGGAAGGTCCTCAATCGAATCGCATCATCCGATACCCCGTTGATCTTGAGCATATCACAAACCTCCAAGAAGTTTTCAACATGGGCATTGGGGTCTTCATCAGGCAGCCCATTAAACTGCGCGGACTACTGAACCATCTGGATGAATGCCGGCTTCAGCTCAAAATTGTTAGCCGCGATGGGCGGTCTAACAATGCTCGACTGTGTTCCTCGGGCTGAAGGTTTCGCAAAATCAGCAAGTGTCCTTGCTTCATCTTCGTGGTCCGCCATGGTCGCAGATCCTTCGGCTTCAACTTCAACTTGCTGTTCTTGAACAACTTCGGGCTCCTTGCTTCTCTTGTGAAGTCTTCGCTCAATTTCGGGGTCTCCTTCAACTAATGTCGATGGGTTCCCTCGGTCATAAACTGGAGCTGCAATCAAATAAACAAAAGAAAATGAGAACAATGAAAGTAGAGAGGATGGAATAGGAAAACAGTAAAAATAAATGAATGGCTAAAGTAACAAAATACTAGCGTTCCTAATATCCTAGTCCCCGGCAACGGCGCCAAAAACTTGGTGCGTCTCCGCAACAACACAGCAGGGTGATGTGTGTCAACCCCTTGCGTTACCGCAAGTGCACGGGTCGTCAAGTAATAAAAGTGGACCCAAAGGGTCGGGTTGTCGAACCACAGGGAACAGAAGTACTAGTAGTAGCTTCTCTCTTGTTATCTAGCCTAATGAGTGTAGTATGTGATGATCTAATGTCCAACACTAAGAGTGTCACTACAAGTGCGCAGGGAATAAAAAGGAAAAGAGTTATCAATCAATAAAAGTGAGGTATCCGGACAATGCTCCCCCTAGGATTCGGGTGTTGGATATAGATTACAAGTGTTTCTAAATGATAAGAATGAGTCGTGGGTATCCTAAGGTATAACGGCCCATACCTTGGTACGTCCCTTGCGTAACCGCAAGTGCACGGGTCGCACAAGTAGTAAAGTGTACCCTTTAGGTCGGGTAGTCGAATCCACAGGGACTGGTATAGCTTCCAATACTAACGTCCCGCTTAATATCTAACCAGACAGAAGATGAAGGAATTGACTTTGGATTAATTTCAAGGAGGTTAAGGGAAAGGGAAGTTCACTAAGGTAAGATTGAGGTTTGACTTTGGATACTGTAGAACAGCACTGTAGCTTTTACTGTAGTAGTTACTGTAGTTCATCACGGTTTTTTCGGCAGAAAAGTAAAAATCCCAAGAGGTCAGCATACCGGCTGTATGCTGACCCGTTTACCCATCCGGATTTGGGTGTTTAAAAGGCTCTCTAGGGCATCTTTTGAGGGGACTTTTGGCCACCATTCTCCACCGTCATCTTCTAGGGTTTCAAGGCAAGTGGAGAGGACAGATCGGAGGTGGAAATCAAGGGGAGAACAGGTTTTGCTATCAAGGAGAAGATCTAGGAGCTTGCCGGCGCGGATCCGACAAGTTCTCATCACCACCTTCTAGTATTCATCTTGAGGGAGTTTGCTTTGAGTTTTATCTTGTATTCTTTGTATTTTTTGCTTACTCCTTTGTTGATGATGAACTAGACTCCCAAGGTCGCCGGGCATCCGGTGAACCTTGGGATGAACTTGCTTTGTATGGATGCTTAGATTTACATTCATGGTATTTGGTTTGTTTTGCGGTTCATGCTTGGTGTACTTTGATGTATTGGTATGCATGAGAACTCTGTGTATCGATTTCTAGCTTTTAGTAGGTTGCTTGACCATCGCCCTACTTTTAGACTCCCAAGCTTGGAAGGGATACATGTACAAATACGCCGTGACCATCGGGTATTTTGTACCCCTCCGGTATTAGGGTTGCGCCTAGTTTGTGCTCCAACCCTAATTTGAGAATCTCGTGCCTTTAATGCAATCGTAGGAGGATTTGGGCGGAATGAATTCCATATCAATACTGCATCGGAATAGGGGCCAACTGCCGTGACCATCAGGTTGGCCTACTTTAGGATTCTCCTGGCCAAGAACCACCAGTGCCCGTGTAATTCTAGCTTCCTACTAGCTTTAGTAATCCTGAGGGGATCCTAGCTCGGGACCTCGTACTTTCATTGCTAATTACCTCCTTGATATGCTTATTTGGTGTGCCTTAGTCCAACCTGTTTATAGTTATCTTTGTTAGTTTTCTTATCTTATTCTAATTCTCTATCTTATTTAGACTAGACAGTGCCGTCTAGGGGGAAGTAATAGCAGCTCTTGGGACCCCAGGGAATACGACCCTCTCACGCGTGCGTGAGAGGTATTACTTGACGACCCGTGCGCTTGCGGACAATCGACCAGAACAAGACATTCATAAACACTGCAAGTAAAGAAATGAGTTCAAGCTACAACGTCATCCAAACAACCCCGGGGCTCCCTTAAGAGTTTAGCCCCTCATGACAACAACCAACAAATACAATGCCAAAGAAATTGAGAGACAAGAAGTTGAAAACTCCCTAATTTCTTGCATCCTTGTGGTTGTCGAAGGATCTACAATGTCGTAAGATCTTCTCCCCATCGGCCTACCATAAGCTTTCCATTCCCATGATGAAGTGGAGAATGAACTCCCAAAGCTCTTCTCTGTCTTTTCCCAAAGTTCGCCCACCAAAAAGTCCCTTTAGAAACTGAGTTTCTAGGGTTTTAATGTCTTCTCGATGTGAGCAAGGGCGTGTTGAAGCCGTGCTTCAAGCCGTGTAGATTACGGCTAAATAAATCTCTAGGAAACTCACATTCCTGTAATCTGCACGGGGAACAGCACGGGCGTGCTTAGACCGTGCTGAGGTTTTCACGACCGTGCTCAGCGAACTTAGGCTGTGCTGATTTGTGGCTGAACATTTCTGCAATTTGCACGGGGGAACAGCACGGGCGTGCTCAAGCCGTGCTGAGGTTTTAACGACCGTGCTCAGCGAACTCAGGCTGTGCTGATTTGTGGCTGAATTCTCCTGCAATTTGCACGGGGAACAGCACGGGCGTGCTCAAGCCGTGCTGAGCTTGATGAGGTTTCTTCTAAGACCTTTAGCTTATAAAATTGTTCCAAAACACTTCTTCTTACTTCAGGACTTTGATATCTGCATGACAAACAACAAATACCTCAAATAGCACCGTACTTGGAGAATTACAGCCAAAATATTCAATAATGATGAGAGTAAAGTGATGAGCGCATTTCATATATATATATTGCATGCTTTACCTTTATCATTATTGAATATTTTGGCTATAATTCTCCAAGTACGGTGCTATTTGAGGTATTCGTTGTTTGTCATGCAGATATCGAAGTCCTGAAGTAAGAAGAAGCGCTTTTGGAACAATTTTAGAAGCTAAAGGACTTAGAAGAAACCTCATCAAGCTCAGCACGGCCTGAGCACGCCCGTGCTGTTTCCCGTGCAAAGTGCAGAAGATTTCAACTACGATTCAGCACAGCCTGAGTCCGCTGAGCACGGGTGTGAAAACCTCAGCACGGTCGAAGCACGCCCGTGCTGCTTCCCGTGAAAATTACAATAAAATGTAGCCATAGATCAGCACAGCCAGAGTTCGCTGAGCACGGTCATGAAAACCTCAGCACTGTCTAAGCACGCCCATGCTGTTCCCCGTGCAGATTACAGGTTTGTGAGTTTTCTGAAGAGTTATTTGGCCGTAATCTGCACGGCTTGAAGCACGGCTTCAGCACGCCCGTGCTCACATCGGGAAAACATTAAAACCCTAAAAACTTAGGTTTTTGGGGGGCTTTTTTGGAGGCGATCTTTGGGAGAGAGAAAGGGAGAGCTTTGGGGGTTCATCCTCAGCTTCATCAAGGGAATGCCAAGCGTATGGTAGGCCGATTGGAGGGAGATTACACGACATCGTAGATCCTTCGACAAACTCAAGGATGCAAGAAATTAGGGAGTTTTCAATTCCTTGTCTTGTAATTTCTTTGGCATTGTGTTTGTTGGTTGTTATCATGAGGGGCTAAACTCTTAAGGGAGCCCCGGGGGTGGTTGTATGACGTTGTAGCTCGAACTCATTGTCTTTACTTGCAGTTGTTATGATTGTCTTGTTCATTTCAATAAATCAAGGTTATTGGCTATCTTGTATGTTGTTTAGTGCTTGATGCTTGGTAGTTAGGTTCTCCTATCTAGGTTTGTGAATCTTTATTGATTGTTGCAAGCAGAGGGAGTTCAACTTAGGGCTCGGCAGTGCTAGAAACACGTGCTTATAGCATAACTAGGTTTAGAACTGAAGACATCCCTGATAATTACTGAGAAAGACTGAGTTAGTGAACGTCAGAAAACCAACCCTGGGGCCCCATCTCCTCCATCGAGTCAAACCTAAATCTTCCCTTGGTGAACTTTCCATTCACTTAACTTCCTCGAAGTTAGTCCAAAGTCAATTCCTTCATCTTCGGTTTGGTTAGATATTAAGTAGGACGTTAGTATTAGAAGCTATACCAGTCCCTGTGGATTCGACTACCAGACCCTTTGGGTACATTATACTACTTGTACGACCCGTGCACTTGCGGATACACAAGGGGCGTACCAAGTTTTTGGCGCCGTTGCCGGGGACTGGCAACTTCTAAGAATACGGACAGCCTTAGTAATCTAACCGTTTACTTAGCTTTTAATTCCTTTTCTTTTGTTCTTATTTTATTTTATTTGTATTCTTTGTTTTTGTTCTTTTGTTTTTCTTTGTTTTACTTAAGCTGTTTAATTTTTTCTTTTCTCTTTTTGCTTTGAGCTTGAAAATCCATATCTAATTTGTTTCTTTTGGTGCTTTTGCAGGAGCAGTGTTCCTCAGTCGTTTTATCTTTTTAGAGAGGGAGTACCATCCATAAGATGGAAGATCTTTTGAACGCATTAAGGAGACAGGGCAATCCCCATTTTAAAACAGAAGTAGGAGATCTTGACGCTGGCAGACAGCTAATAGAACTACTTTCTCGACCATCAAACGAAAATTACCGGAATGTCTCTCTGGAAGAAGCTGTGCAGACCTTCAGCAAGAAATCTCATGGATGGTCAAGAAATCAAATTTTCGCAGAAGAAGGAAAGCCTAATAGCCAAACGGAGCTGAACTATACAGAGGAGGTCATGTCAGTAAACTGGTGCAGTGATTCAATGGAAAAACATACTGGGCGGAAATTGTTGGGAGAAGAATGTACAGATAAAAAGCCTACTCAGGACAGTGTGGACCGCCTGAATTGTGAGGATCAATTATTGCACATAGTGGGTTCCGAATCTGGAAAGGAGCCAAGCTTTCCAACGGCAGACATCGAAGGTGCAAAGATTGAGCTGAAGAAATTACCTGACCATTTAGAATATGCTTTCGTAGGAGGAGATGAACAGTACCCAGTAATAATTTCTGCGACCCTTGATGATGAACAAAAGGGAGAATTATTACAAGTATTGACCACACACAAGAAAGCTATAGCCTGGTTAATTTCAGATATCAAGGGCATCAGTCCAGCTTTCTGCACACATAAAATCCTTATAGAAGATGAAATTAAGCCGAGGGTGCAACCACAACGGCGATTGAATCCTAATATGCAGGAGGTGGTCAAGACAGAGATCAAGAAACTTTTAGATGCTGGGATCATTTACCCTATTTCGGATAGCCCGTGGGTGAGTCCAGTGCAAGTAGTGCCAAAAAAGGGAGGTATGACGGTGATCCAGAATGACAAGAAAGAAGTGATTTCTGCTCGCACAGTCACTGGATGGCGGGTGTGCATCGATTACCGGAAATTGAATGATGCTACTAGAAAAGATCACTTCCCTCTCCCATTTATTGATCAAATGTTGGAGAGACTTGCAGGACACATGTATTACTGCTTTCTAGACGGGATGTCAGGATACTTACAGATCCCAATTGCACCTGAAGATCAAGAGAAGACTACTTTCACCTGTCCCTATGGCACCTTTGCATATCGTCGTATGCCTTTTGGTTTATGCAACGCTCCTGCTACATTCCAGCGCTGCATGATGTCCATTTTTGACGAGTTCATCGAGGATTTTATGGAGGTATTCATGGATGATTTTTCAGTTTTTGGCAATTCATTTGATAATTGTTTGTCCAATTTGAAGAAAGTATTAGCCCGATGTGAAGCAACAAACCTGGTACTCAGTTGGGAAAAATGTCATTTTATGGTCCAGGAAGGAATAGTGTTGGGTCACAAGATTTCACAATCCGGAATAGAAGTAGATAAGGCGAAGATCTCCACAATTGAAGGACTAGCGATTCCGACCACTACGAAGGATATCAGAAGTTTTTTGGGACATGTAGGGTTCTACAGACGTTTTATTCGAGATTTTTCAAAAATTTCAGCACCCATGACAAAACTCTTAGAGAAAGATGCTCCTTTCAATTTCGACGCAACATGTCAAGCTGCTTTTGAATTGCTGAGGCAGAAATTAGTGGAGACCCCAATTTTAAAAGCACCACTTTGGGATCGACCTTTCGAACTAATGTGTGATGCTAGTGATCGAGCTGTGGGAGTGGTACTAAGGCAGCGGCACGATAAACAATTTCATCCAATCTCTTACGCAAGCAAAATGTTGACCGCAGCCCAAGAAAATTATACGACAACAGAGAAGGAGCTGCTAGCTATTGTTTACGCTTTCGATAAGTTCCGGCAGTACCTGGTTCTCTCTAAAGTGATAGTTTTTACCGATCATGCAGCATTGAGGTATTTGATGACTAAAGCGGATGCTAAACCAAGGTTGATACGGTGGATCCTACTGTTGCAAGAATTTGACGTGGAGATAAGAGATAAGAAAGGCATTGAGAACGTAGTGGCAGATCATTTATCCCGTTTAGAGCACTCCAATAATACTTGGCAAAATTCTGAAATCGTAAATGATTCTTTCCCAAAAGAGCATCTATATCTCACAGAAACGAAAGACCCTCTAGATGTTTCAGTTCCATGGTTCGCAGACATTGCAAATTATCTGGCAGGGGGACTGATCCCAGAAACCTTCTCTTATCAACAACGAAAATTTTTTTTTTCAGATGTCAAGCATTATGTTTGGGATGATCCGTATTTGTATAAGCTCTGCGCAGATGAAATGGTAAGAAGATGTGTTTCAAGAGAAGAGGGATGGAATATTTTATTGCAATGCCACGCGGGTGTGCTTGGAGGACATTTTGGACAAAACAGGACCGTGGAGAAGGTGTTATCAGCCGGTTTCTTTTGGCCTTCGCTTTTCCGGGACACCAAGACTATGATCGAATCTTGTGATGCCTGTCAGAGGAGTGGAAATCTATCTAAACGGGACGAGATGAAGCAGACCCCAATTCAACAGTGTGAAGTTTTTGATGTGTGGGGCATTGATTTTATGGGCCCATTTCCCTCCTCAAATGGGTGTCGATATATATTGGTTGCAGTAGACTACGTGTCTAAATGGGTAGAGGCTCAAGCACTTCCTACTAATGATGCTCGGGTTGTTGTGAAATTTTTAAGAAAGCTGTTTGCCCGTTTTGGATGCCCAAGAGCTATTATCAGAGATAGAGGGTCTCATTTTTGTAATGCCCAATTCGAGAAAATTTTATTGCGACTTGGCGTTACCCATCGGATCGCTACAGCATATCACCCTCAAACGAGTGGACAAGTGGAAGTCACCAACCGGGAAATCAAACGAATCCTAGAAAAAACAGTACAGTTCAGTAGGAAGGAGTGGGCAGACAAATTAGAAGAAGCTCTGTGGGCATACCGGACCGCATATAAAACTCCTACGGGGCACACACCATATCGGTTAGTGTATGGTAAAGCTTGCCATTTACCTGTCGAACTGGAACATCGAGCTTACTGGGCCATTAAAAAGCTACATTTCGATTTGACAAAGGTGGGAGATAAGAGGAAATTTCAATTAAATGAGGTAGACGAACTCAGACAAGCCGCTTATGAAAATTCTGTGCACTATAAAGAAAGGGTTCGAAATTTACATGACAAGCGGTTACGGACTGACAAACAGTTTGAGATTGGAGATCAAGTGTTGTTGTTTAACTCCCGACTGAAATTGTTCCCTGGAAAATTGAAATCGCGTTGGTCGGGCCCATATCAGGTTACAAGCGTCTACCCGTATGGGGCCATCGAAATATCTCATCCTGACCATGGCACTTTCAAGGTGAACGGGCATCGGTTGAAGCACTACATTAGTCCCACTGTTTTATCAGATATCGAGGGTGTGCAGAGCATCCTGCTTATTTCACCTACTTGAATTCGCTGAGCACGGTCGTGAAAACCTCAGCACGGTCTAAGCACGCCCGTGCTGTTCCCCGTGCAGATTACAGGTTTGTGAGTTTTCTGAAGAGTTATTTGGCCGTAATCTGCACGGCTTGAAGCACGGCTTCAGCACGCCCGTGCTCACATCGGGAAAACATTAAAACCCTAAAAACTTAGTTTTTTGGGGGACTCTTTTGGAGGCGATCTTTGGGAGAGAGAAAGGGAGAGCTTTGGGGGTTCATCCTCAGCTTCATCAAGGGAATGCCAAGCGTATGGTAGGCCGATTGGAGGGAGATTACACGACATCGTAGATCCTTCGACAACCTCAAGGATGCAAGAAATTAGGGAGTTTTCAATTCCTTGTCTTGTAATTTCTTTGGCATTGTGTTTGTTGGTTGTTATCATGAGGGGCTAAACTCTTAAGGGAGCCCCGGGGGTGGTTGTATGACGTTGTAGCTCGAACTCATTGTCTTTACTTGCCGTTGTTATGATTGTCTTGTTCATTTCAATAAATCAAGGTTATTGGCTATCTTGTATGTTGTTTAGTGCTTGATGCTTGGTAGTTAGGTTCTCCTATCTAGGTTTGTGAATCTTTATTGAGTGTTGCAAGCAGAGGGAGTTCAACTTAGGGCTCGGCAGTGCTAGAAACCACATGCTTATAGCATAACTAGGTTTAGAACTGAAGACATCCCTGATAATTACTGAGAAAGACTGAGTTAGTGAACGACCGAAAACCAACCCCGGGGCCCCATCTCCTCCATCGAGTCAAACCTAAATCTTCCCTTAGTGAACTTTCCATTCCCTTAACTTCCTCGAAGTTAGTCCAAAGTCAATTCCTTCATCTTCGGTTTGGTTAGATATTAAGTAGGACGTTAGTATTAGAAGCTATACCATTTCCTGTGGATTCGACTACCCCACCCTTTGGGTACATTATACTACTTGTACGACCCGTGCACTTGCGGATAGGTAAGGGGCGTACCATAAAGCATGCAATACATATATATGAAATGCGCTCATCAAATACCCCCAAACTTGAATTGTTGCTTGTCCTCAAGCAACCTTATTCCCCTAATAAAGTGATGAGTGCATGACCTCTGATCTCAACAAATTAAAAGAGTTACTGAAGCTTAAGGAGTTTCTGAGAACTAGTGACTTAGTCAATTGAAGGCTTGTGAAAGATTTTACTCTCACTCCGTACTACCGTGTGTGTGTGTCGCCTCCTGGAGCATGTCAAAACTGTTCTTGAGGGGGTCTAGTACAAGCTCTTTTCTTCTCAATATTTTCGCTGCTAACTCCTAAACTTGGTAGTAGCTTCATACACCCTAGAGGCAGCCATTTCACTTGATATGTCATCAAAAATGACATTTGTGATGCCTAAAATCTGACTACTCAAGTGCGGCTTTCGCTTTTTCTAAAGTGATAGCTCTTCCTACCATCTTTTTCATAAAAATTGACATGGCATCAAAAATGGAATCCGACTTGTCACAAAATTCTAGCTTTTATTAATTTGAGTTTGGAGTCAACATCTAATTTTTCAGCCTTATAAACTAGCCCTTCCTCTAACAGAGTAATAACACAACAGAAGGCTAAGTGTTAGCATTTGGGTTCCCAAAGTAAGAGCAAAATAAAACTTTAAGTTCCACAAAAGTGCACTAATAAGCTCAAAAACTCCTAGCTTAGCAATTCTCAACCAAAAAATTCATAGATCGTCCTAAGTCATGCACAACATCTAATCATATTAGAACACAAGTATACAACTCTCCCCCACACTTGAATGAAACATTGTCCTCAATGTTTAAAGATTTAATCATGTAAAACAATGAAAATGATTTCAAGGAAAAGTGAGTGTTGGGAAATTTTCACCAAGTTAAAGGAGAGGTGCCGAAGAAAAATTCCATGGCACACAAGGGCAGGTGTTAATCGCCGGTTAGGGAGGAGTCGTTTGAGACAACCAGCAAGATAGATATTCATAAATCCTGAGATGCACATGCAAGCATTAGAGACAGAAAATAAACAAAAAGACAAAGATCACACTAAAAAGAGATCAGTTTAGTAGGGGACTCCCCTTGCTAACTGGCTCAAGAAAAACAACATCACACTAGAAACAAAATAAAAACAACATGATAAAACGTCAAAACCCGGCGCTCTCAGAATCGGAATCAGACTCCGATGGAAGGTCGGTGGTGTCGACGCCTACACTCCGGGACGTAGAAGGTCCAGCGGCACGACGAGGAGGTGGAGACAGGGTGACGTTGAGGTGAGAGGCCAACCGCTGTATGCTCCGGATCATCCATCGCCGGAAAGAAGGAGAACACGCTGGAGGAGAGTCCGGAATGTGGGTGGAAGTGCGAGCGCGTGGGGTGCGAGGAGATGATGGGCCGGCGGCGTCAGGAGGAGAATCAGGGACGCTGGCAGCAGGGGGGCCTGGTGTCTGGTACCCTGGGAGGTGGACGTGGATCGCAGCATCCCCATCGCCCGGAGCGTGTCCACGGAGACAGGAAGTACGCAACCTACCATCCGCATAGCACGGGTGCCCGCCTAGAGTCCCATACCTCGAATCAACCATGTTATGTAGGACCCGCAGAAAATGGCACCGACCCTGGAGTCCTGTCCCTGATGCTGGATGCTAAAAGCCACCTCGTAGCCGAGGTGCATCTGGAATCCGTCCAGCATGCTCAGCAGGAAGTCGAAGTCGCGGTGACTAACGACTCCTGTGCTGTCTCCCCGCCCTGTGATCGAGTGACTGTGAATAAAATGGATGTACCCGAGGACTGGGAGACGAAGAGATGAGGCCTTGGAATGGCGAGGGTTGTACTCCCGGTCCGTGCTCAGTCGCTGCCAACAAGCCTCCTGGGACTCGCTAGGTGGTCGGGCGACGAGGAGGCCATCGTACTCTGGAGTCCTGGTGAACTCCTCTCATCGTACAAGCCCAGTCTGACAGAAAACTCAGTCAGACTCATATGGTGTAGCTCACCTAGCGCCTGGAACTGTACTGTGCCGGCGCGGTGGTAGCTGACTGGGCCTCGAGACAACTCGAAGGTTGCAAGGACCTCCAAAGACAGCTCCCGGTAGGCGGGGTCGGTGATGGAAAGCAGCCTCGTCCAGGCGCCCCCGCCAAGGTAGCGGCGCACGTCTGCCTCCAAGCCCACCTCGCGGAGGATCTCCCAATCTATAGCTCGCATCTCGCCAAACCGCTTGGCGCTCAAACGGTCATGGCGCTCCTGGTGAATGGGGGCACCGAAGGCTGGCGCAGGGGGAGCGGCTGGGGTCGACGACTCCCCTCTAGCTCTCTTCGAAGGAGGGCCAGATGTAATAGCCTTCCTCGGCATGATCTGTTGAGAGAAAAATATAAAACTGTTAAGATCAACAGTGCAACACGGGCGTGCTCCAAATCTGCACGCCCATGTAATTCAAAAAGAAAGGGTTTCCAACGAGCACGGGCATGCTTAACAGGCACGCCCGTGCTTCCGTGTAATTCTAGATCTCAAATCAGAGCACGGCCGTGCTTGAGTGAACACGGCAGTGCTGCCAAAGTCCAGCTTCGGCTCCGACGGACTCTAACTCAAAAATCGTCGGAACAAATTTGTTTAAACTCAATCAAAAGCACCCTAGATGTCTCTAAAGATGAATTTAGATGTTTTCAAGAAGAATAATAGCATATAATCAAAGATTTAGAAATAAAACACAAATCTAGGGTTCGTCGACTTACCAAAAGTTTTGAAGAAGGAGTAGAAGCGATAAAACTCCGAGAAACCACGACAACCACGAAAAAGGAAGCACAAGGGAAGAGAGTCGCCGGTGAGAAGAAAGAAAGGGTGAACGGCGCGCTTAAAAAGAAGGAAATCGCAGGGAGATGGACCGTCGCGCTGAGCACGGCCTCAGCACGGCCGTGTTGTGCCCGTGCTTAAGTAAATTCAACAAAAACGAAGAACTCGGCACGTCCGTGACGCGTGCACGGGCAGCGTGCTCAGGGACTCAGCACGGCCACGGCATGACCGTGCTTCTCCCCGTGCTGCTTAGAAATGATCAATCTTGAAAAACCTGGGAATTGCACCCCCATCAGCACGGGGGTGTTATGCCCGTGTTGGGCCTGGAACCTTCCCTCACGAAGAAAAACACGCCGGATTCAAAACAAAACAAAACAAAAACACAAAAACACACAAAACAACAACCACAACAAGAAAAAAAAACAAAGAAAAGAAATAAATCGGGTTGCCTCCCGATAAGCGCTCTTTTAACGTCACTAGCTTGACGGGTCTAGTCTCATCTTAGGATGGTTCAAAGACATACCTTTCCTCTTGGTGCCCTGCAGACCAACATTCGAAGAAAGGACAAAAAGAATTTATCAAAAATGCCTCACCAAAGCTAAGGTCATTAGTAGGACTACGTTTTGGGGTAGAGGCTTGTTGTTTCTTCTTTTCCTCTACCTTCTGCCACCATGTCTGGGCCTTTGATACCCTGCCTTTCCTTTTCTTGGCTTTCATTGCTGGTTGACAAATGCTTGATGGTGTAACATCGATGGCTTCCTCTTGGTCTATGAGCTCTTCATCTGGAGGTTCCTCACCTAACAAGTCAGTAAGATGATCCTATTGCCAAATTTCCTGCACACAATCACAAATAACGTCATCAGTAGCGTCTAAGAAATAGCAAGAATCATCGAATGTCATGGGGTGTCTGATAGCCTCCTTCAGCTTGAATACCACTTCCTCATCTCCCACTCTTAAAGTCAATCGACCATCCTTTACATCAATGATGGCTTGCGAAGTAGCTAAAAATGGTCGACCAAAGATCAAGGGGACCTCAGCCCGATCATCCAAAGCCAGAAAAACGAAGTCTACCGGGAATATGAACTTATCTACCTTCACCAAGATGTCCTCAACAATTCCCAAGGGTTGGCGGGCGGAGCGATCAGCAAGCTGGAGCGTCATTTGAGTTGGCTTGAGTTCCCCCAACCCCAGCTTCTGAAAAATCTTTAATGGCATGAGGTTGATACTTGCTCCTAGGTCAGCCAACACCTTTTCATCCATCATTCCTCCGATTGTGCACGGAATGATGAAACTTCCCGGATCTTTTCCCTTCTTGGGAATTTTATTTGAGATGATGGCAGAACATTCCTCACTCAAGGTGACCGTCGAAACTGCTTCCAATTTCCTCTTATTGGTCAACAATTCCTTGAGGAACTTGGCATACTTCGGCATCTGGGAGAGAGCTTCCACGAATAGAACATTGATGTGCAATGTCTTAAACATCTCCAGAAACTTCTTGAACTGTGCCTCCTGTTGGTCCTTCTTGAGTTTTGCTGGATAGGGCAATGTAGGCTTGTAGTCTGCTACCAAGTCTTTCCCTTTGCCCTTATCCTTCATCCCTAAGCTTGCCCCTGAATCTTTATCCTGAACTTCCACCTCTAATTCTTGTGGGGATTCTTGTTGTGCTGGTGGAGTTGAGGGTTCCAGTTCCCTGCCACTTCTCAAAGTGACTGCCTTGAGGGACTCCCGGGGATTAATTTCTGTATTACTCGGTAGAGCACCCTGGGGTCGTTCAGCAAGCGTCTTGGAGATCTGTGCAACCTGACGCTCAAGGTTCTGTAAAGAGGCCTGCTGATTCCTCATCATCTCTTCATTCCCTGTGATTTGGGCATCATTAGCTTGAATGTATTGAACAAGGAGCGCTTCAATAGAAGATCCTTTCTGTTCTGGTGGTGAAGGCCTCGAAAATTGAGGCTGAGTCTGCTGCTGCTGCTGTTGCTGAGGGAGGCGCTGCTGCCCCTAATTCTGGTCTTTCCGAGAGAAGTTAGGGTGATTCCTCCACCCTGGGTTGTAGGTGCTGCTGTAGGGGTTGCCTGAATACCTCTGATTTTGACCAATAAAATCAACTTGTTCAGTCACCTGAACCCCTTCTGACAAGTAACTGGGCCCTGCTTGACTTGGCCAACTATCCTGACTGCCGCCTTGTCGAAGACTGAATCTGCATCGTGTCAAGTCTTTTAGAAATAGCTTCGACCTGTGCTGCCAAGGTAGTGAGTACATCAACTTCATAAAGGCCGGCTGTCTTCACCGGTTTGTTCCTTTCGGAGCTCCATTGATATCCATTGGAGGCCATGTTTTCAATCAGATTCTGTGCCTCGTTGGGTCTTTTGCTACACAAGGAGCCTCCTGCTGCGGCATCCAACATTTGCTTAGTGGCCACATTCAATCCATTGTAGAAAATTTGGATTTGCATCCATTCCACTATTCCATGCTGCGGGCACTTCCTCAACAATTCCTGATACCGCTCCCAGGTATCATACAGTGTTTCAGATTCGGGTTGCCGGAATGAGGAGATATCACTTCTCAGCTTGGTGATCTTGGCTGGTGGAAAATATCTGGTCAGAAACTTTTCGGCCAACTGTTCCCAGCATGCAATCGAACCCGCTGGCAAGGAACTTAGCCATTGTTTGGACCTCCCTCGCACAGAAAACGGGAATAACCTAAGACAAACAGCATCCTCAGACACATTGTTTGCCTTAAAAGTGTCACAAATTTCCAGGAAGGTTGCAAGATGGGCATATGGGTCCTCATCTTGGAAGCCATCAAATTGGCACATCTGTTGCACCATTTGGATAAAATTGGGCTTCAGCTCGAAGTTGTTGGCCGCAACTGGGGGCCGCACGATACTAGACCTAGATCCTTCCAAATTAGGCCGGGCATAATCTGAAATGCTCCTCTGATTTCCAGCCATGTTTTCCTCTTGGTCCACTTCAACACTTACTTCCACAGACCCGGTTTCTCTTAAGTGAATATGTCGTTGTCTCCGATGAAATGTTCGCTAAATATCCGAATCTGGAGACGCAAGATGGGAGGAATTCCCCCGGGTCATACACCGCACCTACACAAAAACCAAAAGAAAGAGATGAGACATGAACTTTCAGGCTTAATGCAAAAAGAGAAAAAAAAAATAAACAGCTTAAGTAATACAAAGAAAAACAAAAGAACAAATAAAAGAATACAAGTAAAACAAGAACAAAAGAAATAAAACTAAAAGCAAAATAAACGGTTAGAGTACAAAGACTGTCCGAATTCTTAGAAGTTGCCAGTCCCCGGCAACGGCGCCAAAAACTTGGTACGCCCCTTGCGTAAACGCAAGTGCACAAGTCGCACAAGTAGTAAAGTTTACCCTTTAGGTCGGGTAGTCGAATCCACAGGGACTGGTATAGCTTCCAATACTAACGTCCTGCTTAATATCTAACCAGACAGAAGATGAAGGAATTGACTTTGGATTAATTTCAAGGAGGTTAAGGGAAAGGGAAGTTCACCAAGGGAAGATTGAAGTTTGACTCGATGGAGGAGATGGGGCCCCGGGGTTGGATTTTGATGCGTCTCCGCAACAACACAACAGGGTGATGTGTGTCAACCCCTTGCGTTACCGCAAGTGCACGGGTCGTCAAGTAATAAAAGTGGACCCAAAGGGCCGGGTTGTCGAACCACAGGGAAGAGAAGTACTAGTAATAGCCCATCTTTTGTTATCTAGCCTAATGAATGTAGTGTGTGATGATCTAATGGCCAACACTAAGAGTGTCACTACAAGTGCGCAGGAAATAAAAGGAAAAGAGTTCTCAATCAATAAAAGTGAGGTATCCGGACAATGCTCCCCCTAGGATTCGGGTGTTGGATGTAGATTACAAGTGTTTCTAAACGAAAACAATGAGTCGTGGGTATCCAAAGGTATAACGGCCCCTGCCTCCAGGTCGCCGATAACTAGTCCCCTACGAGGTCCCGGCGGAGAATTCTCTCGACACCTCACACCACATATGACTGCTTAAAACTCTAGGGATCCCAAAGATATAACCAATTCCTAAAAGTAGATCTAACCCTGCCTCCAGGTGAAAGATCCCTAACCCCCTACGAGGTCCCGGCGGAGAATTCTCTCGACGCCTCACACCACATATGGTTGCTTGACACTTAGGGAATGTGAAGATTGGAAATATCTGTCGGAAGGGAAAGGGGACACTCCGCTATCTCACGGCTCACCCTCTCAACCCTCTTTACTCTTGGTAATTCTAAACCTAGCGGTGATCTCTCTCTTCACTAGATTGAATAAAACATGCAAGGCAATTAATAATGAAATCAAAAGCACAAACAAGCATTAAGAACTCAAGAGTAAAACTCAAACTGATAAATTCGAATAGAAACACAATGTAAATCTAATGAAAATAAGAATCCTAGGGTTTACATGTCCGAATACCCTCTAGGGGTTTAGCTCTCCATGGAGCGAGTCACAAAACAAGTAATAAATTCAGAAATAAGTTCCAAAGACATAAAGAATAACCCCCTTAAATCCGTGATGATGGTCTTGATGGGTAGTTTCCACGTCTGGATTGAATCCACTCCGAAGCTAGGTCGCCGATGGCTTCCTTGATGCTATGATAGAGGAGGAATCGATCCAAGTTGGTGAGGAAAGCTTCCCAAAGCCGCAAAGAACTCCTTCCAAGCCCTAGCCGCCTTGTCTCTCGAAAGTGGCCGAAAAGATCCCTAAAAATTATCACAAGGCGGCTTTTATAATTTGAATTTGGGGCTTTACGCGGGCATCCACACGGGCATCCACACGTCCGTGTGGAAATTCCACACGGGCGTGTGAAGTACTTTGCTACAGTACTGCTACATTAAATGCTACAGTGATTTTTCCCCCCGAAGTCTTCCTTGGAGTCCACACGGTCGGGCACACGCTCGTGTGGTAGGGTGTGTGGCTTTCTCTACTTTGAAATCCTCAAGAACCTTCTTCTGCTTTGTACGGAAGCTGGGACATGGGCGTACTACTGCCTTTGTGCCCTTTCGGTTTGTGTAATGACTTGTACTCCTCCGAAAGTTGGCAACACCCCCATGTATATGAACACAACTTCTGATTGTGGCCTTGAAACGTGTCATCACACCGTATCTTTGCTTCTTCCTGTACGTCATGTCTCCAAAGCCCTGTTTGCACAAAAGAACACAAAACACACCTTGTTAATGCTAAAACCTGATAAAAGTGATGCTCAATGCATATAAACTGGTATTATAAAATATATATAATCAAGCACTTATCAGATTTCCGACGTTCACTAACTCGGTCTTTCTCAGTATTTATCAAAGATGTCTTCAGTTCTAAACCTAGTTATGCTATAAGCATGTGGTTTCTAGCGCTGCCGAGCCCTAAGTTGAACTTCCACTGCTTGCAAGAATCAATAACGATTCACAGGCTTAGATAAGAGAACCTAACTACCAAGCAATCAAGCACTAAACAACATACAAGATAGCCAATAACCTTGATTTATTGAAAGGAACAATACATTCATAAACACTGCAAGTAAAGAAATGAGTTCAAGCTACAACGTCATCCAAACAACCCCTCATGACAACAACCAACAAATACAATGCCAAAGAAATTGAGAGACAAGAAGTTGAAAACTCCCTAATTTCTTGCATCCTTGTGGTTGTCGAAAGATCTATAATGTCGTAAGATCTCCTCCCCATCGGCCTACCATAAGCTTTCCATTCCCTTGATGAAGTGGAGAATGAACTCCCAAAGCTCTTCTCTTTATTTTCCCAAAGTTCGCCCACCAAAAAGTCCCTTTAGAAACTGAGTGCTAAGTGCTTGATTATATATATTTTATAATATCAGTTTATATGCATTGAGCATCACTTCTATCAGATTTTAGCATTAACAAGGTGTGTTTTGTGTTCTTTTGTGCAAACAAGGCTTTGGAGACATGACATACAGGAAGAAGCAAAGATAGGGTGTGATGACACGTTTCAAGACCACAATTAGAAGCTGTGTTCATATGCATGGGGGTGTTGCCAACTTTCGGAGGAGTACAAGTCATTACACAAACCGAAAGGGCACAAAGGCAGTAGTACGCCCATGTCCCAGCTTCCGTACAAAACAGAAGAAGGTTCTTGAGGATTTCAAAGCATAGAAAGCCACACACCCTATCACTGTAGCATTTACTGTAGCGAAGTACTGTAGCAAAAAGTACTGTAGCAATTTACTATAGCAGTACTGTAGCAGAGTACTTCACATGCCCGTGTGGAATTTCCACACGGGCGTGTGGCTGGCCGTGTGGATGCCCGCGTAAAGCCCCGAATTCAAATTATAAAAGCGGCCTTGTGATAATTTTTAGGGATCTTTTTGGCCACTTTCGAGAGACAAGGCGGCTAGGGCTTGGAAAGAGTTCTTTGCGGCTTTAGGAAGCTTTCCTCACCAACTTGGATCGATTCCTCCTCCGTCATAGCGTCAAGGAAGCCATCGGCGACCTAGCTTCGGAGTGGATTCAATCCAGACGTGGAAACTACCCATCGAGACTATCATCACGGATTTAAGGGGGTTATTCTTTATGTCTTTGGAACGTATTTCTGAATTTATTATTTGTTTTGTGACTCTCTCCATGGAGAGCTAAACCCCTAGAGGGTATTCGGACATGTAAACCCTAGGATTCCTATTTTCATTAGATTTACATTGTGTTTCTTTTCGAATTTATCAGATTGAGTTTTACTCTTGAGTTCTTAATGCTTGTTTGTGCTTTTGATTTCATTATTAATTGTCTTGCATGTTTTATTCAATCTAGTGAATAGAGAGATCACCGCTAGGTTTAGAATTACCAAGAGTAAAGAGGGTTGAGAGGGTGAGCCGTGAGATAGCGGAGTGTCCCCTTTCCCTTCCGACAGATATTTCCTATCTCCATATTCCCTAAGTGTCAAGCAACCATATGTGGTGTGAGGCGTCGAGAGAATTCTCCGCCGGGACCTCGTAGGGGGTTAGGGATCTTTCACCTGGAGGCAGGGTTAGATCTACTTTTAGGAATTGGTCATATCTTTGGGATCCCTAGAGTTTTAAGCAGTCATATGTGGTGTGAGGCGTCGAGAGAATTCTCCGCCGGGACCTCGTAGGGGACTAGTTATCGGTGACCTCGAGGCAGGGGCCGTTATACCTTTGGATACCCACGACTCATTGTCTTCGTTTAGAAACACTTGTAATCTACATCCAACACCCGAATCCTAGGGGGAGCATTGTCCGGATACCTCACTTTTATTGATTGAGAACTCTTTTCCTTTTATTTCCTGCGCACTTGTGGTGACACTCTTAGTGTTGGCCATTAGATCATCACATACTACACTCATTAGGCTAGATAACAAAAGAGGGGCTATTACTAGTACTTCTGTTCCCTGTGGTTCGACAACCCGACCCTTTGGGTCCACTTTTATTACTTGACGACCCGTGCACTTGCGGTAACGCAAGGGGTTGACACACATCACCCTGTTGTGTTGTTGCGGAGACGCATCACTGAGTTTCTAGGGTTTTAATGTCTTCTCGATGTGAGCACGGGCGTGTTGAAGTCGTGCTTCAAGCCGTGCAGATTACGGCCAAATAAATCTCCAGGAAACTCACATTCCTGTAATCTGCACGGGGAATGATATGTGCTTGCATGTATATATTTTTGGAAATGTTTTCCACGCATGAGCATCACATTTATCAGGTTTTATCGCTAATTTCGTGTGCTTTGGTGTTCATTCATGCAATTAGGGTTGTGAAGACATGGTACGTGAATAATGGCGAGATTAGGTCATAATAGTGCCAAGTGGAGCTCTTTTGTGCAAATACGAAGTTCGAGACACAAATCGGGTTCAAACGAGGGGGTATGTGCCAACTTCTAAAGACTTCAAGACAATTCTTGTAGAAGGACACGAAGGCAGTCATGCTCGCTTGCTCCGATTTGTTCGAAGATTTCAAAAGCTCTCCAAGGTTTTATCATCATCAAGAAATACCACATGACCTTTCACATGGGCGTGTGTCCGTCCGTGTGACCTCGAGAGAAAAAACAGGCCAAATCGGGGACTAATACGAAGTTTTCCACAGGGCAGAAATTCCACATGGGCGTGTGGAATTTCCACACGGCCGTGTGGCTCATCCAGACGCCCGTGTGGATCCTCGAGATGGCCAATTATAAAGCCATTCTGAAGCGTTATTTGGGGAAGCTTCTTCCAAACTTGATAGAGGGTGACGGCTAGGGTTCAGGAGGTTCTTGCTACACTTTGGGGGGGTGCTTCTTCATCGTTTTTAACATCAATCTCTTCCAAGGAGGGCTATTGGGGGAGCCTTCGACGACTCGATTCGACGAGGTGTGCCCTAGGCTTGGAGGAAGGAACTCTTTGGAGAAGAAGGAGAAGCCCTTATAGACTATCGGCACGGAGCTAAAGGTGGTTTTATTTATGGATTGTTTGCATTTAATTTCCATTCCTTTCATGATTTTGTATTGCTCCTTGGAGAGCTAAAACCCTAGTGGGTACTTGGACATGTAAACTCTTGATTTTCTATGTTTCTATGACTTTATTGCTGTTCTTTAATTTGAGTTTTAATTCGAGTTTCAATCTTGTATGCTTCTTGGATTCTTCCTTAGAGTGACACTAGGGTTGAGAATCAAATCTAATCATCCTTTTGACGAGTGACCATCACCATTAGGATTAGATTAACCAAGATTGAAGAGGGTCGAGAGGGTGAGTTGAGAGGTAGCGACACGTCCCCTTTAACTTCCGGTGTGGTTTACCCTACCTTCTTATTCCAAGTTTTATTTTCAATCTCAAAGAGAGTTAGGCGTTGAGAGAGAAATCTTTCCGCCGGGACTTATTTGTGATTAGGGATCTTCTGCCTGGACCAAAGGGGTTGGTCCATTTTTCGGAATAGGGTTTTTCATTTGGATTCCCACAAGCTCTTCGCAGTCACACGTGGTGTGAGGCATCGAGAGTCTTTCTCTCCGCCGGGACCTCGTAGGGGACTAGTCAGGGTTGACCTTAGGTTTGGGACCCTGTATCCTTGGATTTCCACAACTCGTTGATTTTCATTGCAAGAAGAGGTGCTTAAGTTTTGCACTAGAAACTAGGATTCTAGGGTAGCATTGTCCGAGTACCCCATCTTCATATTGATCTTATTCTACACCCTAGCTTTCATTTTCAGAACTTTATTTCTATTTCTTTCTTGTTCTATTTTCTTTCACAACATCAATCGATTTATCTTTGGCTACTTAGCAAGGTGTGATTGTTCTTACGTCTACTCCCTGTAGATTCGACTACCCACCCGTTTGGATACTTTATTACTTCGACACCCGTGCACTTGCGGAGTACACATGCAAGTGTGTGTCAAGTTTTTGGCGCCGTTGCCGGGGAGTTAGGCGTTTTAGGAATTGTTATACTTTGTTTCGCTAGTCATTTTTCGCACATTCTATCTCACACTTCTTTTACTTCCATTATTCTAATCTTTATTTCCTTGTACGTAATCATTTTATTCATTCTCCACTATTCTAAGGTTTCTACTCTTTATCAACTTTGTAGGAATCATGATCGACGAAGCAGAACTGTTTGAGAAGATAACCGGAATGGTGAGAGACGTTGAGCAGAAAATGAATTGGTTCACCAAGGAATCATCTCCACATAATTATTTGCAAAATTCAGCTGAAGTAAACTATTGTGTGGGGGAGGTTAACCTGGATCCAGATGGAGTTACTGAGGGACAAGATTGTGATTTATTCAGAGTACTCACTCAATTTGAAGAAGCAACACGGTGTTGTACAAGCGGAGAATTAGAGGAGAGTTTAGAAGAGGCCCTTCATTGATTTGATTCTTCTAATAAGGGCGAAGAGCAAGAAATTTTCTCTTTGGGTGTCACCGATGAAACCTATAAAAAAGGTGGGGTGGAAGGCATAGAAAATCTCGAAACCCAACAAGGTACACACATTCAAGAAGGGGGCTTAGAGGAAATTTCCGAAGAAGAATCTGAACAGTTTGAGGAAATTGATAGACAGAAGGGGAAATGATTACAACCATCCATTGAAGACCCACCTGATTTGGAGCTTAAAACTCTACCAAAACACTTGGAGTATGCATTTGTAGGCGAAGGATCAAAACTCCCGGTCATTATATCTTCGGGATTATCCGTGTCTCAAAAGGATAAATTAGTAAATATGTTGAAGAAGCATAAGACTGCCATTGCTTGGAAAATTTCTGATATTAAAGGTATAAATCCTTCATTCTGCACTCACAAAATATTGATGGAAGATAATTATAAGTCAGTGATCCAGCCTCAACGTCGTTTGAACCCAAACATGAAAGGGGTAGTGAAGGCAGAGGTAGTTTTGGATGCAGGTATTATTTATCCGATCTCTGACAGTGCGTGCGTGAGTCCTACTCAGGTTGTCCCTAAGAAGGGAGGCATGACTGTAGTGAAGAATGAACGGAATGAATTAATCCCAACCAGAACAGTCACAGGGTGGAGAGTATGTATTGATTATAGAAGGCTAAATGACGCAACTCGAAAGGATCATTTCCCGTTACCATTCATTGACCAGATGTTGGAAAGGTTAGCTGGGCATAATTTTTACTGCTTCCTTGACGGTATGTCGGGCTATTTTCAGATTCCCATTGCACCCGAAGATCAAGAAAAAACTACATTCACTTGTCCCTATGGGACTTTCGCCTACCGAAGGATGCCTTTCGGGATGTGTAATGCTCCAGCTACTTTTCAACGATGCATGACCGCCATATTTGATGATCTTTTGGAGGACATCATGGAAGTATTTATGGATGATTTCTCGGTGCTCGGGGACTCATTTGATAGCTGTCTGCAGAATCTGGAAAGGGTCCTCAAGAGATGTGAAGAAACACATTTGGCGTTGAACTGGGAGAAATGCCATTTCATGGTCCAAGAAGGAATAGTTTTACGGCATAAAATTTCTAAAGATGGGATGGAGGTGGACAAGGCAAAAATTGAGGTGATCGAGAAACTTCCCCCGCCAACCAACGTGAAGGGGATTCACAGCTTTCATGGACATGCCGGTTTCTATCGGTGATTCATTAAAGATTTTTCAAAAATCACTCAACCATTAACAAAACTTCTTGAAAAAGATGCATCTTTTGAGTTTGGGAACGAATGTTTAGCTGCATTTAACCTGCTGAAGGAGAAGTTGACTCAAGCACCAATTTTGATCACACCAGATTGGAACGCTCCTTTTGAGCTCATGTGCGATGCCAGTGATTATGCAATTGGGGCAGTGCTAGGGCAGAGGAAGAACAAACATTTTCAACCCATCTATTATGCGAGTAAAACACTCACAAGCGCACAAGAGAATTATACTACTACAGAAAAAGAGTTGTTGGCAGTGGTTTACGCATTTGACAAATTCAGGCCATATCGGATCTTATCCAGAGTCACTGTCTTCACAGATCATTCTGCCTTGCGTTATCTCATGAGCAAGACTGATGCCAAGCCGAGGTTGATCCGTTGGGTTCTGCTTCTACAAGAGTTTGACATGGAAATCAAGGACAAAAGAGGTGTGGAAAATGTGGCTGCTGATCATCTCTCTAGGTTAGAAGGTTTTGAGGGGTATAAGACACCGAAGCCGGAAATTAACGACTCATTTCCAGAAGAACACTTATACATAATTCATGGCGGATCGGCAGAAGAGGAAACACCTTGGTTTGCGGATTTTGCTAACTATTTGTCGGGAAAGGTTCTTAAGCAGGGTCTTACTTTTCAGCAAAAGAAAAAGTTTTTCAGTGATTTAAAGAACTATTTTTGGCATGACCCCTTTTTGTTTCGGATTTGTGCAGATCATGTAATCCGACGCTGTGTCTCTCGGGAAGAAGGCTGGAATATTTTAACACACTGTCATTCAGGCCCGACCGGGGGTCACTATGCTTCTGGTAGAACAGCCGAAAAGGTGCTTGCAGCAGGATTCTATTGGCCAACACTATTTCAGGACGCTCATCAGTATGTTCTTCGTTGTGATAATTGCCAACGGACAGGGAACCGCTCTCGGCGTGATGAGATGCCACAAAATCCTATTCAATTCTATGAGGTTTTTGATGTGTGGGGGATTGATTTCATGGGACCATTTCCAGGCTCCAATGGGAACAAATATATTCTTGTAGCAGTGGATTATGTATCAAAGTGGGTGGAAGCTCAGGCATTACCTACAAACGATGCGAGGACTGTAGTTAAATTTCTCAAGAAGCTTTTCTCCCGATTAGGAACACCTAGGATCATTATTAGTGATAGAGGAACACATTTCTGCAATAGTCAGTTCAAGAAAGTGTTAAAGCGATACGGAGTACATCATCGGCTCGCCACTCCCTGCCATCCGCAGATAAGTGGCCAAGTAGAGGTTACTAACACGGAGCTGAAGAGGATCTTGACCATGTCGGTAGAACGTGGGAAACGAGATTGGTCAGAACGGTTAGATGACACGTTGTGGGCTTACCGGACTGCATATAAAACTCCTATTGGAACTACACCCTATAATCTGGTTTATGGGAAATCTTGTCATCTTCCTGTTGAACTCGAACACCGAGCGTATTGGGCACTTAAGACAATGAATTTTGACCTTTCTCGAGCTGGGGAACAAAGGAAACACCAAATTAATGAGCTTGATGAATGGAGACTGAGAGCATATGAAAACACCCGAATCTACAAAGAAAGAATACGTAAATGGCATGATAAGCATATCAAAAACCCGAAAGAGTTCAAGGTGGGGGATGAAGTTTTGTTATTCAACTCACGACTCAGACTGTTCCCTGGAAAACTAAAGTCTAGATGGTTTAGGCCATATACCGTAACTCAAATGTCACCACAGGGGGCAATTGAGATCACCCATCCAGATAGAGGCACTTTCAAGGTAAACGGGCATCGTCTAAAGCCATATTTCGGTGGTGAGGTGAGTACTGTAGGTGCAGAGGTGTTTTTGTTACATGACCCCCCTTGAGTCTAGAGAAATAGGTACATCAAGCTAGTGACGTAAAACAAGCGCTTTTTGGGAGACAACCCAATTTTTAAAATTCTTTGTGCGAGTTGTACTTAGTTCTTCTTTCTGCAGTTTAGTTTTTTTGTTTAATTTGTAGTTTGTGTGGATTCATTGTTGGTGTAGTGCACTTTAGTGTTTTCAACGTTTCTGGCAAGTTAGGTGGTAATCCTGTGAATTTTGCGAGATTTCAGTGTAAACTTGTTAGTTTTCAACTTCTGCAGTCGTTCCATGTGTTTTCAATGATTTCTGCAGAGTTTAGATTATATTTGAGCTGAAAAATGGAAACACATGGCCATGTGGAATTTCCACATGGCCGTGTGGATGACTTTGTGAAAGAATTCTCTCATCCAGAGAATCCACACGGCCGTGTGGAATTTCCACACGGCCATGTGGATTTGTTCAGTAAGAACTTTCGCAATGCAGAGAATCCACATGGCCGTGTGGAGAAATTACACACGGCCATGTGGAAAATGGGGAGTTGAGTGAGGGTCATCCAGAGAATCCACACGGCCGTGTGGAATTTCTACACGGCCATGTGGAGTACTTAAACATGGAAAAGCCCCTTGCTCTTCATATTCCCCCAAGCAACCCTTCATCTTCAAGCGCCTACTCTCCAAGGATCGCGATGGTTTCTCTTCTCCTTCCATTCTCTCGCTTATTTAAAGGATTTGTAGGCCTTACTCGTTGCTACATTGTGAGATTGTACTCATCTTCTCCGGTAAGCCTTCTTCCCCTTTTCTTGCTATTAAACCTTCAATACTTGTTGTGGATGTTGAATCTTGTGTTTTTGCATGATATTTTCATGATTAATACTTAGATTATTGTTTAAAACACTTGTGCTCAACTGTGTAAATGATTGTATGAAGCGATGTGGATTCACCATGGTATTTTGGCCATGGTCGAAGATCCACACTTCCGTATGGAAATTCCACACGGCCGTGTGGATTGTCGGAGTGCCCCCTCTGGATTCCAGAGGAGACACACGGCCGTGTGGAAATTCCTCACGGCCATGTGTATTGGCTGTTTCTTTGTTCTGAGTAACCCAGAGGAGACACACGGCCGTGTGGAATTTCCACACGGCCATGTGGAATTCTGGGAACCTATTTTAAGCTCCGAATTAACTCGTTTACCTCTCTTATGCACAGGAATGGCTCCAAGAACAAAGATGCTCGCTCATAAACATCCGCGTGAGGCCCGTGAGCTCTCGCCCCCACCATTAGAGTTCGCCGTGCCCGAACATCAAGCACGGTTTGATTGGCTCTCGAAGCTGAAATTTGGCGAAACGCGAACTCCGGATTTGCAAGCTCTGGAGGCGATCGAACACGCACGTGCGAGTGAGTTGGCGGATGAAGTCCGAGAGCTGATCGCTGTGGGTGGTTGGAATCGACTATTGTGCATCAAAGACCCAGCCACTCGCGACCTCACTCTCGAAGTCCTCGCGTCGTTCGAGTTTGATCGCTCTCACACCGACAACCACCGGGCGGACACAGTTCGGTGTCGCACTTTTGGGCAGTACCACAGCATGAGCTTGACAGATTTCGATGTCGCCCTCAGCCTGTACGATCGAGATTTCATCCACACGGAGGAGTACGCGCAGCTACCATTCGACTACCCATTCCGCGTCACTCCGAGCCGAGTTGACCAAGGCCTCTTTGCTCCTCCGCCCTGCCCACAGGTACATTCATGCCATTCTGAGCAGGTCTATCAATGGGCGAGGAGACAGCACCGGCGTATTGGGGCGGCTGGACCTTCTTTACTTATATTCTATGGTCCAGAGCCTGCCCCTGCACCTGGGATATGTGGTGGCTGATTTCTTGAGGCATCAGGGACAATACGCGCGGATAGGAGTCCTCTTCTCGGGTCCTTACATCACTCGACTCGTCAGAGGGATGGGACTTATTGATGCTGTCCGGGGAGCTGATAAGGTCATTGTTCCCTCTCCACTAGGCCTTGATACCTTGCGTAAGATGGGCATGGTGAAGAGGGCCGCTCCCAACAGTATGTGCTTATTGATCCTTTCCCAGATGAGTCCGAGGAGTCCGAGGATGAAGATGAAGACTCCGAGGAAACCCGGGCAGGGCCGTCATCACAGCCCACACCGATGGCGCCAGAGGACACCCCAGCAGACGAGGAGGTGCCATCGGTGTCAGCACATGCATCTCCTCCGGCACATGAGCGCATAGACAGGCTTGAGGCTGCTGTAGGGACGCTCTAGACTGATCTCGTCGCCATGGCTGAGTACCACTCAGAGATGATGGCGCGCATCACTTCACTCCACCAGATGATGGTGAGAGGTAGCGACTCCACTTCGCCGTCCACTCCCAGAGCACCCCACGCACCTCCAGCATCACCAGCAGCACCAGCAGATGACGACGCTTGATGCGTCCTTTATTCTTCTTTTTATTTCCTTGTACTTTCATTTTTGTTGAGTCTTTGTGTACTCAGAAAGGTTGCACCTTCTGAGAGTTATCTTACTGTTTTTTATTTCTCATGTTTTTGTTTGAATTTGAGTTTGGTTTGTTTACTTTTGTAATCTTTTAATCTTGGTTTATGTTGAGTTCCACTGAACCCCTTTTTTGATGTGCAGATAGGCTTGTCAACTTGGTTTTGAGAAATGATCATAGGCACGGCCGTGTGGAATTTCCACACGGCCGCGTGAGCTTCACAACCTTACGCAACTTCACTTCCCGCTTTCACACCTCCATTCAAATACTACACTCAGAGATCAGGGGAGTGTTGTTTTAATACCCACGCCCTCATGTTATTATTTGTGTTCTTATGTTGCATGTTTGTATGAGTACATTGAGGGTAATGTACCACTCAAGTGTGGGGGGGATTTCACACTGCACACGTTCTTTATTCTTGATCATCACTTCCATGCTCGTCTAGCCAATGACAGTTCACCTTAAGGAAAAGGATTGTATTTTCGAATTTAGGTGAAATTTAAACTTCGGTTGTTACAATGCTCTAGTTTACTCGAAAAACTTAGAAAATTTTTGTCTGATTGCAATTCTTGCACTTTACTTGCTCTATTAACCCTGATAACGCTAGTTCAGTTCTAAAGGACATTAGTTTCATTTTCTTTGAGCTATATAAAAAAAAATTATTATAAAATGGTGCTCCTTTGTTCTTGGGGTGGAAAGAGCTACCACCTATTCTGTATGCAGCTACTCTCATAAGTCGGATACTAGCTATGCCCTAATGAGAGAAAGAGCTATCTAATATTCTGTGTGAAAGCTAACACTCCCGGGTGGAAAGAGCTACCACCTTGAAAGGGTGAAAGCCGCCTAGGAGGCATCTTGGGAAATGGCTATCTTTGAGGTTGTGTGCAGCTACCACCGATTTCTTTTTCCCAAAATAAGTCCTTGTATTAATAATGTTCAAGCGTAAACTTGGGGCTGGCATGAGTAAGTATACACACACACACGCTTTCAGATTTTATTTTCTTCGCAATTTGAGTTTTTGCCAGAGTTTTGGTTTTTATCTATTGATGTTTAAAATTTTCCCTTGTTGAGAATACTATCTTTATACACTTTTGGTGAACTTAAGGCCAAGCATTTTCATCACTCAACCTTTAATTCTCATGGTATGAACTTTGCTTGAGGACAAGCAAAAGCTTAAGTGTGGGGGAGTTTGATAAGTGCTTGCATGTATATATTTTTGGAAATGTTTTCCACGCATGAGCATCAACATTTCTCAGGTTTTATCGCTAATTTCGTGCTCTTTGGTGTTCTTTCATGCAATTAGGGTTGTGAAGACATGGTAGGTGAATAAAGGCAAGATTAGGTCATAATGGTGCCAAGTGGAGCTCTTTTGTGCAAATACGAAGTTCGAGACACAAATCGGGTTCAAACGAGGGGGTATGTGTCAACTTCTAAAGACTTCAAGACAATTCTTGTAGAAGGACACGAAGGCAGTCATGCTCGCTTGCTCCGATTTGTTCGAAGATTTCAAAAGCTCTCCAAGGTTTTATCATCATCAAGAAATGCCACATGACCTTTCAAATGTGCGTGTGTCCGCCTGTGTGACCTCGAGAGAAGAAACGGGCGAAATCGGGGACTAATACGAAGTTTTCCACAGGGCAGAAATTCCACATGGGCGTGTGGAAATTCCACACGGCCCTGTGGCCACACGGCCCTGTGGCTCATCCACACGCCCTTGTGGATCCTCGAGATGGCCAATTATAAAGCCGTTCTGAAGCGTTATTTGGGGAAGCTTCTTCCAAACTTGATAGAGGGTGACGGCTAGGGTTCAGGAGGTTCTTGCTACACTTTGGGGGGTGCTTCTTCATCGTTTTCAACATCAATCCCTTCCAAGGAGAGCTATTCGGGGAGCCTTCGATGACTCGATTCGACGAGGTGTGCCCTAGGCTTGGAGGAAGGAACTCTTTGGAGAAGAAGGAGAAGCCCTCATAGACTATCGGCACGGAGCTAAAGGGGGTTTTATTTATGGATTGTTTGCATTTAATTTCTATTCCTTTCATGATTTTGTATTGCTCCATGGAGAGCTAAAACCCTAGTGGGTACTTGGACATGTAAACTCTTGAATTTCTATGTTTCTATGACTTTATTGCTGTTCTTTAATTTGAGTTTTAATTCGAGTTTCAATCTTGCATGCTTCTTGGATTCTTCCTTAGAGTGACACTAGGGTTGAGAATCAAATGTAATCATCCTTTTGACGAGTGACCATCACCATTAGGATTAGATTAACCAAGATTGAAGAGGGTCGAGAGGGTGAGTTGAGAGGTAGCGACACGTCCCCTTTCCCTTCCGGTGTGGTTTACCCTACCTTCCTATTCCAAGCTTTATTATCGATCTCAAAGAGAGTTAGGCATTGAGAGAGAAATCTTTCCGCCGGGACTTTTTTGTGATTAGGGATCTTCTGCCTGGACCAAAGGGGTTGGTCCATTTTTCGGAATAGGGTTTTTCATTTGGATTCCCACAAGCTCTTCGCAGTCATACGTGGTGTAAGGCGTCGAGAGTCTTTCTCTCCGCCGGGTCCTCGTAGGGGACTAGTCAGGGTTGACCTTAGGTTTGGGACCCTGTATGCTTGGATTTCCATGACTCGTTGATTTTCATTGCAAGAAGAGCAGCTTAAGTTTTGCACTAGAAACTAGGATTCTAGGGGGAGCATTGTCCGAGTACCCCATCTTCATATTGATCTTATTCTACACCCTAGCTTTCATTTTCAGAACTTTATTTCTATTTCTTTCTTGTTCTATTTTCTTTCACAACATCAATCGATTTATCTTTGGCTACTTAGCAAGGTGTGATTGTTCTTACGTCTACTCCCTGTGGATTCGACTACCCACCCGTTTGGGTACTTTATTACTTCGACACCCGTGCACTTGCGGAGTACACACGCAAGGGTGTGTCAGGGAACAGCACGGGCGTGCTTAGACCGTGCTGAAGTTTTCACGACCGTACTCAGCGAACTTAGGCTGTGCTAATTTGTGGCTGAATTCTCCTGCAATTTGCACGGGGGAACAGCACGGGCGTGCTCAAGCCGTGCTGAGGTTTTAACGACCGTGCTCAGCGAACTAAGGCTGTGCTGATTTGTGGCTGAATTCTCCTGCAATTTGCACGGGGAACAGCACGGGCGTGCTCAAGCCGTGCTGAGCTTGATGAGGTTTCTTCTAAGTCCTTTAGCTTCTAAAATTGTTCCAAAACACTTCTTCTTACTTCAGGACTTTGATATCTGCATGACAAACAACGAATACCTCAAATAGCACCGTAGTTGGAGAATTACAGCCAAAATATTCAATAATGATGAGGGTAAAGCATGTAATACATTTATATGAAATACGCATATGAACACAGTTTCTAATTGTGGCCTTGAAATGTGTCATCACACCCTATCTTTGCTTCTACTTGTACTTCATGTCTCCAAAGCCTTGTTTGCACAAAAGAACACAAAATACACCTTGTCAATGATAAAACCTAATGAAAGTGATGCTCAATGCATGTAAACTGATATTATAAAATATATACAAACAAGCATTTATCAATAAACAACAAGATTGAACAAAGCATAGATCAAACGCATGATTAAAAACGCCCTAGATAACGTGATGAGGAAGAAGATGAAGTGTAGGCCGAAGGATGCTTTCACTCCCTCGGATCTCCTCCCACAAGGATGATATCCTCAATCCAAGAGAGCTTAACCTCCTCGTCTCCTTGATCTTTTTCCCGGTGATGGTTGCTCTTCCTCTTACCCTGGGAGTGCTCTCCAATAGCCTCTCTCAAAATGCCCCCAAATTGGCTCCCCAAAGAAAGCCCTAAAAACACCCTTTTATACCCAGGAACCATGCGGCCCCGTATATGGGCCATATGGGTGTCGTCTAGGGCACCAGGTCCACAACTTTGTGATCCATACGGCCTGCATACTGCCTGTACAGTTCTCTGGATAGCAACTTGAAACGGGTTCACTGCTACAGTGCACATGGACCGCTTTCTTCTTCTTTTCGCCCAACATTGTATAGTTGTGTTCTCCATGGTTTCCTTATACCCTACAAATCAAATAGCACGCGATTAAGTATAAAAAGGGCATAAATTCTTCATGAACTACATGCTAGTTGTATGAAATACATGCATGAAAATACTTACATTTAGACACTTATCATCTACCTCGACCCCGGATTTCGAGATCTTGTACCCCGGTACTATCTTTTCCTAAACCATGAAATGACATTTCTTCCAGCTGAGTACAAGGCCTGTTTCCTCACATCATGCTAGCACTTTCTTCAAATTGTCCAAACTGTTGTCGAATGAGTCTCTGAAGATTGAAAAAGCATCCATGAAAACTTCCGTAATATCTTCAATGAACTCGTCAAAAATAGACATCATGCAGCGTTGGACGATGGCTGGAGCATTTCATAGCCCGAAGGGCATACATCAGAATTTGCAAGTAATCCAACATTCCATCCAAGAAACAGTAATACATGTGTCTTACGAGCTTTTCCAACATTTGATCTATGAAGGGAAGTGGGAAGTGATCTTTTCTAGTGGCATCATTCAATTTTCAGTAATCAATGCAAACCAGCTATCCTGTGACCGTACGAGTAAGGATTAGCTCATTCCTTTCGTTTTGGACCACTGTCATACCACTTTTTTTAGGAACTACTTGCACCGGGTTGACCCAAGGACTATCAAATATCGGATAAATTCCCCTGCATCATGGAGCTGCTTTTCCTCTGTCTTGACCACTTCCTTCATATTGGGATTCAGTCCTCTCTGCGGTTGCACCTTTGGTTTAATTTCATCCTCCATGAATATCCTATGTGTACAAAATGATGGACTTATTCCCCAAATGTTCGAGATTGCCCTTTTGTCAGTTGTTAGCACTTGGAGTAACCTCTCCTTCTGATCAGGCTCTATGTTTGCTGCTATTATTACTCGAAATTGCCTGTTGTTCCCTAAATTAGCATACTCCAGATTTTCAGGTAATTTCTTCAGCTCAGACTCGGTGGGCTCGGTGGCTGATGGCATCGGACATCTCTCTTTCAAACTCTGAAATTATAACATCAACTTCTCCCTCTGCTCAATTGAGGTCAGCTGAGATGTCCGCATTATCTTCAACTGTAGCTAGTTCCTGGTGGATGGACCCAACTTTCTCGGTGTCATCACCCTGCCATGAACGTGAGCTTACTGCCATGACTTCCTCAATATACTGTTGTTCATCTTGTTTTTTTAGCTATTCCCACACTTCCATACACTGATTTCCTGACCATAGCTGTGACTTCTCACAATAACTATTCACTATCTCTTCCAGACTAATGTTGCCATGAATTCCAACTGTAGTACCATCCAACAATATGAATGATGATAGTAGCTCTGCCAACTGAGGTTCCAGACGGTGATAGCCCAATTCTAATCCTAGTAAATGATAATGAGAGGTTCCCAGAGCAGATATTAAACCCTCCATTTCAACAACTTTACCTCTCTCCAACATGAACTAGCTAGAATGAAATTGAGTTTGGTGGTAGGAGACTAGTGGAAAGGACAATAACAAATTTTATGAACAAAAGGTAAAAAGAAACGAGAAAAATAAATTGACTAGAATAATAAGACTTGAAGATTCCCTGAAAGTTGCCAATCCCCGGCAACGGCGCCAAAACCTTGGTACACCCCTTGCGTATCCGCAAGTGCACGGGTTGTACAAATAATACAATGTACCCTAACGGGCCGGGATGTCCAATCCAAAAGGATTGGTATATCTCTCAATACTCTTTTGCTGTTTAATATCTAATCGGTCAATAATTGAGGTTGAACTAAGACTAAGAGTCTAGGACGAGGATAAGTAGGAGAAGGAAGGAGCGGAGGAAAATCCTGAAAGGTTGCTTAATCGGAGGTAGGGCCCCGGATCAATCCCTCGGTATCACTTGTAGTCAAATTCTCACAAGGTTTATCAGGTACATCCAATGCTTTTTGTGTGTGCTCTATAAGCCCTATTGCAGCTATGGCGAAGATAAGCATCAAAATAGCGGATGCACTATGTGGCCTGATAAGTATACAATTGTGTCTATTTTATATATTGAATTGTATACTTATCGAGTTAGTATTAGAGTAATTTAGTGGAATACGAGTCTAAATCGAGTATGAATTCGAAGGCACCAAGTGTAGATGTTCATTCGAGTCTAAGAAGCGTGATAGATGTTCATTCGGATCTTCATCTGCCAACCCATCGAACTGCACGGAATTCTGTATCATGCCGATAGATCTCGCCAAGTCAAAGTTGTTTGCGGCTGCAGCGAGCATCTGTATACATGATTCCTCACCGGTAAATTGTGGTCGCTCATAATCCGAAAGTGTCCTCCTCTGTTCTGCCACACTGTTCGATGTCCCTTCTTCAGTAGGCAGAGGATCAACTGATGCTTCCACGGGGCAGTTAGAGGAACTCAATGCTTCCCTTAACCTCCTGCGCAAAGTTCTCTCGATCTCTTCGTCAACTTCGATATAACCGATGGGGTTCCCACGGGTCATAAAATCCCCCAAAGCTGCAAGGAGGTGAACACTAGTCAGTGGGAACGGTAAGCAAACGAGTACACAATATAAACTCAAGTTCCACTGGTAAAACAATAACAACCAAGCAAGAGAATAATAAAATAAAAAAAATGAAATTAAAATGCAACAGAAAGGTAGAGACAGAAAAGACAAAGAAATTGACTAAGCCAACGTCTATGAGTTTTCCTAATGTTCTCGGAGGTTCCTCGGCAACGGCGCCAAAAACTTGATGGTCGCAGCGCGCGTCGCTAAAAAGTGGGCACATGGCTCCCCGGCCGCAAGTGCACGGGTCGTCAAGTAATACCTCTTGTGCGGGCACAAGAGGGTCGTATTCCCTAGGGTCCCAAGATCCACTATTACTTCCTCTTCGACAATTGTTTAGCCGAATCAAAACAGAGGTTGTTGTAATGAAATGAAATTTAAACTAACGATAGAAACTTTAATCAATGACAAGTTGCGCACAACGATGAGAAATCAAATAGAGAAGACAAGGCCCCAAGCGAGGATTCCCCCGGGAGAAATACAAGCAAGGATGCTATAAAAATAGGTAATGCATGCATGGAGTATTGTTTTGGTCCGTCTAGGCTCGGAAGTCGACTACCCCGGAACCTCTATATTGTAGCCCTAATCCAGTACAAGTTTCTTTATCCAAAGGATACTAACACAATGTCATTGGGATTAAGGAGCCTTGGTTGGAGTTATCTATAAGCAATTTCGATAGGTAAACTCTACAACCTACGGGAGGCTACCGGAACCTCCGGTGTACCGGTACAATGAGTCCCTCTTTATACTATGTGGATCTAATGCAAGAGCGCACCTCGCACAGCCAAGCACAATGGATAAAATGAAATGCAAAGTTCTCATGCAAATCACTACAATTAATCACACAAGGTATGAAACCAAATTACACACCATGCATTCATTGAATTAAAAGCATAGCATCCAATACAAGTATTCCTCCCAAGGTTCACCGGTTGCCCGGCGGCCTTGGGAGGTTTAGTTCGACATGAATAAGAAGGGAAGTTTGCACAAATAAAAATACATCAACAAGAAAAACTCAAAACTCCCTCTTGACCGTGTCGACTAGGGTTGATGAAGACACTTGCCGAATCCGCATCGGCAAGCTCTAGGATGATGATACTCAAGTCTCACTGTCTTCTCTCCCTCGATTTCACACCCAAACGACCTCTTTTGATGAAGCTTTGAGCGTAGGAGTCTCCGGAGGCGTCGGTGGCCAAAATCCCCCAAGAAAAGCCCTAGTCGGGCTTAAATACCGTGACCAGTGTGCGGCCTGTGTGCGGGCCGCACAAGTGGCCGCACACCCGTCTGCCAGGGTTGTGCGGCCTGTGTACAGCAGGCACACAGGCCCTAACAGGGCTTGGGTTGTGTAGGAACGCTTGGGTGCCCTCCGGAGCTCGTTTATCCTTCGTTTCTTCGCTCCTCGGCCTCGATTTTCTAGTTTTAAATGCTCCTCACAACATACTAGTCCGTGGATGCCCTGAAATAAGAAAAACAAGAAAAGCACATCAAAGGGCAACTGTTGTATTCAATTAATGCATGAAAGTATAAGTAGTTCACCATTACAAAACAGTGTATTTAGACACTTATCACATCTCCATGACTGTGCTCTGAGAGCCGTGACGGTGCTTATGATTTCTTGAATCTTCTATGAAGTGCACGGTTGGGGAGCACGGCCTTGCTTGCCTTGACGAACTCCATCTTCGGTCGTTTTGCTATGAATCTTCATCAAAAACACTTGTTATTGCTCCAAAACCTAAATAACTGCACAATGAACTAGAAATACCTCAAATATTACTGAACCAGGCAGATAGTGTGATGAGTGCATTATATATATATGTTTGATATGCATTACACCCGATATTTACTTGTCCTTTTTCTATTACTTGTTTAGTTCGGTGCTATTTAAGGTATTTTGAGTTTATTGTACAGATATTTAGGTCTTGGAGCAAGTAGAAGGGATTTAGAGGAGAATTCACATCAAAAGCACCTAAAAAGAAGTTCGTCAAGCCAAGCACGGCCTTAACACCGGCGTGCTCTTAGCCGTATAGTTCACAGGAATTGGAAAGCACGAGGAAGCACGGTCAGAATGCCCTAAACACGGTCGTGCAATGCCAACACGGCCTCAACACGGGCGTGTTCCACCCCATGCAAATTACAGGCTGGCAGATTTTTGGGGGGGGGAATCAATGTAGCAAAGTACTGTAGCAAAAGTACTGTAGTACCGAGAACTCAGAAGCCCGCAATCTACATGGGCGTGCTTGCATCGGGAATGACTTTTTAAGGCCGAATTTAGGGTTTCTTGAGGGGCTTTTTGAGGGGGATTTTCTTCTCCCCTTTGGGGGAGGCTGCGGAGTAGTAAAGAGGCACCTTTAAAGGCTAGATCCGGACCAAGAGATCATCGTATGAGTGGAGGAACGTTGGCAAGATCATCATCGGACACTCTCCGACAAAGATTGTGAAGCAAGAAGGGAGTTGATGAATTTCATCTCATTCTCTTGTTATTTACCTTGTGTTTCTTGTAGAATCATGAGGGGCTAATCGTTCTTCGGTGCCCCGGTTTAAGAACTTGGTAGTTGTTGTATTTGAATGCTTTTATTGCAATGTTTATGGAGTCTCTAATTCTCTCTGTTAGATCTTTGGTTGTTTACTTGAATGTTGGTTGTTGAGTGGCATTGATTGCTTAATTCCTTGATTTCCTCTTAGCTTGTATATCTCATTGATTGATACAAGAAGTGGAATTTTTCTCTTACTCTCAATCCCACTATTTACATTATCCGCATTAGGGCAACAAGACTCTAGAACATAGGGATCTTGAGACGCACCTGATAAACCTTTCAAGAATTTTAGTATAATTGACACCAAGGGACTACTCCGGGACGCTACTCTTTTGTTTGGATCTCTTGTCACCTTAACCCTGTCCCTCTTCTAGCTATCCTCACTTTCTTATTTTTATTTATAATTAAATCTCAAACCAACTATTGAGCCGGCTAGATATTAGAAATCCAACGAGTATCGAAAGCTACACCAGTCCCTGTGGATTCGACTACCCGACCCTACGGGTACCCTTTACTACTTGTACGACCCGTGCACTTGCGGATACGCAAGGGGCGTATCAATTTTTTGGCACCGTTGCCGGGGACTGGCAACTTTTGAGAAAGTTTTCATTTCTAGTAATCTAGCCATTTTTTTTCTTTTCTTCTGTATATACTTCACTCGGTTATTCTTCTTTTGTTTGTTTTGATTTTTGATTAATTGGTTTTGCAGGCACTCTCTACCTCAGGAGGGTTAAGATATGGAAGAATTGCTAGCAGCTTTGGGACACCATCATTGTTCTTCGTCTTTTGACCATCATAGGAATTATCTCCAACCTGAAAAGAATTTGATGGGTCTGTTATCTCAATATACACAAAATGACTATGCCAATAATGCTGAGGGTTTCCATAGTTTTACAAGCCTAGAAGAGGTCATATCTTCTTATCAAGAAAAATCATTACAATGGGAATGCGAAGTAAATTCATGGGATCCTATATACCAAGTGAATCAAAGAGAGATGCGGAGTTTGGAACAAGCCATGCTAATGCCAATGGAGGTGATACAAGGTGATGGGAATGTTGATAACAGAAATACCATCTCGGACAGAGAATTTTCAATGATTGAAGTGGACGAATTTCTTTTTGAGTTTGGAAATCCACCACAAGAGCAAGAGCCCAACCTTGAAAACCTATTGGCAAGCTATGCTCAGGGATCTGAGCCCCTTTAGAGGAACAATCACAGGGAGGTGAATTGAGTTTGGAAGACGTGGTGGCTAAATTTATCCAAAACACCGAAGCCAGCTTACGAGCTTTTGCAATTTCACCTACAAATCAACAAGGTCCCATTTGCAACTTAGATATCCAAACTGAGCAATCTATTGAGGAGGTTCCATTTAGAGATGATAAAGAAACATGCCTTAACAATGAGGAAGTAGGAGAGGCAGAACAAGTTGTTGCAGAGAATCAATTGGAGGAAGTGGAGCTTAAATTCAAGAATGATGAATGTTTGAATGGGCGACATGTTTATGAGGAGGCAATCGAAGAAGAAGGTTTACTAAAAATGTGTCTCTTTTAAGTTGTAAAGGTAAACGAAGCAACTCCCAAGGCAATGATACGGGTAGCCTTCCTTAAAGTTCATCAACCTGCAAAACACAATGTGGATGTGGGAATTGAAGAAGATGTAGGTAGGAGGTTCAAGCCATCCAAGGACCCACCTGAGCGGACTTTAAACAATTCCTAGTCCAACTTGTTTCCATGGAGGCCTAAAGTTCACTCGTTCAATCCTCCAACTGAAGTACATCCCCGACCAGATAAAAAAAATGTTTATGGGAAGTAGCTATGCAAGCTACAGCCGGGAGGAGCACACCCTTTTGAAGCATCCCTAAGGTAAGAAAAAGGTACGTCAAGCTCGTGATGTTAAACAAGCGCTTCTTGGGAGGCAACCCAAGTAATTTTGACTATTGTGTTTTCTTGTGTTCTTTTAGCTAGTTCTTTTCATTTCATTGAGCTTGTTGTTGGCTGGTGGTAATTTCATTTTATCTTAGGATACTTTGTTTTCAAAGACTTTCTTGGGCTGAACACAAGCAAAGCAAACCCGTGCTTATGGGCGTGCACTCTGCAGAAATTGTTAAAATAGAGGTCTAGGAAGAAGCACGGGCAGGGGTGATAAAAGTCTAAATATACGTATTTTATACGTACTTGTGTATAGTTTATTCTCTCTTTATGTTAAGTTGTTTTCTATTTTCTTGTTTTAAACTTGCTTTACTTGTGTTACAGGCCCGAAATAAGCTCAAGAACGTATTCATGAAGAAATCGACACCAAATACGGCGTTTTTGGGCTTCATCACTGTAGCAGTACTGTAGCGGAATTACCGCAGCAGGTACTGTAGCACCGGAAAGGAAAAAATTCTGAGAAACTCTGTGGATGCCTTGCGGGCAACCTTGCGCCCGCAAGGCATCGCGATGTCTTGATTTAAAATAATTTTTAGGGCAAATGTGAGAGGGGACTTGGCCTTCTTCTTGGAGCTCCACACCACCATCATCAAATCCGGCTTGGAGGAGGGCTTTGAGGGCGTTTTCATGGCGAGATCTTGGAGGAGAGTGCGTTTGGGAGCAAGATCCTACTCTAGGGCATCATTGAAGGAGGGATGAAGACAAGGGAAGCCACCTCTTGAGTGGCGTCTTCGGAACCCCATTTTCGACTTTAAGGGAGTGATCATGCTTTATTTAGTTGTTTTCATGCTTTTGAGTATGTATTTTGAGATTATGAACAACTAAACCCCAAGGTCACCGGATGTAGGTGAACCTTGGGGGTGAACTTGTGTATTTTGGATGCTTGGTGCTAATTAATGTTTGTAGACTTGTTTGTGATCCTTGTTTAATGCTCTTGAATGTTAGGGTATGCATGAGAACTCTGTGTATCTCTACTTAGGCAATACTAGGTTGCATGACCATTGCCCTAGTATTAGACTCACCAAGCTTGGAAGGGAAATTTGTATAAATACGCCGTGGCCATCGGGTATTTGTACCCCTCCAATTCTAGGGTTAATTACTCATTTGTGATTCAACCCTAGTTTGAGAAAACCACCTCACCCTTTGCAATCGTATGAGGATTTGTACGGGTAGAGCCCGTATTCAATACTCGTACCGGATTAGGGTTCAACTGCCGTGACCATCGGGTTGACCTAATCAAGGGTTTTCTCGGTCCAACAAGCCATTTAGATGTTAATCCAGCATCCTGTACACTTTAGTAGCCCCTGAGGGGATCCTTATCCATGACCGCTTTCTCACCCTGATTTCACACTTTTATTGTCCTGGTTATTTAGCATTCTGAATTGCATTTATTTCTTGTATTTGCATTTTCTTCTTTTACTCTCGAGTTTGATCGGCTAGACAATATTGCGAGAAGGAACTAAGGATAGATTCTCGGGCCCTTGGGAATACGACCCACTCGTGCGTGCGCGAGTGGTTTATTACTTGACGACCCCGTGTGCTTGCGGGATAACCACCAAGGGGCCGCGCCCGTGCTAGTGACTATGTTCCCCAGAACACGCTCGTGCTCTTATTTTCTTGTTCGTTGTTGAATTTCTTTAAGATGCAAGGGTGGAAGTACGGGCCAAAGCACGCCTGTGCTCCCTTCCCTTTCAAACCCATTGTTTTATTTTTAGGAACGGTCGATGTGCTGCTGATTAAGAGTCAGAGGATCTGATGCCTCTGACACAGAAGAAGAAGATGACTCAAAGAGGGAGGGAAGCCTTTTAGAGCGGTACTGATGCCGCCAGTTCTGATGACCTTGACACTACTAAATCTGAGTTCGATTGAGCGCCGCCGGCAATGAGTTCTTCGCTTACAGTTAGCAAGAGGAGCCCCTTGTGAAATTGTTCTACTGTCCTTGCTTGCTGTTATTTTCTTTTGCTTAGTTTATTTTTTATTTTTATTTTTTGTTTATTGAGCTTCACTTGTGTAACCTTTTTGCTTTACAGGATGTATGCTAAATGGGGAATGAGTGAACTATTCACATTGAGAATGGCATCATCACTCTTCTGTTCCAGGAAAACCATTATTAACTCTCCTGTTCCAGTGCTCCCTTCACTTGTGAGGAGTGCAATATATATGTATGTTTCATATGCATTACAACCGATATTTACTTATCCTTTTGCTATTACTTGTTTAGTTCGGTGCTATTTTAGGTATTTTGGGTTTATTGTGCACATATTTAGGTCCTGGAGCAAGTAGAAGGGATTTAGAGGAGAATTCACATCAAAAGGACCTAAAAAGAAGTTCGTCAAGCCAAGCACGGCCTCAACACGGGCGTGCTCTTGCCGTGTAGTGATGGTCGCCGCGCGCGTTGCTAAAAAGCGGCCACACGGCTCCCCGGAGGCAAGTGCACGGGTCGTCAAGTAATACCTCTTGTACGGGCACAAGAGGGTCGTATTCCCTAGGGTCCCGAGATCCACTATTACTTCCTCTTCAACAATTGTTTAGCCGAATCAAAACAGAGGTTGTTGTAATGAAATGAAATTTAAACTAATGATAGAAACTTTAATCAATGGCAAGTTGCGCACAACGACGAGAAATCAAATAGAGAAGACAAGTCCCCGAGCGAGGATTCCCCGTGGAGAAATACAAGCAAGGATGCTATAAAAACAGGTAATGCATGCTTGGAGTATTGTTTTGGTCCGTCTAGGCTCGGAAGTCGACTACCCCGGAACCTCCGTAGTGTAGCCCTAATCCAGTACAGGTTCCTTTATCCAAAGGATACTCACACGATGTCATTGGGGTTAAGGAGCCTTGGTTGGACTTATCTATAAGCAATTTCGCTAAAATGAACTCTACAACCTACGGGAGGCTACCGGCACGCGGAACCTCTGGTGTACCGGTACAATGAATCCCTCTTCATACTATGTGGATCTAATGCAAGAGCGCACATCGCACAACCAAGCACATTCGATAAAATGAAATGCAGAGTTCTCATGCAAATCATTACAATTAAGCACTCAAGGTATGAAACCAAATTACACACCATCCATTCATTGAATTAAAAGCATAGCATCCAATACAAGTATTCCTCCTAAGGTTCACCGGTTGCCCGGCGGCCTTGGGAGGTTTAGTTCGACATGAATAACAAGGGAAGTTTGCACAAATAAGAATACATCAACAAGAAAACCCAAAACTCCCTCTTGACCGTGTCGACTAGGGTTGATGAAGATACTTGCCGAATCCGCGTCGGCAAGCTCTAGGATGATGATCCTCAAGTCCCACCATCTTCTCCCCCTTAATTTCACTCCAAAACGACCTCCTTTGATGAAGCTTTGAGCGTAGGGGTGTTTGGAGGCGTCGGTGGCCAAAGTCCCCCTCAAAAGAAGGCCCTAACCAGCCTTAATACTCGACCAGTGTGCGGCCTGTGTGCGAGCCCGCACATATGGCCGCACACCAGTGTGCGGCCTTATGTGCGGCCACACACCAGGCCGTACATCCTTCTGCCAGGGTTGTACGGCCTGTGTACAGCCCGCACACAGGCCCTAACAGGGTTTGGGTTGTGTAGGAACGCTTGGGTGCCCGCCGGAGCTCGTTTATTCTTCGTTTCTTCGGTCCTCGGCCTCGATTTTCTAGTTGTAAACGCTCCTCACAACGCAACTAGTCCGTGGATGCCCTGGATTAAGAAAAACAAGAAAAGCACATCAAAGGGCAACTGTTTTATTCAATTAACGCATGAAAGTATACGTAGTTCACCATTACAAAATGGTGTATTTAGACACTTATCAAATCACCCGCCACTTAAGGGTTTGCTTGTCCCCAAGCAAACAAACATGGACAACAGGAGGAATTGATAAGTGGCTAAATACACAACCTACGGTTCAAGTATAAGCACACAATAGCACATGTAGGACTCGAAATGCTGAGCTACAACCAATAACAAAATTTTGAACCATTCGTTTGGCACGATGATGCTGTGTGTGTGCAACCTTCTTCACCTGGACACTTGTAACCTAGATAAGAGAAAACGATACCCCGAGGATCACTTCTTAATGCACATTACACCACTTCTAGCGATAACAGACCTTGAAACGGTAGGGAACCCCCTAATGAATTCCCAAGGTACCTCTGTTTCTCCTATGTACGAGTTTTTTTTTTTTTTGACTAACATGACCTGTAATCGACTTTTTAGAAGGATAACTGTACTGATAAGGCACCAAGAAGACCCAACTTACTTGGAAGATTACAGGCTCACATGAACATGCTCGTGCTTTCCTAGCTTTTGGCTTAGAGAACACTCTTTTTAGGAGCCCGTACCCTAAGTTAATTTTCTATTCAAGAAGAGGAGCATTGTCATTCTTATTTCTATACAACATTCCCTTAGAAACCACAACATATTTTCTGATTTGCCAATTTTCAAGGGAAACAGAAGCCCTCAAATAAATCATTAGGGAGAAGCTTAACACATCAAGGTGCGTACCGCTAAAAATGGGTTAGCTACTAAGAGGGTTACGAAGGTTACCACTTAATCCAACCGAGGTGTCCAAGGTCCAGGCTAAAAAGGTATGTGACGGTATGCCGTGAATGATCAAAATTCATTAAGTGTGGGTTGTGTGCAAAGCTTAGTATCCATCATTATCCTACTCTACTGTATACTTGTGTCTCGTTGCCATTCCCCCACTTAAAGTAGTACATTGACCCCAATGTACAAAGTCAGCAGCCTAAAGAATATAATATACGTATAAAGCATAGATAGGGGGTGAGGGAGAACTTCCTTGAATCATAGTGGCGGCGCGTGTCAAGATAGGCTGAGTGGTCGCAGCGCTCCCTATGATAGTGGAGGGAAGAGAAGAAGATGTCCGTGTCTACCCCTACGAGGTCGAACAGGACATTAAATCGAAAATCCATCATCATCGCAGAAAATTTAATTAAAGATAAAGACATAAGACATTAAAGAAAAGAACTAAAAGTTTGGAAGAGGGACACTCTGTCCAACCACTACAACAACACAAGAAAGAAAAGTCAAAAAAAGAGGACGACGACAGATAACAAGATTTAAAACCACGTGTCCCAAGAGTCAGTCAAGGCCGGTGGTGCAGAGGTGGATGGGTGCCCGGGGGGGGGCTGCTGGAGAAGCTCGAGAATCTTCCGCTGGCCCTGTAGGAGTGCCTGCTGCCCTTGAAGGAGGGCAGCGATATCCGCACTCTGTCGTTGCTGCATGAGCCCAAGTTCATGTAGCTGACGGCGTACGTCAGCTAAATCACTAGTTCGCGATGGAGTGCAGCCGGCTTGAGGGGTAGCGGGTGTAGCCATCTCCTCCTCCTCGTCCTCGTCACTGTCTACTTCGTTGGCGAGAATAAAACTTCTACCTCGGCGCTTCACTATGCCAATAGAGTTCAGTGTCTGTAGCCCGAGAGGAAGGATGCCTCCAACGCGCTCCATGGACCATACTCGGCCCAGAGCGTTCGCGCCCCGTGCTAAGCGAGTAACAAAGGGTCCAAGGAAGATCTGTGCTATCGAGGATGCTGGGCGGGGCGAGCAAATAATACGGCCATGACATGGCCTAGGTTCAGCGGCTCACGACGAATCATGCTATAGAGAATTAGGAGGTCCATTTTCGTCACGACCCCGGTGCTATCGCTTCGCCCCGTGATAGAACGACTGAGGAGGGCCTGGACCACCCGGTACGAGGGTTGCGCTAAATGAGAGGCTTTTATGGAATCTTGACTGGCCCCTGTAGTGATCGAATTCCAGAATGCCCTAATGAGAGAAAGAGCTATCTAATAGGCTGTGTGAAAGCTAACACTCTCGGGTGGAAAGAGCTACCACCTTGAAAGGGTGAAAGCCGCCTAGGAGGCATCTTGGGAAATGGCTACCTTTGAGGTTGTGTGCAGCTACCACCGATTTCTTTTTCCCTAAATAAGTCCTTGTTTTAATAATGTGCAAGCGTAGACTTGGGGCTGGCATGAGTAAGTATACACACACACACGCTTTCAGATTTTATTTTCTTCGCAATTTGAGTTTTTACTAGAGTTTTGGTTTTTATCTATCTATGTTTAAAATTTTCCCTTGTTGAGAATGCTATCTTTACACACTTTTGGTGAACTTAAGGCCAAGCATTTTCATCACTCAACCTTTAATTCTCATGGTATGAACTTTGCTTGAGGACAAGCAAAAGCTTAAGTGTGGGGGAGTTTGATAAGTGCTTGCATGTACATATTTTTGGAAATGTTTTCCACGCATGAGCATCACATTTCTCAGGTTATATCACTAATTTCGTGTGCTTTGGTGTTCTTTCGTGCCATTAGGGTTGTGAAGACATGGTACGTGAATAAAGGCAAGATTAGATCATAATGGTGCCAAGTGGAGCTCTTTTGTGCAAATGCAAAGTTCAAGACACTAATCGGGTTCAAACGAGGGGTATGTGCCAACTTCTAAAGGTTTCAAGACAATTCTTGTAGAAGGACACGAAGGTAGTCATGCTCGCTTGTTCGGATTTGTTCGAAGATTTCAAAAGCTCTCCAAGGGTTTCTCATCATCAAGAAATGCCACATGACCTTTCACATGGGCGTGTGTCCGTCCGTGTGACCTCAAGAGAAGAAACGGGCGAAATCGGGGACCAATACGCACTTTTCCACAGGGCAGAATTTCCACACTGCCGTGTGGAATTTCCACACGGCCGTGTGGAATTTCCACACAGCCATGTGACTCATCCACACGCCCGTGTGGATCCGCGAGATAGCCAATTATAAAGCCGTTCTAAAGCGTTATTTTGTTGATCTTCTTCCAAACTTGAGAGGGAGTGACGGCTAGGGTTCAGGAGGTTCTTGCTACACTTTGGGGGTGCTTCTTCATCGATTTCAACATCAATCCCTTCCAAGGAGAGCTATTGGGGAAGCCTTCGACGACTCGATTTGAAGAGGTGTGCCCTAGGCTTGGAGGAAGGAATTCTTTGGAGAAGAAGGAGAAGCCCTCATAGACTATTGGCACGGAGCTTAAAGGGGTTTTATTTATGGATTGTTTGCCTTTAATTTCCATTTCTTTCATGATCTTATATTGCTCCATGGAGAGCTAAAACCCAAGTGGGTACTTGGACATGTAAACTCTAGAATTTCTATGTTTCTATGACTTTATTGCTGTTCTTTAATTTTAGTATTAATTTGAGTTTCAATCTTGTATGCTTCTTGAATTCTCCCTTAGAGTGATGATGCGTCTCCGCAACAACACAACAGGGTGATGTGTGTCAACCCCTTGCGTTACCGCAAATGCACGGGTCCTCAAGTAATAAAAGTGGACCCAAAGGGTCGGGTTGTCGAACCACAGAGAACAGAAGTACTAGTAATAGCCCCTCTTTTGTTATCTAGCCTAATGAGTGTATTATGTGATGATCTAATGGCCAACACTAAGAGTGTCACCACAAGTGCGCAGGAAATAAAAGGAAAAGAGTTCTCAATCAATAAAAGTGAGGTATCCGGACAATGCTCCCCCTAGGATTCGGGTGTTGGATGTAGATTACAAGTGTTTCTAAACGAAGACAATGAGTCGCGGGTATCCAAAGGTATAACGGCCCCTGCCTCCAGGTCACCGATAACTAGTCCCCTACGAGGTCCCGGCGGAGAATTCTCTCGACGCCTCACACCACATATGACTGCTTAAAACTCTAGGGATCCCAAAGATATGACCAATTCCTAAAAGTAGATCTAACCCTGCCTCCAGGTGGAAGATCCCTAACCCCCTACGAGGTCCCGGCGGAGAATTCTCTCGACGCCTCACACCACATATGGTTGCTTGACACTTAGGGAATATGGAGATAGGAAATATCTGTCGGAAGGGAAAGGGGACACTCCGCTATCTCACGGCTCACCCTCTCAACCCTCTTTACTCTTGGTAATTCTAAACCTAGCGGTGATCTCTCTCTTCACTAGATTGAATAAAACATGCAAGACAATTAATAATGAAATCAAAAGCACAAACAAGCATTAAGAACTCAAGAGTAAAACTCAATCTGATAAATTCGAAAAGAAACACAATGTAAATCTAATGAAAATAGGAATCCTAGGGTTTACATGTCCGAATACCCTCTAGGGGTTTAGCTCTCCATGGAGCGAGTCACAAAACAAATAATAAATTGAGAATAAAGTTCCAAAGACATAAAGAATAACTCCCTTAAATCCGTGATGATGGTCTTGATGGGTAGTTTCCACGTCTGGATTGAATCCACTCCGAAGCTAGGTCGCCGATGGCTTCCTTGATGCTATGACGGAGTAGGAATCGATCCAAGTTGGTGAGGAAAGCTTCCCAAAGCCGCAAAGAACTCCTTCCAAACCCTAGCCGCCTTGTCTCTCGAAAGTGGCCGAAAAGATCCCTAAAAATTATCACAAGGCGGCTTTTATAATTTGAATTCGGGGCTTTACGCGGGCATCCACACGCCCGTGTAAAGTACTTCGCTACAGTAAATGCTACCGTGATTTTTCCCCCCGAAGTCTTCCTTGGAGTCCACACGGTCGGGCACACGCTCGTGTGGTAGGGTGTATGGCTTTCTATGCTTTGAAATCCTCAAGAACCTTCTTCTGCTTTGTACGGAAGCTGGGACATGGGCGTACTACTGCCTTTGTGCCCTTTCAGTTTGTGTAATGACTTGTACTCCTCTGAAAGTTGGCAACACCCCCATGCATATGAACACAGCTTCTGATTGTGGCCTTGAAACGTGTCATCACACCCTATCTTTGCTTCTTCCTGTACGTCATGTCTCCAAAGCCCTGTTTGCACAAAAGAACACAAAACACACCTTGTTAATGCTAAAACCTGATAAAAATGATGCTCAATGCATGTAAACTGATATTATAAAATATATCTAATCAAGCACTTATCAAGTGACACTAGGGTTGAGAATCACATTTAATCATCCTTTTGACGAGTGACAATCACCATTAGGATTAGATCAATCGGGATTGAAGAGGGTTGAGAGGGTGAGTTGAGAGGTAGCAACAAGTCCCCTTTCCCTTCCGGTATGATTCACCCTACCTTCTCATTCCACGAGATAACTTCAATCTCAAAGAGAGTTAGGCGTTGAGAGAGAAGTCTTTCCGCCGGGACTTATTTGTGATTAGGGATCTTCCGCCTGGACCAAAGGGGTTGGTCCATATTTCGGAATAGGGTTTATCATCGGGATTCCCACGAGCTTTTCGCAGTCATACCTGGTGTGAGGCGTCGAGAGTCTTCCTCTCCGCCGGGACCTCGTAGGGGACTAGTCAGGGTTGACCTTAGGTTGGGACCCTGTATTCTTGGATTTCCACGACTCATCGATTTTCATTGTAAGAAGAGCAGCTTAAGTTTTGTACTAGAAACTAGGATTCTAGGGGGAGCACTGTCCGAGTACCCCATCTTTATATTGATCTTATTCTACACTCTAGCTTTCACTTTCAGAACTTTATTTCTGTTTTTCTCTTGTTTTATTTTCTTTCGCAACAACAATTGATTTATCTTTTGCTACTTAGCAAAGTGTTATTGTTCTTACGTCTACTCCTTGTGGATTCGACTACCCACCCGTTTGGGTATTTTATTACTTCGACACCCGTGCACTTGCGGAGCACACACGCAAGGGTGTGTCACTGGGTGAATTGCTTCTCTTTAAGTATGTCATATTGGCGAGCGAAACGGCCGTCAGTGAATTGGGGTGTCGAGGATGAACTGGCCCCGTCAAGAGATCGCTTGTGTGCCACCCGCTTGTTTGGCATCTTCCTACATAACACAAGATGCCCCTCGATCACAAATGCTCTCATCATCATATTGATTAAATATGAGGAAACAATTTCGGGGGTCCAATAAATCATACATTCATTTGTTTGCAAAAGGTAAACATACTTCTCCATGAAAAATAAAACCCCGAAACAAAGTGACCACACAATGAATGGGAAAGCAAAATACCAACATCAATTAGAATAGGTGAGAGTACCACTGATAAACGTCTAAATATACGTATTTTATACGTACTTGTGTATAGTTTATTCTCTCTTTATGTTAAGTTGTTTTCTATTTTCTTGTTTAAAGTGGCTTTACTTGTGTTACAGGCCCGAAATAAGCTCAAGAACGTATTCAGGAAGAAATCAACACCAAATACGGCGTTTTCGGGCTTCATCACTGTAGCAGTACTGTAGCGGAATTACTGTAGTACAAATACTGTAGCACTGAAAGGAAAAATTCCTGAGAAACTCTCTGGATGCCTTGCGGGCAACCTTGCGCCCGCAAGGCCACCCGCAAGGCATCGCGATGTCTTGATTTAAAAGACTTTTCTAGGGCATTTGAGGGGGAGTTAGTCTTCTTCCTTGGAGCTCCGCACCGCCAGCATAAAATCCGGCTTGGAGGAGGGCTTTGAGGGCATTTTCACGGCGAGATCTTGGAGGAGAGTGCGTTTGGGAGCAAGATCCTACTCTAGGGCATCATTGAAGGAGGGTTGAAGACAAGAGAACCCACCTCTTGAGTGGCGTCCTCGGAACTCCATTTTCGTATTTGAGGGAGTGATCATGCTTTCTTTAGTTGTTTTCATGCTTTTGAGTATGTATTTTGATATTATGAACAACTAAACCCCAAGGTCACCGGATGTAGGTGAACCTTGGGGGTGAACTTGTGTATTTTGGATGCTTGGTCTTAATTAATGTTTGTAGACTTGTTTGTGATCCTTGTTTGGTGCTTTTGAATGTTAGGGTATGCATGAGAACTCTGTGTATCTCTACTTAGGCAATACTAGGTTGCATGACCATTGCCCTAGTGTTAGACTCACTAAGCTTGGAAGGGAAATACGTATAAATACGCCGTGACCATCGGATATTTGTACCCCTCCTTTTCTAGGGTTAATTGCTTATTTGTGATTCAACCTTAGTTTGAGAAAACCACCTCACCCTTTGCAATCGTATGAGGATTTATACGGGTAGAGCCCGTATTCAATACTCGTACCGGATTAGGGGTCAACTGCCGTGACCATCGGGTTGACCTAATCTAGGGTCTTCTCGGTCCAACAAGCCATTTACATGTTAATCCAGCATCCTATACACTCCAGTAGCCCCTGAGGGGATCCTTATCCGGGACCGCTTTCTCACCCTGATTTCACACTTTCTACTGCTCTGGTTATTTAGCATTCTGAATTGCATTTATTTCGTGTATTTGCATTTTCATCTTTTACTCTCGAGTTTGATCGGCTAGACAATATTGCGAGAAGAAAGTAAGGATAGATTCTCGGGCCCTTGGGAATACGACCCACTCGTGCGTGCACGAGTGGTTTATTACTTGACGACCCCGTGCGCTTGCGGGACAACCACCAACCACATGTCCTCATTTCATGAACTAATGGACTTGGAGCAATTCCAAACAAATAGCAATTCACTTAAAATGCAAGGAAGCTCACCGACGTTGAGGACAAAGAAAAAATGGCGGATCGATGCTCCCTTAGGTTAGATTGTCACGAACCTTGCTCGTAAGATGAAAAGAGAAGGTGATGGGAGTGAGTTGTGGGATGAGGAGATGGACTTCTTGGTGAGAGGAGGTGAAGATGAAGGAAGATAAAGAAGTAGAGGGAGAAGAAGAGACTCTTAAAGAGGTTGGGGGCCGCGCCAAGGAAGAGGGCAACCAGATCCGTGCGGTCTGGCTGCTGCCAGCACATCCATGTGCGGGCGGGGTACCGCAAACACACGGTTGTGCGGCCTGGCGTGCGGGCCGCACGCCAGGCCGCACCGTCTTCTGCACTTCTGTGCGGCCAGCTGTGCGGCCAGGCGTGCGGCCGCAACCCAGGCCGCACATGGATCTGGCGGTCATGTGCAGGGGCTGTGCGCTGCACATGGGCCACACAGCCTTCTGGTCGGCCTGTGCGGGCTGTAGCCTGCCTGCACAGACTCTAGAGGTGCCTGAATCAGATTTGTGACTTAATTAGTACGAAGAAAATGAGAACACCAATCAGTTTAAATCGTTTTAAGGCACGCACACTATACCGACAAACACGAAAATCATTCACTATCAACTGACGAAACATCAACAACAGAAAATGGGAATCACGAAAGCTAAATAAAATCAGAAAATAAAACACCCCAGAGGAAAAAGGGAGCGCCAAAAACAACCAACGAAAAGTAAACCAGGAAGACTAAACTAAAATACATGAAAACAAACTTGGGTTGCCTCCAAGGAGGGCTTGTTTAGACTCATGATGCATCTCCGAAACAACACAACAGGGTGATGTGTGTCAACCCCTTGCGTTACCGCAAGTTCACGGGTCGTCAAGTAATAAAAGTGGACCCAACGGGTCAGGTTGTCGAACCACAGGGAACAGAAGTACTAGTAATAGCCCCTCTTTTGTTATCTAGCCTAATGAGTGTAGTGTGTGATGATCTAATGGCCAACACTAAGAGTGTCACCACAAGTGCGTAGGAAATAAAAGGGAAAGAGTTCTCAATCAATAAAATTGAGGTATCCGGACAATGCTCCCCCTAGGATTCGGGTGTTGGATGTAGATTACAAGTGTTTCTAAACGAAAACAATGAGTCGTGGGTATCCAAAGGTATAACGGCCACTGCCTCCAGGTCGCCGATAACTGGTCCCCTACGAGGTCCCGGCGGAGAATTCTCTCGACGCCTCACACCACATATGACTGCTTAAAACTTTATGGATCCCAAAGATATAACCAATTCCTAAAAGTAGATCTAATCCTGCCTCCAGGTGAAAGATCCGTAACCCCCTACGTTGTCCCGGCGGAGAATTCTCTCGACGCCTCACACCACATATGGCTGCTTGACACTTAGGGAATATGGAGATAGGAAATATCTGTCAGAAGGGAAAGGGGACACTCCGCTATCTCACGGCTCACCCTCTCGACCCTCTTTACTCTTGGTAATTCTAAACCTAGCGGTGATCTCTCCCTTCACTAGATTGAATAAAACATGCAAGGCAATTAATAATGAAATCAAAAGCACAAACAAGCATTAAGAACTCAAGAGTAAAACTCAAACTGATAAATTCGAATAGAAACACAATGTAAATCTAATGAAAATAAGAATCCTAGGGTTTACATGTCCAAATACCCTCAAGGGGTTTAGCTCTCCATGGAGCGAGTCACAAAACAAATAATAAATTGAGAATAAAGTTCCAAAGACATAAAGAATAACCCCCTTAAATCCGTGATGATGGTCTTGATGGGTAGTTTCCACGTCTGGATTGAATCCACTCCGAAGCTAGGTCGCAGATGGCTTCCTTGATGCTATGATGGAGGAGGAATCGATCCAAGTTGGTGAGGAAAGCTTCCCAAAGCCGCAAAGAACTCTTTCCAAGCTCTAGCCGCCTTGTCTCTCGAAAGTGGCCGAAAAGATCCTTAAAAATTATCATAAGGCGGCTTTTATAATTTGAATTCGGGGCTTTACGCGGGTTTCCACACGCGTGTGAAGTACTTTACTACAGTACTACTACAGTAAACTGCTACAGTAATTTTTGCTGCAGTGCTTCGCTACGGTAAAGGCTACAGTGATTTTTCCCCCGAAGTCTTCCTTGGAGTCCACACGGTCGGGCACACGCTCGTGTGGTAGGGTGTGTGGCTTTCTATGATTTGAAATCTTCAATAACCTTCTTCTGCTTTGTACGGAAGCTGGGACATGGGCGTACTACTGCTTTTGTGCCCTTTCGGTTTGTGTAATGACTTGTACTCCTCCGAAAGTTGGCAACACCCCCATGCATATGAACACAGCTTCTGATTGTGGCCTTGAAACGTGTCATCACACCCTATCTTTGCTTTTTCCTGTACGTCATGTCTCCAAAGCCCTGTTTGCACAAAAGAACACAAAACACACCTTGTTAATGCTAAAACCTGACAAAAGTGATGCTCAATGCATATAAACTGATATTATAAAATATATATAATCAAGCACTTATCAAGTCATGAGCCAGACATCCCTTATGCACAGTTTTAAGGTGGATCAAAGGGAAAAATTTACCTTGCTCCGCGAAGAAAGAAGAGGATGGGGTAGACCGACCAAAATATGACCCCCCTTAAGTCTGGTGAAATAGGTACGTCAAGCTAGTGACGTAAAACAAGCGCTTATTGGGAGGTAACCCAATTTTTAAAATTCTTTGTGCGAGTTGTAGTTAGTTTTTATTTCTACGGTCTAGTTATTGTTTAGTTTGTAGTTTGTGTGGATTCATTGCTGGTGTAGTGCAATTTAGTGTTTTTATCGTTTATGGCAAGTTAGGTGGTAGTCCTGAGAATTCTGCGAGATTTCGGCTGTAAATGTGTTAGTTTTAAATTTCTGCAGTCGTTCCATGTGTTTTCAATGATTTCTGCAGATTTTAGATCATATTTGAGCTGAAGAATGGAAACACACGGCCATGTGGGGTGTGAATGAATTATTGAAGGAATTCTCTCATCCAGAGAATCCACACGGCGGTGTGGAAATTCCACACTGCCATGTGGATTTGTTCAGTAAGAACTTTCGCAATGCAGAGAATCCACACGACCGTATGGAAATTACACACGGCCGTGTGGAAAATGAGGAGTTGAGTTAGGGTTATCCAGAGAATCCACACGGCCGTGTGGAATTTCCACACGGCCATGTGGAGTACTTAAGTGTGAAAAAACCCCCTTGCTCTTCATATTCCTCCAAGCACCCCTTCATCTTCAAGCGCCTCCTCTCCAAGGGCCGCGACGTTTTCTCTTCTCCTTCCATTCTCTCGCTTATTTAAAGGATTTGTAGGCCTTACTCGTTGCTACATTGTAAGATTGTACTCATCTTCTCCGGTAAGCCCTCTTCTCCTTTTTCTTGCCATGAAACTTTCAATACTTGTTGTGGATGTTGAATCTTGTATTGTTGCATGATATTTTCAAGATTAATACTTAGGTTATTGTTTAAAACACTTGTGCTCAACTGTGTGAATGGTTGTATGAAACGATGTGGATTCACCATGGCATTTTGGCCATGGTCGAAGATCCGCACGGCCGTATGGAAATTCCACACGGCCGTGTGGATTGTCGGGGTGCCCCCTCTGGATTCCAGAGGAGACACACGGCCGTGTGGAAATTCCACACGGCCGTGTGTATTGGTTGTTTTTGTTCTGAGTAACCCAGAGGAGACACACGGCCGTGTGGAATTTCCACACGGCCCTGTGGAATTCTGGGAACCTATTTTAAGCTTCGAATTTACTCGTTTACCTCTCTTATGCACAGGAATGGCTCCAAGAACAAAGATGCTCACTCATAAGCGTCCTCGTGAGACCCGTGAGCTCTCGCCCCCACCATTAGAGTTCGCCGTGCCCGAATATCAAGCGCGGTTTGATCGGCTCTCGAAGCTGAAATTTGGCCAAACGCGAACTCCTGATTTGCAAGCTCTGGCGGCGATAGAACATGCATGTGCGAACGAGTTGGCGGATGAAGTCCGAGAGCTGATCGCTGTGGGTGGGTGGAATCGACTGTTGTGCATCAAAGACCCAGCCATGTGCGACATCACTCTCGAGGTCCTCGCGTCGTTCGAGTTTGAACGTTCTCACACCGACTACCACCGTGCAGACACAGTTCGGTTTCGCATTTTTGGGCAGTACTACAGCATGAGCCTGACAGATTTCGCTGTCGCCCTCGGCCTGTATGATAGAGATTTCATCCACACGGAGGAGTACGCGCAGCTACCATTTGATTACCCCTTCCGTGTCACTCCGAGCCGAGTTTGCAGGATGCTCTGTGGAGATATACGGTACCAGCCCGGGTTGACCAAGGCCTCTCTGCTCCTCCGCCCTGCCCACAGGTACATTCATGCCATTATGAGCAGGTCTATCAATGGGCGAGGAGACAGCACCGGCGTATTGGGGCGGCTGGACCTTCTTTACTTATATTCTATGGTCCAGAGCCTGCCCCTGCACCTGGGATACGTGGTGGCTGACTTCTTGAGGCATCAGGGACAGTACGCGCGGATAGGAGTCCTTTTCTCTGGTCCCTATATCACTCGACTCGTCAGAGGGATGGGACTGATCGATGCTGTTCGGGGAGCTGATAAGGTCATTGTCCCCTCTCCACTAGGCCTTGATACCTTGCGTATGATGGGCATAGTGAAGAGGGCCGCCCCCGGCAGGTATGTTCTTGTTGCTTATTTCCCAGATGAGTCCGAGGAGTCCGAGGATGAAGATTAAGACTCCAAGGAGACCCGGGCAGGGCCGTCATCACAGCCCACACCGATGGTGGCGGAGGACACCCCAGCAGACGAGGAGGTGCCACCGGTGTCAGCACATGCATCTCCTCCGGCACATGATCGCATAGACAGACTTGAGAGTGCTGTAGGGATCCTCCAGACTGATATCCCCGCCATGCGGATGACCCAGGCAGCGAACCACATTGAGGTTCTCGCCCGCATGGCCGAGTACCACTCAGAGATGATGGCGCGCATCACTTCACTCCATCAGATGATGGCGAGAGGTAGCGACTCCACTTCGCCGTCCACACCCAGAGCACCCCACGCATCTCCAGCATCCCCAGCAGCACCAGCAGATGACGACGCTTGATGCGTCTTTTATTCTTCTTTTTATTTCCTTGTACTTTCTTTTTTGTTGAGTCTTTGTGTACTCAGAAAGGTTGCACCTTCTGAGAGTTATTTTACTGTTTTTATTTCTTATGTTTATGTTTGAGTTTGAGTTCGGTTTGTTTACTTTTGTACTCTTTTAATCTTAGTTTATGTCGAGATCCACTGAACCCCTTTTGTGATGTGCAGATAGGCTTGTCAACCTGGTTTTGAGAAATGGTCATAGGCACGGCCGTGTGGAATTTCCACACGGCCGTGTGAGCTTCACAACCCTACGCAACTTCACTTCCCGCTTTTACACCTCCATTCAAATACTACACTCGGAGATGAGGGGAGTGTTGTTTTAATACCCCACGCCCTCATGTTATTATTTGTTTTCTTATATTGCATGTTTGTATGAGTACATTAAGGGCAATGTACAACTCAAGTGTGGGGGGTGGTGGGGGGGGGGGTTTCACGCCGCACACGTTCTTTATTCTTGATTATCATTTTCATGCTCATCTAGCCAATGGCAGTTCACCTTAAGGAAAAGGAGTGTATTTTCGAATTTAGGTGAAAATTTAAACATCGGTTGCTACCATGCTCTAGTTTACTCGAAAAACTTAGAAATTTTTTTGTCTGATTGCATTTCTTGCACTTTACTTGCTCTGTTAACCCTGACAACGCTAGTTCAGTTTTGAAAGGACATTAGTTTCATTTTTTTGAGTTAAAAAAAAAGAGACAAAAAAAAATAAAAATAAAAATTCCTTTGGGGTGGAAAGAGCTACCACCTATTTTGTATGCAGCTACTCTCATAAGTCGGATACTAGCTATGCCCTCATGAGAGAAAGAGCTATCTAATAGGCTGTGTGAAAGCTAACACTCCCGGGTGGAAAGAGCTACCACCTTGAAAGGGTGAAAGCCACCTAGGAGGCATCTTGGGAAATGGCTACCTTTGAGGTTGTGTACCACCGATTTCTTTGTCCTTCAATAAGTCCTTGTTTTAATAATGTTCAAGCGTAGACTTGGGGCTGGCATGAGTAAGTATACACACACACATGCTTTCAGATTTTATTTTCTTCACAATTTGAGTTTTTGCTAGAGTTTTGGTTTTTATCTATCTATGTTTAAAATTTTCCCTTGTTGAGAATGCTATCTTTACATACTTTTGTTGAATTTAAGGCCAAGCATTTTCATCACTCAACCTTTAATTCCCATGGTATGAACTTTGCTTGAGGACAAGCAAAAGCTTAAGTGTGGGGGAGTTTGATAAGTGATTGCATGTACATATTTTTGGAAATGTTTCCGACGCATGAGCATCACACTTCTCAGGTTATATCGCTAATTTCGTCTGCTTTGGTGTTCTTTCGTGCAATTAAGGTTGTGAAGACATGGTACGTGAATAAAGGCAAGATTAGGTCATAATGGTGCCAAGTGGAGCTCTTTTGTGCAAATACAAAGTTCAAGACACAAATCGGGTTCAAACGAGGGGGTATGTGCCAACTTCTAAAGGTTTCAAGACAATTCTTGTAGAAGGACTAGAAGGTAGTCATGCTCGCTTATTCGGATTTGTTCGAAGATTTCAAAAGCTCTCCAAGGGTTTGTCACCATCAAGAAATGCCACATGACCTTTCACATGGGCGTGTGTCCGTCCGTGTGACCTCAAGAGAAGAAACGGGCGAAATCGGGGACTACTACGCAATTTTCCACAGGGCAGAAATTCCACATGGGCGTGTGGAATTTCCACACTGCCGTGTGGCTTATCCACAAGCCCGTGTGGATCCTTGAGATGGCCAATTATAAACCCGTTCTGAAGCGTTATTTTGGGGGATCATCTTCCAAACTCGAGAGGTAGTGACGGCTAGGGTTCATGAGGTTCTTGCTACACTTTGGGGGTGCTTCTTCATCGATTTCAACATCAATCCCTTCCAAGGAGAGCTATTGGGGGAGCCTGCGACGACTCGATTCGACGAGGTGTGCCCTAGGCTTGGAGGAAGGAATTCTTTGGAGAAGAAAGAGAAGCCCTCATAGACTATCGGCACAGAGTTGAAGGGGGTTTTATTTATGGATTGTTTGCATTTAATTTCCATTTCTTTCATGATATTGTATTGCTCCATGGAGACCTAAAACCCTATTGGGTACTTGGATATGTAAACTCTAGAATTTCTATGTTTCTATGACTTTATTGTTGTTCTTTAATTTGAGTATTAATTTGAGTTTCAATCTTGTAAGCTTCTTGGATTATCCCTTAGAGTGACACTAGGGTTGAGAATCACATTTAATCATCCTTTTGACGAGTGACCATCACCAATAGGATTAGATCAATCAGGATTGAAGAGGGTTGAGAGGGTGAGTTAAGAGGTAGCAACACGTCCCCTTTCCCTTCCGGTATGATTTACCCTACCTTCTCATTCTACGAGATAACTTCAATCTCAAAGAGAGTTAGGCGTTGAGAGAGAAGTCTTTCCGCCGGGACTTATTTGTGATTAGGGATCTTCCGCCTGGACAAAAGGGGTTGGTCCATATTTCGGAATAGGGTTTATCAATTGGATTTCCCACGAGTTTTTCGCAGTCATACGTGGTGTGAGTCGTCGAGAGTCTTTCTCTCCACCGGGACCTCGTAGGGGACTAGTCAGGGTTGACCTTAGGTTTGGGACCCTGTATCCTTGGATTTCCTCAACTCATTGACTTTCATTGTAAGAAGAGCAGCTTAAGTTTTGCACTAGAAACTAGGATTCTAGGGGGAGCATTGTCCGAGTACCCCATCGTCATATTGATCTTATTCTACACTCTAGCTTTTACTTTCAGAACTTTATTTCTGTTTCTTTCTTGTTTTATTTTCAATCACATCAACAATTGATCTATCTTTGGCTACTTAGCAAAGTGTTATTGTTCTTACGTCTAATCCCTGTGGATTCGACTACCCACCCGTTTGGGTACTTTATTACTTCGACACCCGTGCACTTGCGGAGCACACACGCAAGGGTGTGTCACATCGCCTTGTGTCAATTGAATACGGTACAATTGTTCCTCGGGGAACGCATCATTAATCTCACCCTCTTGAGTCATGCATGCACTTCTTTCCAACCGAGAGAGATGGTCTGCAGCTAGATTTTCAACCCCTCTCTTATCCTTGATCTCCAAGTCGAACTCTTGCAATAGAAGTACCCAACGAATTAATCTCGGCTTCGCGTCCGTCTTGCTAATGAGATATCAAAGGGCTGAATGATCAGTAAACACAATGACCTTCGAGAGCACTAAATATGACCGAAACTTGTCCACCGCGAATACGACTGCAAGGAGCTCCTTTTCAGTGGTTGTGTAGTTCTCTTGAGCGCTGGTAAGTGTCTTGCTCGCATAGTAGATAGGATGAAAATGGCTGTTCTTACGCTGTCCCAATACTGCCCCCACTGCATAATCACTTGCATCGCACATTAGCTCGAAGGGTTCATTCCAATCGGGGGTAATAATGATAGGGGCTCTAATCAACAATGTCTTCAGGACCGTGAAGGCTGCAAGGCATTCAGTCGTGAAATCGAATGGGATGTCCTTCTCTAAGAGTTTAGTCAAGGGCTTTGAGATCTTTGCAAAGTCTTTTATAAACCACCTGTAGAAACCCGCGTGGCCAAGAAAACTTCTTATAGCTCGCACTGAGCTCGGTGGAGGAAGCTTCTCGATGGTGGAAATTTTTGCTTTGTCCACTTCGATCCCTTTTCTTGAGACTTTATGCCCCAGAACTATCCCTTCCCTGACCATGAAGCTTCTTCACAACCCTAATTGCAAGAAAGAACACAAAAACACATGAAATGAGCAATAAAACCTGAGAAATATAATGCTCATGCATGAAAAACAACTCAATTATTATATACATGCAAGCACTTATCACACCTGTAAACCCAAAATCTGTAATGATCAACTTTTACTAGTGCAACGCCTTCTCATTAATCAACTCTGAAGGCCAGTTGAAGCTTTGCAAAGCTTCAACTTTTCTGTAGTAACCACTTTGGTCAACATATCTGCAAGATTATGTGAACCAAGAATCTTCATCAAGGACAATACACCATCACTAATCAAGTCTCTGATAAAATGATACCGAAGCTAAATATGTTTTATCATAGCATGAAACACGGGATTTTTCGTAAGTTGAATAGCACTTTGACTGTCACTATAAATGACACTATCAACCTGTTTCTTATCCAAATCTTTGATAAGCGTCTAAATACACCGTTTTGTGACGGTGCATTACCTGTACTTTCATGCATTATTTGAATAAAACCGGTGCCCTTTGATGTGTTTTTGGTGTTTTTTCTATTTCAGGGCATGTACGAGCTGTCTACGTGAGGAAGAGCATTTAGAGGATGAAAATTGAGGCCAAGGAGCGAAGAAACAAAGGTTAACCGAGGTCCGGATGTCATTCGGGCACTTGTGCGGGCTGTGTGCGACCCCGCCCGCACACAGGTGTGCGCCCATATGTGGATGCGCGGCCATGTGTGCGGGCGCACACTGGCCCACATACCGCTCGGGTATTTAAGCCCGTTTAGGGCTTTTTTGCAAGACATCTTGCCACCGGCGCTTCCAAGCACCCCCAAGCTCAAATCTTTATCGAGAAGGTTGTTTTGGAGTGGAATCAAGTGGGAGAAGAGGGAAGAACGCGTAGATCTTCATCATAGGGCTTGCCGACGCGGATTCGGCAAGTTGCTCCATCATCCTTAGTCAACATCTTCAAGAGGGGAGTTCTTGCTTTGCTTGTGATAAATCTTATATCCTTTAGTTTAGCTTTGCATGTAATGTTGAACTAAACCTCCCAAGGTCACCGCGTAAATGGTGAACCTTGGGAGGAACACTTGTATTGGATGACATTTCTTTAGTTTAATGAATGGATGGATTGTTGTGTTTGGTTTCTTTCATTCTAATGTATGTTCATTCTACAATGAATGGATTCCGTAGAATTGATTATGAATGAAACTTGTTTGGCTGGATGCTAGCATGTATTAGGTCAAAGAATGTTAGGAGAGGGATCTATTGTACCGGCGCACCAGAGGTTCTCGGCACCGTAGCCTCCCAAAGGTTTTAGAGTGTATTCTAGCACAAATGCTTTTGAATAACTCTAGCCAAGATTCCCTATGCCCAATGACATCATGTAAGTATCCTTAGGATCAAGGAACTTGTACTGGATTAGAGCTATACTACAGAGGCTACGGGGTAGTTGACTTCCGAGTCTAAGCGGACCAACTTGTTACAAACCATGCATGCAATATTTATTTATTTTATCATCCATACTTGTGTTCTTCCCTGGGGAATCCTTGCCCGGGTCCTTATCTTTGATACTTGTTTTTCCTCTACGTGCTTATTGCTTGTTGGTGGCTTGATCACTTTTATTGCTTTGTTTTCATACTTAGTCTAATTATAACAAAACCCCTATTTTGACTTGACTAAACAGCTAATCTAAGAGGAAATAATAATAGATCTTGGGACCCTAGGGAATACGACCCTCTTATGCTCGCACAAGAGATATTACTTGATGACCCATGCACTTGCGGCTGGGAAGCCGTGTGCCCGCTTTTTAGTGACGCGCGCGGCCGCCATCAAGTTTTTGGCGCCATTGCCGGGGACTCCGAGAATACTAGGAAAACTCCTAGATGCTGGCTTAGTCGTTTATTTTTTTTATTTCTGTGCATATATACATTTTTATTTTCTTTTGTTTTCTTTGATGCCTTATTTTTTTTATTAATTTGTTTGTACACAGAGGCCATGGATTTTCAAGAAGCTATGGTGGCCGCAAAAATTTATGCACTTGAAGAAAAGTTGGGCAAAGTTATGGCCATGCAAGCAAACGAAGGAGATAGGCATAATAATATTCACAACCCATTTTGGAGGGGACACCAAAATTCTCTTAGATATTCTCAAGGACAACAATGGGACTACCCTCAACAAACAATGGTAGACTATCCCCCATATCAAGAATGGTGCCACCATCATCCTCCAGTTATTCGATGTGAGCAACCCTGTCAAAGGAAAGACATAATTGTGGAGACGCTAGCAAAGTTTATGATGGCCACCGAGAACAATTTTAGGAATATTCAAGCATCTATTCAGAAGATTGAGAAACAAGTGGCAGAACTTCAAAAGGCAAATGCAAAGGCTAAAATGATGGAAGAGCAAACAATCGAAGTTCTACCAAAAGATGTTATTGAAGAAGAAAATGGGGAAGCTAAAACCATGGCTGTAGAAAAATCAGAAGAGGTAGAAGAAAATGAGTCAATAGAAATGGAGAGAGCTTCCTATCTCAATATTGGTCCATTCATCAAGTGCACCAAAAACAAATCCCGGGAATTAAATTTGAGAAGTGGGTAAGAAGTTGAAGGCACTTAATGCCTCACCTATGCTTGGACTAGATAATTCCGAACCAAAGTTATTTCCTTGGAGGCCTAAACAATGTTTAGGGGCACTTAAAGGAAATAAGACCGGGAGAGAAGAAGATGCGGGACAATGATCAAACCGACAAAAAACCCCCCAAATTTTAAACTACATAACTCCCGGCCCAAACTATTCCCATGGAGACCTAAAGTTAAATTGTTCAAGGTCTCCGCAAGCTTCAAAACCCTGCAGGTAATCTCTTTTCTTGGTAGTAGTTATGCTAGATGTAGCCGGGAGGAGTACACCATTTTCAAGCCTCCATGAGATAAGAAAGAGGTACGTCAAGCTCGTGACGTTAAACAAGTGCTTCTCGGGAGGCAACCCAAGCTTTTAAATTAGTTTTCTTACTTTCCTAGTTGTGTGTTTTTAGTTTTTATAGCTTTTGTGCTTGTTTTTGTCTTTGTTTTGTGTGAGTATCTCAATTGCACAATTTTTTCGTTTCATGTGTTGCCATGAGTATTTATTGTTGAGGTCGATGATTCTTGATGTGTTACCTATAGTTTTATGATCATACTTTCCATTGTGATGAGGATTATGCATGTAACGACGGGTTTCAAGGTTTTCTGGGGCTGTGCGGGCTGTCTACCACCCGCATAAGCAAGGCAGAGGGGTGTGCGGGCTGTATGCGGCCCGCACATCCATGTGCGCACACAGCCCGCACACAACCCCCATTCAGCACAAAATTTCAGGCTTTTCAGCACACAAGAAGTTCTGTTTCTCTTTCTCTCTTTGGCTGATTTTAGTGCAGTTTTTTGTGAATTTTTATGTAGGAAACATTCTTTATTTTTCCAACTTAACCTTGATCTTGAAATCCCTTATCATTTTGAGTTTTAATTTTGTCGATCTATCATTTTTCATCAAGTTTTCAATGACATCGTAGAATTTTGCCATCAAGCTTTGGGTGTGACTTTCTCTCTTATCTTTTCAGATTTTATTGCTTAAATCTTTATTAAACCCCAAGCTAAAGTAGGTGAGAATGCTTTAAACTTGAAAATCCATGTTTATATATTTTTTCTTTACAAGTTCTCACCAAGAGACGACGATTGAGACAATTATGCTTGAGTACTCACACATTGTGCTTCGTTAATCTTAATTCCTTTTGTAGCTCAAGTGGGAAAGAGCCTAACTCTTCCAAACTCATGTTTTTCTTTTTTATTGTCTTATTTATTAGCTCTTTAATAATTTTTGTTTGATGATGATGGATGCCTTGATCTAACGTTCCGTTCTACCTCGCAGGGGTAGACGTGGGCATTGTTTTCTCTTCTCTACTATCATTAGGAGCACGATGATTACATGATCGTATCCATTCATGTGCTACCACTCTTACTCAGGGAAGTTCACTCACCCCTCTTTCATGTTTTATCTTTCATATCCTTTGTTTTGAGCTGCTGATCATGTACATTGGGGATAATGTACGACTTTAAGTGGGGGTGGCATGCATGCACATATGTTCTTTAGCATCGAATGTTTTTTATTACTTGAGCATGACTGTTTTCGTGAACTTTGATGACATTTATACATGATTGTAACCTATGATGGCGATGATACTTAAGTGTACATTAGAGTAGGACAATGATAGACGCTAAGCTTTGCACACAACCTTGTACATAATGAATTTTGATCATTCACGGCATTCCATCACATACTTCAAGCTTGGACCTTGGACATCTAGGTTAGGTTAAATGATAACCTTCGTGACCCTTTTAGAGCTAACCCATTTTAGTGATACCGTACCTTGATGTGTTAGGCTTCTCTCTAATGAGTTGTTTGAGGGCTTCTGTTTCTTTTGAACATTGGCAAAATGGGAAATACTTTGTAACAATTAAAAAGAGTTGTGTATAGCAATAAGAATGACAATTCTACTATACTGGAATAGCAAATTAACTCAGGGTTCGGCTCCTAAAAAGAGTGTTCCCTAAGCCAAAAGCTAGGAAAGCACGAGCATGTTCATGTGAGCCTGTAATCCTCTGAGTAAGTTGGGTCTTTTCGGTGCCTGATTGATAAACGTCTAAATATACGTATTTTATACGTATTAATTTGTATTATTTTATTATCTTTTTGATGAGTCGATGCCCTTTTTATAGTCTAAATCTCTGTATTTTGTGTTGCAGACCCTAAATGAGCTTAAGAACGTATTTAGGAAGAATTCGACACCAAATACGGCGTTTGTTGGGTTTTCACTGTAGCAGTACTGTAGCAAAATACTGTAGTAGAATCACTGTAGTAGGTACTGTAGCAGGGTACTGTAGCACCGAGGTGAAATTTCCTGCAAACCTCTATGGATACCTCACGGGCAACCTCACGGCCGTGAGGAGTCGCGATTTCACCTTTTTAAAGGCTCCTAGGGCATCATGTTTGGGTACTCTTGGCCACCATTCTCCACCATCTTCACCTAGGGCTTCAAGGCAAGTGGAGAAGGCAGATCTGAGGAGGAAATCAAGGGGAGAAGAGGTTGTGCTATCAAGGAGAGGATCTAGGAGCTTGCCGGCGCGGATCCGACAAGTTCTCATCACCACCTTCTAGTCTTCATCTTAAGGGAGTTTGTTATGAGCTTTGTCTTGTATTTGTTATATTTCTTGCTTTCTCCTTTGTTGATGATGAACTAGACTCCCAAGGTCACCGGGCATCCGGTGAACCTTGGGATGAACTTGCTTTGTATGGATGTTTTATATTTACATTTATGGTATGTGGTTTGGTTTGTGGTTCATGTTTTGTGTTCTTTGATGTGTTGTTTGGCATGAGAACTCTGCGATTCAACTTCTAGTTTGTACTTGGTGCGTGACCATCGCCCTTGTACTAGACTCACATAGCATGGAAGGGATTCATGTATGAATACGCCGTGACCATCGGGTATTTCATGCCCCTCCAACCATTAGGGCTGGACCTAGGTTGAGTATCGATCCTAATTAGAGGTTTTCCTAAGCGTAGTGCAATCGTAGGAGGATTTGGTCGGAAGAAATTCCGAGCCAATACTCATACCGGATTAGGGGTTATCGCCGTGACCATCGGGGTGATCTACTGTTGGATATCTCTTGGCCCATCCACCATTGCCTGTGTAATTATAGCATCCATCTAGCTTTAGTAGTCCTGAGGGGATCCTAGCCCGGGACCTCGCGCTTTCATTATTATTTGCTTCCTTAAATATGCTCATGTGGTGTGCCTGAGTCCATGTGTTTATAGTTATCTTTGTTAGTTTTCTTTTCTTGTTTTATTTCTCTATCTTTGGTAGACTAGACAGTGCCGTCTAGGGGGAAGTAATAGCAGCTCTTGGGGCCCCAGGGAATACGACCCTCTCACGCGTGCGTGAGAGGTATTACTTGACGACCCGTGCACTTGCGGATCTCATCAAGTTTTTGGCGCCGTTGCCGGGGAACTCCAAGAATGCTAGGAAAACCTCTAGCTCACTGCTCTAGTCATTTATCTTTCTTTTTGTGAATATTTGTTTTTGTATGTGTCTTTTATCATTTTGTGCTTTTTTGTTTATTTTCCTTCCTTCTTGTTGTCTTTGAAAGCTTATTGCTTTTAGTCTTATTGTTTATACAGGGCCATGGATTTTCAAGAAAAATTGTTGGCCGCCAAAATCTATGCGCTTGAGGAACAAAATAATAGGTATTCCACAAATATCGATCATCTTGAGAAGAAGATGGAATATTTCTTTGCCATGAACGCAAGCCAAGGCATTACACAACAACCAAGACCTCAACAACCCCAAGTCCCCCAATTTCATCCGCAACATCGGCAAGAGAGGAAATACACCACTGAAGATGTTCTAGCAAGATTTATGATCAATACTGAGACAAGGTTTGCAAGAACGGACAAACGACTTGATGAATTCGGTACGATACTAAGGAATGTCCAAGCTTCAATAAAAGCACTTGAGAACTAAGTTGAGCAACTTGTTAGGGCAAATTCCGAGCCTTCTTTTGGTAGCCCAATGAGTAATCTTGAAAATAACCCAAGTGAAAACCGGGAGGCTATCAATCTTATGAGTGGGCAACAATTGAAAGATGGGGTAAAGCAAAACAGTGAGGAGGACATCATGGCTATAGAAATATGTGACGAAGTAGAGGAGGTCCCATCTACCACGTTTCAAGAAACTACTTGCCTCGATATCGACCATTCCATCAACCAATCGATAATCTTCAAGTGCAGAGAAAAAAATTTGGGAATTGTATTTGAATATTTGAGGAGGAAACCAATGTCATCTTTGAACCCACCTATGCCGGGCTTGGACAATTCCCAACCAAAACTTTTTCCATGGCGGCCCAAGCAAATTTTATGGGCTACTTTTGATCATTCAAGAAAGGTTGAGAAAAGAAATGTGGATAGGATGTTAAAGCCTTCAATTGATCCACCTATGCGAAGCTTGACAAGTTCTCAACCAAACTTGTTCCCTTGGAAACCCAAACAACACTTATGGGTAGTTCAAGGCGATTTGACAATGGCCGAGGAACAAGATGTGGGTAGGAGGTTAATGCTATTCGAGGACCCACCAATGCCAATATTGAATAATGCTCGGCCCAAGCTTTTCCCATGGAGGCAAAAAGGTAACTCAAGCATGACCTCCAAACTTGCATCATCCCGGAAGGTAAAATTCGTATTTTTTGGTAGTTCTTATGCTGTCTCTAGCCGGGATGAACACACTATTTTCAAGCCTCCTTAGGTAAGAAAGAGGTACGTCGAGCTAATGACGTTAAACAAGCGCTTCTTGGGAGGCAACCCAAGTCTTTAAATTCTTGTTCTTTCAATTTTCGTATTCTAGTTGTGTATTAGATTGTGGTGTTGTTGTTTCTCTTTTTTTTGTTGTGGTTTGAATGTTAGTTTTTGTATGTGTCCTTTGAGTTTGATCCATGCTTGTTCTTGAATTTTTAGGTTTGGTCCTTTAATTTTATGCCATTCGAATGCAAATTCTTGTGTGATTTTTGGTCGAATTCATTGTTGCTTTGATTGTGCAATGCTTGAAATGAAAAAAAATGTATAAGGGCTGAATTTGCAGGTCTCACGGGCATCCTCACGGCCGTGAGGATGCCCATAAGCCATCCAGAAGAGGCTCACGGGTAGGCTCACGGGCATGAGCTCACCCGTGAGGCCTTCGGGCACCTTTCTCTTTATAGCGCCCCTTCACCATTTCTTTCATAACTTTCTCATCTCTCATCCGTTTTCCCTCATTCTTTCGCCATTTTTCTTCATTTTTCTTCCTCTTCACGCCTCTTCTACTTTTAGAGACCTGATCTACACTAATTATGGGGAGTTTTAACATCATCTTCATCGATTCCCCAAAGGTACATCTCTCTAAACCCTAGTTTTCAAGCATGAGTGTTTCTTCTCCCTTTCTTTTTCTTTTCAAGTTGAATGGATGCCAATGTTGTGGGAGATTGGTTGGTTGTCATTTTTGTGGGTTTTTGGAGTAATTTCAAAGCTTTATAAAAATGTTTATGCTCCATTTATAAGAGAAGCTCTTGCAAAATTTTTTTGGGAATTACTGTAGCAATTCTTGAGTTTTTTCACATTCCCTTGATGTTGAACCATTGCTTCCCTTGTATGTGACTTAATCTTGAATCATACTTGTAAACCCTTAGCCATGCTTGCATTAGAGAGATTTGGACACCATGATAATGATTGAACAAAGGACTTGCTTGGATTATGTTTTGCTTGATTGTTGTGTTGTGCTAGTTGTTTGTTTTGTTTGCTTTTGTTTGTGTTTTTTTTTTTTTTTTTTTTGTGTGTGTTAGATGCCTTGAGATGATGTTCCTTTCTATCTTGTAGGGTGGAAGTAGGGCATCAAGCACACCTTCTCTCTCGATCATCTACTTGCATCATTGGTGGCTACCCCGATCTCATGGATTTCAAGACTCATGTTTTGAGACTTGGGGAAGTTCATGAAACCCACTTATTACATTTTTTTTTACCTATATTTTTTATGCACTGCTGATTTAGACACATTGAGGACAATGTGCATCTTTGAGTGGGGGGGGTAGATTTTCATGAACTTTGGAATTGTTTTAAATTGCATGCTTGACTCACCTATGATAGCTATGATTTTATTGTTAAGGACTTCCTAGCTTGGTAGAATGATAGTAGTGAGTTGTACTTTACATGTACTTGAATGTAGTCCTGTTTCATCTTTAGTGTACATTGATACCTGCTCACTCTAACTTCCACTTCTGACACTCTAACCCATCTTATTGATTTTGTGTTAGGATGTCAAATTTCTCTTTCAATAGTCCTTTAAAAACTTTTGAGTCCCCTATTTTTGCTTTAACCCTAAGTAAGGTTTTTAAGTGAGGTTTTTAGCAGGTGGTTGATCAGGCGTCCTGAGTTAGGTTGTATATAAAACAAAAAACAAAAAAAAAAAAAAAAAGTTAAAAATTGAGTCTATGTCAGTATTCCTCTGCTTCTAAAAGCATGAATGCGTATATGTAGATCTGTAGTCAAGTAAGTTGGGTGGCTCTTGTGCCTGGCCAGCATGTGCATCCTGCTGAAAGATTTTTGTGCAGTCTACGTTAGGCGGACTCCGTAAAAAATAAAATAAAATAAAATAAAATAAAAAAAAACTTTTGTAACCTTTGGGCGCCTGAAACCTGTCTTATCTTCACTTAATGTTAAAGTTTCGTTTGGGGACCAAAAGATTTTTAACTGACTATTGAGAGGATTTTTGTTTGGCACTCCTAGCACTAATTTCAATTTGAGTGAGGTGAACAAACATCCTGGGTAATCCAGGGTGTGGAGGTCAAGGTGGGAGTCAGCACACACACACACGAACACTTTGGATGAAACAGAGCTAATATTACTTGACTATACATTGAACAACTCACTTCTTGATTTCTGTCCATTTGTGCTTGTGGAGTCCCGTACAGTTGAGCTTGAGGTCGTATATTTAGCCGTTTATCGTCTTACCCCTGTTCTTCATATTTGTTTGCTTGGGGACAAGCAAACGCTTAGGTGTGGGGATGTTTGATAAACGTCTAAATATACGTATTTTATACGTATTAATTTGTATTATTTTATTATCTTTTTGATGAGTCGATGCCCTTTTTATAGTCTAAATCTCTGTATTTTGTGTTGCAGACCCTAAATGAGCTCAAGAACGTACTTAGGAAGAATTCGACACCAAATACGGCGTTTGTTGGGTTTTCACTGTAGCAGTACTGTAGCAAAATACTGTAGTAGAATTACTGTAGCAGGGTACTGTAGCACCGAGGTGAAATTTCCTGCAAACCTCTATGGATACCTCACGGGCAACCTCACGGCCGTGAGGAGTCGCGATTTCACCTTTTTAAAGGCTCCTAGGGCATCATGTTTGGGTACTCTTGGCCACCATTCTCCACCATCTTCACCTAGGGCTTCAAGGCAAGTGGAGAAGGCAGATCTGAGGAGGAAATCAAGGGGATAAGAGGTTGTGCTATCAAGGAGAGGATCTAGGAGCTTGCCGGCGCGGATCCGACAAGTTCTCATCACCACCTTCTAGTCTTCATCTTAAGGGAGTTTGTTATGAGCTTTGTCTTGTATTTGTTATATTTCTTGCTTTCTCCTTTGTTGATGATGAACTAGACTCCCAAGGTCACCGGGCATCCGGTGAACCTTGGGATGAACTTGCTTTGTATGGATGTTTTATATTTACATTTATGGTATGTGGTTTGGTTTGTGGTTCATGTTTTGTGTTCTTTGATGTGTTGTTTGGCATGAGAACTCTGCGATTCAACTTCTAGTTTGTACTTGGTGCGTGACCATCGCCCTTGTACTAGACTCACATAGCATGGAAGGGATTCATGTATGAATACGCCGTGACCATCGGGTATTTCATGCCCCTCCAACCATTAGGGCTGGACCTAGGTTGAGTATCGATCCTAATTAGAGGTTTTCCTAAGCGTAGTGCAATCGTAGGAGGATTTGGTCGGAAGAAATTCCGAGCCAATACTCATACCGGATTAGGGGTTATCGCCGTGACCATCGGGGTGATCTACTGTTGGATATCTCTTGGCCCATCCACCATTGCCTGTGTAATTATAGCATCCATCTAGCTTTAGTAGTCCTGAGGGGATCCTAGCCCGGGACCTCGCGCTTTCATTATTATTTGCTTCCTTAAATATGCTCATGTGGTGTGCCTGAGTCCATGTGTTTATAGTTATCTTTGTTAGTTTTCTTTTCTTGTTTTATTTCTCTATCTTTGGTAGACTAGACAGTGCCGTCTAGGGGGAAGTAATAGCAGCTCTTGGGGCCCCAGGGAATACGACCCTCTCACGCGTGCGTGAGAGGTATTACTTGACGACCCGTGCACTTGCGGATCTCATCGCTGATCAGCACAGTTACCCTTCTAAAAAGTCGATTACAGATCATGTTAGTCAAAAAAAAAAAAAAAAAGAGTGTGAAAAAAGCCAATTGTGTATAGACGAGAGACAGAAGTGCCTCATGAATTCATTAGGGGGTTCCCTACCATTTCAAGGTTCGTTACCGCTATAAGTGATGTGATGTGCTTCAAGAAGTGGTCCTCGGGGTATCACTTTTTTCTATCTAGGTTACAAGAACCAGGTGAAGAAGGTTGCACACACACAGCATCATCTTGCCGAATGAATGTTTCAAAATTTCGTTTATGGTTGTAGCTTAGGATCTAGAGTCTTACACTTGCTATTTTATACTTATATTTGAGCCGGAGGTTGTGTATTTAGCCACTTATCAATTCCTCTTGTTCTTTATGTTTATTTGCTTGGGGACAAGCAAACCCTCATGTGGGGGGTAGTTTCCTAAGCGTCTAAATACACCGTTTTGTAACGGTGCATTACTTGTACTTTCATCATTATTTGAATAAAACCGGTGTCCTTTGATGTGTTTTTGGTGTTTCTTCTATTTCAGGGCATGTACGAGCCGTCTAAGTGAGAAGGAGCATTTAGAGGATGAAAATCGACGCCAAAGAGCGAAGAAACGAAGGTTAAACGAGGTTCGGATGTCATTCGGGAACTCCTACACGAAACGGGCCTATTCCGGGCCATTTTCAGGCCCGTGTGCTGGCTGTGTGCGGCTGCACACCTACCCTCACACAGGTGTGCGGCCAGGTGTGCTGGCGCACACTGGCCCGCACACTGCTCGTATATTTAAGGCCTTTTAGGGCTTTTTCGCAAGACATCCTGCCGGTGCCTCCAGGAACATCTACACTCAAATCTTTATCAGAGGAGGTTGTTTTGGAGTGAGATCAAGTTGGACAAGAGGGAATAACGCGTAGATCTCCATCCTAGGGCTTGCCGATGCGGATTCAGCAAGTTGCTCCATCTTCCCTAGTCAACATCTTTAAGAGGGGAGTTCTTGCTTTGCTTGTGATAAATCTTATATCTTTTAGTTTACCTTTGCTTGTAATGTTGAACTAAACCTCCCAAGGTCACCAGGTAACCGGTGAACCTTGGGAGAAACACTTGTATTGGATGACATTTCTTTAGTTTAATGAATGCATTGATTGTTGTGTTTGGTTTCTTTCATTCTAATGTATGTTCATTCTACAATGGATGGATTCCGTAGAATTGATTATGAATGATACTTGTTTGGCTGGATGCTAGCATGTATTAGTCAAAGAATGTTTGGAGTGGGATCCATTGTACCGGCGCACCGGAGGTTCTGGGCGCCGGTAGCCTCCCGCAGGTTTTAGAGTGTATTCTAGCACAAATGCTTTTGAATAACTCTAGCCAAGATTTCCTACGCCCAATGACATCGTGTGAGTATCCTTAGTATCAAGGAACTTGTATTGGATTAGAGCTATACTACGGATGTTCCGGGGTAGTCGACTTCCGAGTCTAAGCGGACCAACTTGTTACAAACCATGCATGCGTTATTTATTTATTTTATCATCAATACTTGTGTTCTTCCCGGGGGAATCCTTACCCGGGGCCTTATCTTTGATACTTGTTTTCCCTCTACGTGCTTATTGCTTGTTGGTGGCTTGATCACTTTTATTACTTTGTTTTCATACTTAGTCTTATTATAACAAAACCCCGTTTTGACTTGACTAAACAACTAATCTAAGAGGAAGTAATAGTAGATCTCAGGACCCTAGGGAATACGACACTCTTGTGCTCGCACAAGAGGTATTACTTGACGACCCGCGCGGCCGACATCACTCTTTAAAAAAGTTTTTCAACCAAATCATTTCTTTTCTGTCTTCTGAGATGGCCATGTACTCTGCTTCTGTGGTTAAAAGAACAACGCCTTTTTGAAGTCAAGACGTCCAACTCACAGTTGTACCACCCACTGTAATAATATACCATGTAGTACTTTTTCTTGTATCCAGACAACCACCCAAGTTTGCATTAGAAAATCTTTCCAAAATAACATCACTCATTCTGTAACACAAGGCAACTTTAGAAGTACCTTTTAAGTATTGTAATAGCCACTTAACTGCTTCCCAATGTTCTTTTCCTCGATTGAACATGAATCTACTAACAACACCCACTACATGATCAATATCTGGCCGGATGCAAACCATTGCATACATAAGACTACCAACTACAAATGCATATGGAACTTTAGCCATACGTTTTTTGTCTTCATTCGTTTGAGGTGACTTTTTCTTCATGAGATTGATGTGGCTTCCCAAAGGTGTACTTTTGATCTTAGCATCATGGAGCTTGAACTTTTCCAACACCCTATTAATATACTTCTCTTGGGATAATTTAAGTGTACCTTCAGATCTATCCATGTTGATGCTCATACCAAGGATTTGTTTTGAAACACCCAAGTCCTTCATCTCAAATACTTTAGACATCTGCCTTTCTAATTTGTTGATTTCAATCATGTTACCTTCAGCAATTAACATGTCATTAATGTACAACAGTAATATGATGTAGGATAAATCAAATTTCTTCAAGTAGCCACAATGATCCAATGAACATCTCTTGTACCCACTACTTCTCATAAAACTGTCAAATTTTAAGTACTATTGTCTTAGAGCTTATTTCAACCTGTATAAGCTTTTCTAACTTGTAGACCAAGTTTTTTTTTCCAAATACCTAAAACCTTCTGGTTGTGCCATGTAAATATCTTCCTCAAGATTACCATGCTAGAAAGCAGTTTGAGTATTTAACTGCTCTAGATGTAAGTCCTCTGCAGCCACAATACTTAACATGAGTTTGATAGTAGTCATCTTGACCATGGGAGAGAAAATCTCATTGTAGTCAATCCTCTTTTCTGCTGAAATCCCTTGACCACTAATCTTGCCTTATACCTTTTGCTGCCATCAAGCTTTTCTTTGATCCTGTACACCCACTTATTCTGAAAAAAATGTTTTCTCTGCTAGTAACTCAATCAATAACCAAGTCTTGTTCTTTTCAAGAGAACTCATCTCCTCTTTCATAGCTGCTTCCCACTGAACTGAACCATTCATCTGCATTGCTGAAGGAGAATATCAAAAGCAAATAGTTTGCTGAAGGAGAATATCTCTGTGGAGGTCACGAAACTCTGCTTGATCTTCTGACTTCTATTTCTGTAGGAGTTGAAACCACATCTTCATTTGTACTCTCTGAACTCCTACTATTTCCTGTAAGATGAACTTCTTAACTACCTTCCAACATGACATTTTCTTTTCCATTATGTTTCCCTATAGCGTTAGGTTTCGCTGTGAGCCTATCTTTGTACATCACGTTCTCATTGAAAGTAACTTCTCTGCTTCTAATAATTTTCCTGCTCAACCCATTCCTAAAATGGTAGCCCATCTCATCTGATCTATAACCAAGGAAAATACACTTCCTTGTCCTTGGATCAAGCTTGTCTTTGTAATACGCCCCTTGTGTATCCGCAAGTTCACGGGTCGTACTAGTAATAAAGTGTACCTTAAGGTCAGGTAGTCATATCCACTGGGACTGGTGCATCTTCTAATACTATAGTTCTCCTTAATATCTAATCAATTAAACAAGGATTGAATTGACTCTAGGCTAGACTGAAAGAGATTGAAGAAAAGGTAATGCACTAAGGGAAAGGTAAGGATTGGCTCGATGGAGGAGATGGGGCCCCGGGGTTGAATTCCTGATGCTCACTAACTCGGACTCTCTCAGTACTTATCAGAGATATCTTCAGTTCTAAAATCTAGTTGTGCTAGATGAATGTTGCTCACAGTGCTGTTGAACCCTGAGTTGAGATCTCACTTCTTACAACTATCAATAAGATTCACAAGGTAAGATAAGATAACCAAATATTCAAGCATTCAACCACTCAACAAACATTCAAGATAGCCAACAACCAAGATTTAATGCAAAGAACAAGACATTCATAAATACTGCAAGTAGAATATTCAAGTTCAAGATACAACATCAGAATATCACCCCGGGGCTCCCTAAGAGAGTTTAGCCCCTCATGAGGTTAGACAACAAAGTAAATGCCAAAGAAATTAATACACAAGAAGTTGAAAACTCCCTAATTTCTTGCATCCTTGTGACTATCCGAGGCTCTATGATGGAACGGATTCTCCTCCCGATCGGCCTACCATTCGTGCAACATTTCCCTTGTGATGGTGAGAATGGCTCCCCAAGCTTCCTTCTTCTTCTCCCTTTGTTCGCAGCCAAAAAGTCCCCCAAAAGCCTAAGTTTATGGGGTTTTAATCTTTTCCCGATGTGAGCACGTCCGTGTTGAGGCCGTGATCCAAGCCGTGCAGATTACGGCCGAAAAAAACTCCTGAACTCAAATTCTTGTTATCTGCAAAGGGTCCAACAAGCCCGTGTTGCGGCCGTGCTTAGCGACCATAATGCGTGTCGTTCTCGGTTGAATTCTCCTGCAATTTGCACGGCTTGAAACACAGGCGTGCTGAGGCCGTGTTGAGCTTGATGAGGTTTCTCCTAAGTCCTTTAGCTCCTAAAATTACTCCAAATCACTTCTTCTTGCCTTAGGACTTTGATATCTGCTTGAAAAACTAAGAATACCTCAAATAGCACTGAATTTGGAAAATTAATGCCGATAAATTCAAAAATCATGGGAGTAAGATATAGAATAAATGTATATGAAATGCACCCATCACTTTGTCACAATCTTTAATAAGAACATAACAAACACATTCAAAGACATTCAAATGTGAAAGAGACACTTTTTTGCCATGCCACTCCTCCTTAGGAATCTTGAACCCCAAAGAAACTCAGGGTCCTCGATTAATTAGATAAGCTGTTGCATTTACTAAATCTGCCCAGAACATCTTCGGTAACCCTGCATGAAATCACATAGTTTTTGCCGTCTCATTCAAGCTTCTATTCATTCTTTCACCAACACCGTTCTATTGTGGTGTCTCTGAAATAGTTTTCAACATCCTTATTCCATTTTTAGCACAGTAATCTATAAATTCAGCACTACTGTACCCACCACCATTATCAGACTTCAAATACTTGATTTTCAGCCCTATTTCATTCTCAACAGCAGCTTTCACTTCTTGAAAGTAGCGAAATGATCAGACTTATGTTTCAAGAAGGAAACCCATACCTTCCTAGTAGAATCATTGATTAAATTAACATAGTAGTGTGATCCTCCCATTAAGGCAACTGATTGACACACCCTTACGTGTGTTCCGCAAGTGCACGGGTGTCGAACTAATAAATACCCAAAGGGTGGGTAGTCGAATCTACAAGGAGTAGACGTCAGAAACAAATAGACTTTGCCAATTAGTCAATGAAAACTCAATGTGTGAAGAGATTGGATTGAAAGTAAATAAACAGAAAATAAAGATTAAAAATGAAGACTAGAGGTACTGAAAGTATCAAGATAAGAATTGGGTACTCGGACAATGCTCCCTCTAGGTTCCTTGTTTCAAGTGCAAAACTCTAATTACCTTTACTTAAACGAGATTTGAAGAGTCGTGGAATCCAAAGACACAAGGTCCCAAACCTAAGGTCAACCCTGACTAGTCCCCTACGAGATCCCGGCGGAGAGAAAAGTCTCGACGCCTCACACCACGTATGACTGCGCTAAGCTCTAGGGATTCCAAGTGATAAACCCTATTCCCAACTATAGATCAATCCCTTTCGTCCAGGCGAAAGATCCCTAATCACAAATAAGTCCCGGCGGAAAGGCCTCTCTCAACGCCTAACTCTCTTTGAGATCGAAAATAATGCTTGGAATAAGAAGGTCAGGTAAACCACACCGGAGGTGAAAGGGGACGTGTCGCTACCTCTCAACTCACCCTCTCGACCCTCTTCAATCTTGGTTAATCTAATCCTAATGGTGATGGTCACTCGTCAAAAGGATGATTAGATTAGCCCTCAACCCTAGTGTCACTCTAGGGAAGGAGCAATTAAGCACACAAGATTGAAACTCAAATAAATCTCAATTTAAACAAAAGCAATAGAGTCATTGAAACAAAGGAATTCTAGAGTTTACATGTCCAAGCACTCACTAGGGGTTTAGCTCTCCATGGAGCAATACAAGTTGATCAAAATAAATGAAGATAAATGCAAGTAATCCATAAACAAAACCCCCTTAAGCTTCGTGCTGATGGCCTATGAGGGCTGCTCCTTCTTCTCCACGGATAATTCCTCCAAGCCTAGGGCACACCTCGCCGAATCGAAGTCGTCGAAGGCTCCCCCAATAGCTCTCCTTGGAAGGAATCGGTGTTGAAATCGGCGAAGAAGCGCCCCCAAAACGTAGCAAAAATCTTCTCAAACCCTAGCCGAACTCTCTCCCAAAGATAGGAAAAAGATCCCCTTAAAATGCTTCAGAACGGCATTTTAAACTATGATCTCGAGGATCCACACGGGCGTGTGGATAAGCCACACGGCCGTGTGGAAATTCCACACACCCATGTGAAATTTCAGCCTGGTAGAATTTCACTTGTAGGTCCCCGATTTCGCTCGTTTTCGCTTCTAAGGCCACACGGACGGACACACGATCGTGTGGTAGGTCATGAGGCATATCTTGATGTCGAAAAACCCTTGGAGAGCTTTTGAAATCTTCGATCAAATCAGAACGAGCGAGCATGACTGCCTTCGTGTCCTTCTACCGAAATTGTCTTGAAACCTTTAGAAGTTGGCACATACTCTCTTGTTTGACCCAATTTGCATCTTGAACTTTGTCTTTGCACAAAAGGACTCCAATCAGCACCATCATGACCTATTTTTGCTTTTCTTCGGATAAATCTTCTTCACAACCTTAATTGGATGAAAGAACACAAAAAACACACGAAATGAGAAATATAACCTGAAAAATGTGATGCTCATGCATGGAAAAAATCTCAATAATATGTACATGCAAGCACTTATCACTGATGTTGGCTCATATACATCTATATGAACTAGTTCCAGTATTTTAATCTTGGGTGTCTTTCTTGATTTTGAAAAGTAACCCTTTTTTGCTTCCCGAGCATACATGATTCACATAAACCTACTTCTACACTCTTCAAATCTGGAATCTTTCCTTTTGAAACTAGCATCTTCATACCCTTCTCACTCAAGTGACCAAGTCTTTGGTGCCACAGAATTGAAGGATCATCTCCACTAGAAACTGCATTATCTTTATCTGAAGATAATTCAACCATGTAAAGAGTCCCTCCCTTTCTTCCAGCCATGAGCAATGACCAGATTTTCTTTGACTACTTTTCACCCGCCGTTGCCAAAGATGACATGATATCCCTGATTATCAAACTGTGTAACAGAGATTAGCATCCTCTTGAGACCAGGGATATATCTCACATCTTTCACTGTCTAAATAGTACTGATAAGTGTCTAAATGTATGTATTTATATGCCATATTCTTATTGTAGTTTGCATGTATTTTGATGAACCGATGCCCGTTTTATATTTAACTTAGTTTTATTTGTGTTACATGCCTTGAAAAAGCCAAAATGAGCTCAAGAACGTATTTGGGAAGAAATCCGTATCAAATACGATGTTTTCGAGTTCATTACTGTAGTAGTAATGTAAAAGAATTACTGTATACTGTAGTAGTTACTGTAGCATGACACTATAGCACTGAAATGGGATTTTTCTGGAAAAGGCTGGAAGCCTTGCCCGCAAGGCAGCCCGTATGGAAGCTCGAAAAGAGGCTTTAAAAGAAAAATTAGGGCATCTTTTTGGGGGGTTCTTCTTCTCTTTTTCTTGGGCCGACGCCCCACCCTCGCCGACGGAGTTTTTCGGCGATCCACCGTGCTAATCGTCACCAAGAGGGAGGCCAACATTGGAGAAGGAGATAGGGGGAAGCCCAAGGCTTCAAGGCACCGTTTGAAGAGCGATCTCGGTGACATCAATGGTATTCTTCCATCGAAGGCAATCCTAAGCTAGAGGGATTGTTCTTTGCTTTTCTTTATGCTTGTTTGTTCATTAAATTTGTTTGAGTGTTCCTCTTTCATGAGGAACTAACTAGTATGTGATTTGGGCATGATGAACCCTAGGGTATTTTTAGTGTAATTTTGCATGATGATGTATTGTTGGATGTTGAAATACTTTTATAAGAATTTCTATGGTTTGTGATTCCTTCCATGTGTATTTTACTGTCTTGAATCGCATTAGAACTCTGTTATTCAATTTCTAGGTTGTACTTGGAGCGTGGGATACGCCCTTGTATTAGACTCACATAGATTGGAAGGGATTCATGTACCAATACGCCAAGGGATTCGGGTATTTGGTACCACTCCGAACGTTAGGCTTAGACACATAAAAGTGTCTATTCCTGATAAGCGATTCCCTGAGTGCACTGCAATCGTAGGAGGAATTGACCAGAAGAGGTTCCAGTCAATACTCCTATTGGATTAGGGCTAATCGCCGAGGGATTCGGGATTAGCTTAATTTAGGAATCTCTCTGTCCAAACTACCATCACAACATAACATCCTTAATTCGGGCCTTAATGACAACCCTAGGGGGGTTCTTTGTCCAAATCACGCCTTCTCCTATTTGTCCGTCCCTTGAATGCTTATTTGGCGTGTAGTGGTAGCTTTATTCTTTTATTCATAGATTTTAGTAGTTGTACTATTCACTCGTATTATTAGGCTAGGAAATAGACGAGAGCGAAGTAATAGTAGCTCCTTGGCCCCTTGGAATACGACCCCTGTGTCACACACAGGGTATTACTTGATCACCCCGTGCGCTTGCGGATCACTCATCAAATACCCAAGGAGGTTTTCAGATTTATGTCTCCTATGCTTGCAATCTCAAGACTCTCATCATCAACAAGGCATACTTTGCCAAAATTTTCACTTCTGAAATTCAGCATCATATCCTTACAAGAAGAAGCATGGAACGAAAAACTAGAATCCATGATCCAGGATTTGATCGGACATTCAACACAATAAACCAATGCATCGTCTACGTCTTCTGTTGATGAATTAATGGATTTATCTTCCTTCTTTTTGGGAACTGAGGAAGCCGTACATTGATTTCTAGAGTGGCTGGTTTTCTAGCAATTCCAGCATATTATATCTTTATGATTTTTGGATTGACCCCTCTTTTTCAACTTCGATCTACCACACCACTGATTCTGCCCCTTATCAAGCTTTCTGCCTCTGCTCTCTGTATTCAGCAAGGAACCTGATGACTACCCTGAAGTTGTCCTTCGAATATCTTCTCCAAGGATCAAATCCCAAATCCCTTAGAATGTTAACTTAGCATTTCCAGATGAACTACTAAAGGCTGTGACTGTCCCTGACCAACTCTCAGGTAACGAGGATAACAACAGCAAAGTTTGCACTTCATCTTCGAATTTAATATCTACTGAGAGCAATCTAGTCAAGATAGAGTTAAATTCATTCACATGCTGAATGATAGATGCACCATCTTTCATCCTTGTATTGACTAATTGCTGTTCAAGAATACTTTGTTTGAAGCAAATGGGTTTTTGTACATATTTGACAATGCCTTCAGTAAACCGTGAGTAGTCATCTCCTTGATAACATTGTATGCGACGTTCTTCGCAAACGTTAATCGGATCATGCCAAGAGCTTTCTGATCAAATAATTCCCAGTCTTTCTTGCTTATCTGATCTAGCTTCTGCCTGACAGAGGTTCATGTAGCTTCTTCTGGCACAGATAATCTTCAATCTGCATCTTCCAAAACCCGAAGTTGCTACCGTCGAACTTGTCAGTCTTGACTTTTTCTTCATCGGCCATCCCTCCCACTTGCCTTAAAACCTGCCTCTGATACCACTTGTTGAGAATCAGACAATCTTAAGCAATGGCAAGAAGAAAACACACACACACACACAAGAAGACATAAGAATTTTACGTGGTTCTGTCTTGAAGACCTATATCCACGGTCACACTAATATCAATTTATTTCAATTACAGCACACAACATAGGGTTTTCAATTACTGGGCTATTTATAGAGAGAACATAACAAGGATATTCATGGTAAAAGATAAATCCTAATCCTAATAAAAATTCCCATATTGGAGATAAATCCTAATCCTAATCAAGGTTATTATATTAGAGATAAATACTAATCCTAATCAAAATTCTCATATTGGAGATGAATCCTAATCATAATCAAGACTCCACATACTCAACACTCCATCTATCGCCATGGTCGGCGGTCCCCAAACTTGGATCTCCGGCGATGAGAATGCGGCTGTGATGTTTTTCCGCCTTCGGGCATCCCCCCACGTTCCTCATCCATCCTCTCCATTGTGTCCCGCTCCGCGTCGGCAATGTCGTAGTGATCACCAGACCTTCCAATTTCAGAAATCCTAGATCCTTTTAGAGGTATAGGAGGCGTTTTGTTGATAGTCTTCTTTATTTGTGGCTTTTATACGATTATTTGATTGTTGGTGTTGCATTTCCCAGGTGGTCATGCATTGTATACTTCCCAAGGTGTGGAAAGGGATCCATTTTTGGGGCATTGAGAAGATTGTTGTGCATTTCGATCCTGATTGCCATTTTGATGTGCTCAAGCTTTCAAATGCTCTAAAAATGCTGTTAATGGATTCCTATGGTGAGCTAAACGACGTTTCAGTGAATTTTATCATTTGGCTTTAGGTTTTTGTGCATACATACTTTATGAAGTATCTTAATCGTCTATAAATTTAAGTGAAACTTTTAATTTTATGAATGCATTTTCAATACCAGTATATATGCTACTATAATCCAATTATTTTCACAGATTTCTTTTGAATATGCTTTCCATTAGTGTCGATGAATCAAGGGTCATGTAAGAGGTATGATCAGTGCAAATGTCAGGTGTTATGAGCTCATGTGAGATATATTTTATTGGGTTATGAAATTATTGGTTTTTTTACTATATTGTGTTTACTTTGAAACAAATTATGTGGTGCTTTTTGATTGGTGTGATTAGAAATTCAAACTTGCATTTTACCTTACCTGACATGCCTTAGGATAGTGGCTTATCTGTAGGATCAACATGTAATGCCCTTTTGGAATTCAAAGGGTCACAAAAGGATGTTACCATAGATGCTAACATTTGTCCCTTTGATGATGAATTATTTTTTGCTTGCATGAGGCGCTTCTTGTATATCCATTGTTACAATACCTTGGAATTTTTGGCCGCTATTAAGGCAAGTGTCTCTTCACTTGCTTCATACCTGGCTGCTAATGTGCAAGTCTATAGGTGCCTTTGGTCAAGGCATCATTCTAACAATAATTAAGAACCATCATGAAGGCATTGACAAAATTTAGTTTTTCCATAAATACAAGTCACCCGATTGGTAATAACTTGTTAAAAAGATGTTTACAAGGCTAAAATTAAACATGAATTTCTTATTATCCGTATTGATTTCGTGTGTGTAATATGCGTCCTTGTGCATGCACTAGAATGACACACATATTGTTGAATGCTTCACAGTTGGAGATTGAAAACTTTCTATTTCTTAGGTTTTTCATGCTTCATAGTTGAAGTATTTATGCTTAAGAACTTGTTAGCTTATTCATTAACGACGTACATATCTTATTTTGTAATATTTTTTGTGTGGTTGTATTACATGTTTCTAAGTGAAACTTTTAATTAAGTAGCGAAGGTACTAACCAAATTTTTAATGAACTAATTAAAACATTCGTTAATATCTTAATAGTCTTCTCTAAATGAAGATATGTACAAGTTTAAAAGCATGAATGGGTAACTTTACTCCATTACCCGAAATGGTGAATATATCCCCACTTCAGTGTTACCAAACACCAAAAGTGATGAAGTGCGATTTTTCAGGTGCCTACTTCAACCATCCAAACACAGGAAGTGCTCTCAGAAGTCCTATTTCTGTAGAACCAAACACACTAAACTCGTTAATTCCAGCTGAACTATTCACTTCCACCGAAGTGCCACTTCCATACTTCCACCACTTCAGTAGTTCACTTCCGAACCAAACTTGCCCTAAGCTAGGATGAATGCATATCAACTTTAGAAGTTGTGAAGAACTAAACTTATATGAATGAGATATCAAGTTTAGTGATAAAATGATTTTGGAGAATTAAATTTGGATAAATGAAGATTGAGTTTGGTAGAAAATTTAAAGATCATTTTTAAGACTATCTTTGGTGTGAAGAACACGCTCCATGTGATTTGTAACCCTTGAGAAAAACTGCTGATAAGGAAACTACATGCTGCACATCAGAGGCAGTGACTTTCCATCAGAGCCTGTTCCTTCATCCCTTCCAGTGAAGGTCAACCGAGAGAGAGGCCCAAGGGTGTCAACATTGTCGGCAAGGTCTGAAGCAAGATTTGTAAAAGCTCGAGGGCTCGAGTCAGAACAAAGGTTTCGAACTGGAACTTGTGTTGGAGATACAACAAGGATTTGCAAATGAATTTCATTTTGTTGTGTCCTCCTTGATTTATTTGTGCAATTAATATTTGAAGTGGTTGTCAATTTATTCGAAATGTGTATTTTCCCCTCATGCAATGGATATTCTTAAATTTCAGACAATGCCAAGGAATTCCTAAGTTTAGTTGCAACTATTTTTCCCTAAGTACCTTTCTCAATCTTGCATTTGAACTATGCCATTGACTATACAGCACATTAGGTGATCAAAGTTGTGCTTGCTACTTGGTATGGAAATAACTGTAAATTCACATTGTCATCATCTACAAATGGTTGAAGGCAACACAAAAAAACTGAATCATTCTCATTAAACAAAAAGGATTCAATACATTTTCAACCAGTTTGATGAATGCAAGTAATTGATTAATTTGCATCACATACAACCAAAAGTGAACAACAAAAAACGTTACAGCAATACTAGCAGAAAGTTTTACCCTCCATCCCCACACTAAGCCCCATTAGTGGTCTGCAACCTTTAAGACACACTAAACAAAACAATTGTACGAGCACAATAGGTAAGATGGTCTTCCATATGCTCTAGCAGGGCCACTACCTCCAAGACTTGGGGGAGCCATGCTTTTCTTTTCTTTTCAGCACCACCTATCTTGCTTCTATCTTCAACCTCTCCTTTGCTATCCGGTATTCTCAAATTGGGTTGGGGGGGGGGGGGGGGTCTTGTAGGGAATTGTTTTCTTGCTTCCTCTTCTTACAGGGTTTTTTGGTGTCTTGAAGAGAGCATCCACTGCAGTTGATGGCGTGGAAAAGGTGTCACCAGGTATGTTTGTGGTCTGCAATGTATAGACACATATTATTATCCAAAAACTTATTCATATTGTCACTAAATAAAATAAAGCACATCACTGATTAATTCTAAATTGTGCAATACCTGTGACCCTGAGGCAAATGGCATATCCCTAACTGGCACAAAACCCTCATCTGCAACTGTTGGTCTTGGAATGGCCTGAATTGGTATGTCAACCACCTATATTGTGAAAATAGGAGTTCATGAATAGAAGGAAAAAATAGCAGAATGTTTAATTCACTGCTCACATGTGACATTGTCTCATCTACGACCCTCTCCCCCTGATAAGTGCTTGATTATATATATTTTATAATATCAGTTTACATGCATTGAGCATCACTTTTATCAGGTTTTAGCATTAACAAGGTGTGTTTTGTGTTCTTTTGTGCAAACAGGGCTTTGGAGACATGACGTACAGGAAGAAGCAAAGATAGGGTGTGATGACACGTTTGAAGGCCACAATCAGAAGTTGTGTTCATATACATGGGGGTGTTGCCAACTTTCGGAGGAGCACAAGTCATTACACAAACCGAAAGGGCACAAAGGCGTAGAGTACGCCCATCTCCCAGCTTCCGTACAAAGGAAGAAGGTTCTTGAGGATTTCAAAGCATAGAAAGCCACACACCCTACCACACGAGCATGTGCCCAACCGTGTGGACTCCAAGGAAGACTTCGGGGGGGAATCACTGTAGCAAAGTACTGTAGCAACAGTCTTCACACGCCCGTGTGGAATTTCCACACGGGCGTGTGGATGCCCGTATGGATGCCCGCGTAAAGCCCCGAATTCAAATTATAAAAGCCGCCTTGTGATAATTTTGAGGGATCTTTTCGGCCACTTTCGAGAGACAAGGCGGCTAGGGCTTGGAAGGAGTTCTTTGCGGCTTTGGGAAGCTTTCCTCACCAACTCGGATCGATTCCTCCTCCGTCATAGCATCAAGGAAGCCATCGGCGACCTAGCTTCGGAGTGGATTCAATCCAGGCACGTGGAAACTACCCATCAAGACTAACATCACGGATTTAACGGGGTTATTCTTTATGTCTTTGGAACTTATTTCTGAATTTATTACTTGTTTTGTGACTCGCTCCATGGAGAGCTAAACCCCTAGAGGGTATTCGGACATGTAAACCCTAGGATTCTTATTTTCATTAGATTTACATTGTGTTTCTATTAGAATTTATCAGTTTGAGTTTTACTCTTGAGTTCTTAATGCTTGTTTGTGCTTTTGATTTCATTATTAATTGCCTTGCATGTTTTATTCAATCTAGTGAAGAGAGAGATCACCGCTAGATTTAGAATTACCAAGAGTAAAGAGGGTCGAGAGGGTGAGCCGTGAGATAGCGGAGTGTCCCCTTTCCCTTCCGACAGATATCTCCTATCTCCATATTCCCTAAGTGTCAAGCAACCATATGTGGTGTGAGGCGTCGAGAGAATTCTCCGCCGGGACCTCGTAGGGGGTTAGGGATCTTTCACCTGGAGGCAGGGTTAGATCTACTTTTAGGAATTGGTTATATCTTTGGGATCCCTAGAGTTTTAAGCAGTCATATGTGGTGTGAGGCGTCGAGAGAATTCTCCGCCGGGACCTCGTAGGGGACTAGTTATCGGCGACCTGGAGGCAGGGGCCGTTATACCTTTGGATACCCACGACTCATTGTTTTCGTTAGAAACACTTGTAATCTACATCCAACACCCGAATCCTAGGGGGAGCATTGTCCGGATACCTCACTTTTATTGATTGAGAACTCTTTTCCTTTTATTTCCTGCGCACTTGTGGTGACACTCTTAGTGTTGGCCATTAGATCATCAAACACTACATTCATTAGGCTAGATAACAAAAGAGGGGCTATTACTAGTACTTCTGTTCCTTGTGGTTCGACAACCCGACCCTTTTTGTCCACTTTTATTACTTGACGACACGTGCACTTGCGGTAACACAAGGGGTTGACGCACATCACCCTGTTGTGTTGTTGCGGAGACGCATCACCTCCATATATGAAGAGTTAACCTTACTGTTTCTCCTGAACATATCAGTATAATAGTAACCACATAATTAAATCAATTAAGATTACATGAAATGTTATGTGTGCAGTTTGTGCAATACCTCTAGGAAGTGATCTTCTAGTACTTGAGGGTCAATTTCAGCCATAGGATCTTGTTCATGGTCAACACCCTACAAAAAGGGTTACTATTTAATATGACTATTACAATATAAATTAAAAAAAACACAAAGTAAAAAATTCTACCTGATGTGCATCCCGCAAGTGTACGGGGTCGTCAAGTAATACCCTATGTGTGACGCAGGGGTTGTATGCCAAGGAGCTACTATCACTTCTCTTTCGTCTATTTCCTAGCCTAACAATACGAGTGAAGAGTACAACTACTAAAAATTAATAATTATAAGAAAAAAATCTACCACTACACGCCAAATAAGCATTCAAGGGACGGATAAGCAGTAGAAGACGTGATTTGGACAAGGAATCCCCCTAGGGTTGTCATTAAGGCTTGAATTAAGGATGATGTGTTGTGATGGTGGTTTGGACCGAGCGATTCCTAAATTAGGCTAATCCCGAATCCCTCGGTCATTAACCCCTTATCCTACATAAGTGTTGACTGGAATCCCTTCCGGTGAACTCTTCCTACGATTGCAGTGCACTTATAGGATCCCTTATCAAAAGTAGACACTCTTCCCGGGTCTAAGCCTAATATTCGAGGGGTACCAACTACCGTAATCCCTCGGCGTATTGGTACATGAATCCTTTTCAATCTATGTGAGTCTAGTATAAGGGTGTATCCCACTGATACGCCCCTTGCGTATCCGCAAGTGCCCGGGTCGTATTAGTAATAAAGTGTACCCTAAGGTCGGGTGGTCGTATCCACTGAGACTGGTGTATCTCCTAATACTATCGTTCTGCTTAATATCTAATCAATTAAACAAGGGTTGAAATGACTCTGGGTTGGATTGAAGGAGATTTGAGAGAAGGAATTACACTAAGGAAAATGTAAGGATTAGCTCAATGGAGGAGATGGGGCCCCGGGGTTGAATTCTTGATGCTCACTAACTTAGACTTTCTCAATACTTATCAGAGATGTCTTCAGAACCCTAAATTCTAAGATCTCGTTGTGCTAAATGAAGGATGCCCACAAGTGTTGTTAAACCCTAAGTTGAGATCTCACTTCTTGCAACAATCATAAAGATTTGCAAGCTAAGATAAGATAACAAGAACTTAAAGCATTCAACCACTCAACATGCAATCAAAGCAAGTCAACAACCAAGATTTAATGTAAAAAACAAGACATTCATAAATACTACAAGTAAATTATCCAAATTGAAGGTATAAGCATCAAAACATCACCCCGAGGCTCCCAATAAGAGTTTAGCCCCTCATAGGATTAGACAACAAGAAGAATGCCAAAGAAAAAAATAAAAAAGATTTTGAAAACCCCATGATAAGTGTCTAAATACACCGTTTTGTAACGGTGCATCACATGTACTTTCATGCATTATTTGAATGAAACCAGTGCCCTTTGATGTGTCTTTCGTGTTTTTCTATTTCAGGGCATCTACGGCCATCAACGTGAGGAGGAGCATTTAGAGGATGAAAATCGAGGCCAAGGAGCGAAGAAACGAAGGTTAAACAAGCTCCGGACGTCATTCGGGCACTCCTACACGAAACGAGCCTATTCAGGCCCGTTTTCGGGCCCGTGTGCGGGCTGTGTGCGGCCCGCACACCCTTGGCAGAAGGGTGTGCGGCCCAGTGTGCGGCCGCACACCAGCCCGCACACAGGTGTGCGGGCGCACACTGGCCCGCACACCGCTCGGGTATTTAAGCCCGTTTAGGGCTTTTTCGCAAGATATCTTGCCACCGGCGCCTCCAAGAACCCCCACGCTCAAATATTCACCGGAGAAGGTTATTTTGGAGTGGAATCAAGTGGGAGAAAAGGAAAGAACGCATAGATCTTCATCCTAGAGCTTGTCGACGCGGATTCGGCAAGTTTCTTCATCAAACCTAGTCGACACGCTCAAGAGGGAGTTCTTAGTGCTTTTGTTGATGTACTCTTTATTGTTTGAACTTTCCTTCTTATTCATGTCGAACTAAACCTCTCAAGGCCGCTGGGCAACCGGTGAACCTTGGGAGGAATACTTGTATTGGATGTTATACTTTTAATTCAATGAATGCATGGTTTGTCATTTGGTTTCATACATTGTGTACTTAATTGTAGTGATTTGCATGAGAACTCGCATTTCATCTTATTGATTATGCTTGGTTGTGCGAGGTGCGCTCTTGCATTAGATCCACTTAGTATGAAGAGGGATTAATTGTACCGGTACACCGGAGGTTCCGGGTGCCGGTAGCCTCCCGTAGGTTGTAGAGTTTATCTTAGCGAAATTGCTTATAGATAACTCTAACCAAGACTCCTTAATCCCAATGACATCGTGTGAGCATCTTTTGGACAAAGGAACTTGTACTGGATTAGAGCTACACTACGGAGGTTCCGGGGTAGTCGACTTCCGAGTCTAAACGGACCAACTTGTTACAAAACATGCATGCATTATTTATTTATTTTTTCATCCATACTTGTGTTCTTCCCGGGGAATCCTTGCCCTGGGCCTTATTTGTGATACTTGTTTTCCCTCTACATGCTTATTGTTTGTTGGTGGCTTGATCACTTTTATTGATTTGTTTTCATACTTAGTTTTATTATAACAAAACCAATGTTTTGACTTGACTAAACAGCTAATCTAAGAAGAAGTAATAGTAGATCTCGGGACCCTAGGGAATACGACCCTCTTGTGCTCGCACAAGAGGTATTACTTGACGACCCGTGCACTTGCGGCCAGGGAGCCACGTGCCCGCTTTCTAGCGACGCGCGCAGCGACCATCAAGTTTTTTGGCGCCATTGCCGGGGACACCGAGAATACTAGGAAAACTCCTAGATGCTGGCTTAGTTGCTTATTTTTTTTTATTTTTATTTTTATTTTTATTTTTTTTGTATTTTTTTTTATGCCTTAATTTTTTTTTTATTAGTTTCTTTGTACACAGAGGCCATGGATTTTCAAGAAGCTATGGTGGCCGCAAAAATTTATGCACTTGAAGAAAAGTTGGACAAATTTATGGCCATGCAAGCAAATGAAGGAGATAGGAATAATAATATTTACAATCCATTGTGCAGGGGGCAGCAAAATTCTCCTAGATATTCTCAAGAACAACAATGGAACTACCCTCAACAAACAATGATAGAATATCCCCATATCAAGAACGGTGGCACTATCATCCTCCAGTTATTCCACGTGAGCAACACTGTCAAAGGAAATAGTTGTGGAGGCGCTAGCAAAGTTTATGATTGCCACCGAGAACAATTTTAGGAATATTCGAGCATCTATTCAGAAGATTGAGAAACAAGTGGCAGAACTTCAAAAGGCAAACGCAGAGGCTGAAATAATTGAGGAACAAACAATCGAAGTTCTACCAAAAGATGCTATTGAAGAAGAAAATGGGGAGGCTAAAAGCATGGTTGCAGAAGAATGTGAGGAAGTAGAAGAAACTGAATCGATCATAACGGAAGAAGCTACTTGTCTCAACATCAGTCAATCCATCAACTTTTCAATATTATTCAAGTGCAAGAGAAAAATTCCGAGAATTGTATTTGAAGAAGTGGGTGAGAAGCTAAAGCCATCCATGAACCCACCTATGCCGGGCTTGGACAATTCTCACCCGAAGATTTTCCCTTGGAGACCCAAGCTAATGTTGTGGGCAATTGGAGTTAATCAACCCGAGGTTGAGAAAAATCATGTGGATTGAATGTTGAAGCTACCCAATAATCCACCTATGCCAAGCTTGACAAATTCTCAACCCAACTTGTTCCCTTGGAAACCCAAACAACACTTTTGGGTAACTCAAGGCAATTTACAAGGAGTCGAGGAAGAAAATGTGGGTAGAAGGTTAAAACCATCTCGGGACCCACCCACGCCGCGCTTGAACAATTCTCGACCCAAATTATTCCCATGGAGACCAAAATGTAATTCTTTCATGATCTCCATCTCGACATCTTCTCGGCAGGTATGTTTTGTATTTTCTGGTAGCTCTTATGCCACATCTAGCCGGGAGGAGCACACCATTTTCAAGCCTCCATGAGGTAAGAAAGAGGTACGCCAAGCTCGTGACGTTAAACAAGCGCTTCTTGGGAGGCAACCCAAGCTTTTAAATTAGTTTTCTTACTTTCCTAGTTGTGTGTTTTTAGTTTTTATAGCTTTTGTGCTTGTTTTTGTTTTTGTTTTGTGTGAGTACCTCAATTGCACATTTTTGTAATTTGATGTGTTGGCATGAGTATTTATTGTTGAGGTCGATGATTCTTGATGTGTTATCTATAGTTCTATGATCATACTTTGCATTGTGATGAGGATTATGCATGTAACGACGAGTTTCAAGGTTTTCTGGGGCTATGCGGGCTGTCTACCACCCGCACAAGCAAGGCAGAGAGGTGTGCGGGCTGTATGCGGGCCGCACATCCATGTGCGGGCCGCACACAGCCCGCACACAACCCCCAGTCAGCACAAAATTTCAGCCTGTTTAGCACACAAGAAATTCTGTTTCTCTTTTTCTCTTTGGCTGATTCTAGTGCAGTTTTTTGTGAATTTTTATGTAGGAAACCCTCTTTATTTTGCCATCCTAAGCTTGATCTTCAAACCCCTTATCATTTTGAGTTTTAATTTTGTCGATCTATCACTTTTCATCAAGTTTTCAACGACACCGTTAGTTTTTGCCATCAAGCTTTGGGTGTGAATTTCTTTCTTATCTTTCTAGATTTTATTGCTTAAATCTTTATCAAAGCCCAAGCAAAAGAAGGTGAGAATGCTTTAAACTTGAAAATTCATGTTGATATATCTTTTCTTTACAAGTTCTCACCAAGAGATGACAGTTGAGACAATTATGCTTGAGTACTCACATTTTGTGCTTCCTTGTCTTATTTCTTTTTGTAGTTCAAGTTGGAAAGAGCTTAACTCTTCCAAACTCTTGCTTTAATTTTTTTCTTGTTTTATTTTAGCTCTTTAATAATTTTTGTGTGATGATGATGGATGCTTTGATCTAATGTCCCGTTCTATCTCGCAGGGGTAGACGTGGGCATTGCTTTCTCTTCTCTCTACTATTATTAGGAGCACGATGATTACGTGATCTTATCCATTCATGTGCTACCACTCTAACTCAGGGAAGTTCACCTACCCCTCATCTATGCTTTATACTTCTTATCATTTATTTTGCGCCGCTGACCATGTACATTGGGGACAATGTACGAGTTTAAGTGGGGGTGGCATGCATGCACATATGTTCTTTAGCATCGAAATTTTTTTTATTATTATTATTTGTGCATGTCTGTTTTGGTGAACTTAGATGAAATTTATGCATGATTGTAACCTATGATGGTGATGATACTTAAGTGTACATTAGAGTAGGACAATGATAAATGCTAAGCTATTGCACACAACCTTGTACTTACTGAATTTTGATCATTCACGGCATTCCATCACATACCTTTTAGCTTGGACCTTGGACACCTAGGTTAGGTTAAATGATAACCTTCGTGACCATCTTAGTAGCTAACCCATTTTAGTGATACCGTACCTTGACGTGTTAGGCTTATTCCTAATGAGTTGTCTGAGGGCTTCTGTCTCTCTCTTTAAATTGGCAAAAAGGGAAATAAAGTGTTGCAAAAAAAAAAAAAGAGTTTTATATAGCAATAAGAATGACAATGCTCCTCTACTTGAATAGAAAATTAACTTAGGTTTCGGACTCCTAAAAAGAGTGTTTCCTAAGCCAAAAGCTAGAAAGGCACGAGCATGTTCATGTGAACTTGTTATCTTCTAAATAAGTTGGGTTTTTGGTGTCTGATCGGCATATATACCCTTCCAAAATGAAGATTACAGTTCATGTTAGTCAAAAAAAAAAAGGGCCAATTGTGTATAGACGAGAGACAGAAGTGCCTTGTGAATTCATTAGGGGGTTCCCTACCATTTCAAGGTTCGTTACCGCTTTAAGTGGTGTGATGTGCTTCAAGAAGTGGTCCTCGGGGTGTCATTTTTCTCCCTATCTAGGTTACAAGAACCCAGGTGAAGAAGGTTGCACACACACAGCATCATCTTGCCGAATGAATGTTTCGAAATTTCTTTTATGGTTGTAGCTTAGCATCTAGAGTCTTACACTTGCTATTGTATACTTATACTTGAGCCGGAGGTTGTGTATTTAGCCACTTATCAATTCCTCTTGTTCTTCATGTTTGTTTGCTTGGGGACAAGCAAACCTTCAAGTGGGGGGTACTTTGATAAGTGTCTAAATACACCGTTTTGTAACGGTGCATTACATGTACTTTCATGCATTATTTGAATGAAACCGGTGCCCTTTGATGTGTTTTTCGTGTTTTTCTATTTCAGGGCATCTACGAGCCATCTACGTGAGGAGGAGCATTTAGAGGATGAAAATCGAGGCCAAGGAGCGAAGAAACGAAGGTTAAACAAGCTCCGGACGTCATTCGGGCACTCCTACACGAAACGGGCCTATTCAGGCCCGTTTTCGTGCCCGTGTGCGGGCTATGTGCGGCCCGCACACCCTTGGCAGAAGGGTGTGCGGCCCAGTGTGCGGCCGCACACCAGCCCGCACACAGGTGTGCGGCTAGGTGTGCGGGCGCACATTGGCCCGCACACCGCTCGGGTATTTAAGCCCGTTTAGGGCTTTTTCGCAAGATATCTTGCCACCGGCACCTCCAAGAACCCCCACGCTCAAATATTCACCGGAGAAGGTTATTTTGGAGTGGAATCAAGTGGGAGAAGAGGAAAGAATGCATAGATCTTCATCCTAGAGCTTGCCGACGCGGATTCGGCAAGTTTCTTCATCAAACCTAGTCGACACGCTCAAGAGGGAGTTCTTAGTGCTTTTGTTGATGTACTCTTTATTGTTTGAACTTTCCTTCTTATTCATGTCGAACTAAACCTCCCAAGGCCACCGGGCAACCGGTGAACCTTGGGAGGAATACTTGTATTGGATGTTATACTTTTAATTCAATGAATGCATGGTTTGTCATTTGGTTTCATACATTGTGTACTTAATTGTAGTGATTTGCATGAGAACTCTGCATTTCATCTTATTGATTGTGCTTGGTTGTGCGAGGTGCGCTCTTGCATTAGATCCACTTAGTATGAAGAGGGATTAATTGTACCGGTACACCGGAGGTTCCAGGTGCCGGTAGCCTCCCGTAGGTTGTAGAGTTTATCTTAGCGAAATTGCTTATAGATAACTCTAACCAAGACTCCTTAATCCCAATGACATCGTGTGAGCATCTTTTGGACAAAGGAACTTGTACTGGATTAGGGCTACACTACGGAGGTTCCGTGGTAGTCGACTTCCGAGTCTAAACGGACCAACTTGTTACAAAACATGCATGCATTATTTATTTATTTTATCATCCATACTTGTGTTCTTCCCGGGGGAATCCTTGCCTGGGGCCTTATTTGTGATACTTGTTTTCTCTCTACATGCTTATTGTTTGTTGGTGGCTTGATCACTTTTATTGATTTGTTTTCATACTTAGTTTTATTATAACAAAACCAATGTTTTGACTTGACTAAACAGCTAATCTAAGAAAAAGTAATAGTAGATCTCGGGACCCTAGGGAATACGACCCTCTTGTGCTCGCACAAGAGGTATTACTTGACGACCCGTGCACTTGCGGCCGGGGAGCCACGTGCCCGCTTTCTAGCGACGCGCGCGGCGACTATCACCCCCTATTTCCTTGGATCCTTGCGACTATTCGAGGTTCTACTGTGGAATGAATTCTCCTCCCGATCGGCCTACCATTCATGCGCCATTCCCCTTATGATGGTGAGTACAGCTCCCCAAAGCTCTCCTTGTCTTCTCGCCTTCTTTCCCCAGACAAAAGTCCCCCAAAAACCTAAGTTTTTGGGGTTTTAACCTTTTCACGATATGAGCACGGCTGTGTTGAGGCCATGCTCCAAGCCGTGCAGATTACGGCCGAATAAAACTCAGGAAACCCAAAATTCCTGTAATCTGCACGGGGTCCAACACGCCCGTGTTGCGGTCGTGCTTAGAGTTGCACAACTGTGCTTAGCGACCAGAAGGCGTGCTGTCCTTTGCTGAATTCTCCTGCAATTTGCACGGCTTGCAAGCACGGGTGTGCTGAGGCAGTGTTGAGCTTGGGGAGGTTTCTTCTAAGTCCTTTAGGTCCCAGAATCACTCCAAATCACTTCTTCTTTCTTTAGGCCTTTGATATTTGCATGGAAAACTAGAAATACCTCAAATAGCACTGAAATAGGAGAATTAACGCCGCTAAACTCAAGAATCATGGGAGTAAGATATAAAATAACTAATATGAACTGCACTCATCACCCACGCTCCAAGTACAACCTAGAAATTGAACAGCAGAGTTCTCATGCGATCGAAGGCGTAAAGTACACATAGAAGGAATCACAAACAATAGAAATTCTTATAAAAGTATTTCTACTTCCAACACTAAATCGCAAGGGATTATCAACAATAATTATAACAAAACTACCCTAGGGTTCATCATGCCCAAATCACATACAAGTTAGTTCCTCATGAAAGAGGAACACTCATACAAATCCAATGAACAGACAAGCATAAAGAAAAGCAAAAACCACTCCCTCTAGCTTTGAATTGCCTTGGATGGAAGAAGATCGTCGATGTCGCCTAGATCGCTCCTCAAACGATGCCTTAAAGCCTTGGATCTTCCCCCTATCTCCTCCTCGAATATTTGCCTCCCTCTTGGTGAAGATTAGCGCGGTAGATCGCCGGAAAATGCCGCTAGCAAGGGTGGGGCCGCGGCCCAAGAAGAAGAGAAGAAGTACCTCTCTAAAATCAGCCCTAATTGGTCTTTTAAAACCTCTTTGCGGGCTTCCATACGGGATGCCTTGCTGGCACAAGCTTGCCCGCAAGGCTCCCAGCCTTTTCAAGAAAAATCCCATTTCGGGGGGTGCTACAGTAATCTTTCTACAAGTAACCATTCTACGGTAATCCATCTACAAGATCATGCTACAAGTAATAAAACTCGAGAATATTGTATTTGATACGGATTTCTTCCCAAATACATTTTTGAGCTCATTTTGGCTTCTTCAAGGCCTGCAACACAAATAAAACTTATTTAAATACAAAACGGGCATCGGTTCATCAAAATACATACAAAATACAATAACAATACAGGGTATAAATACATACATTTAGACACTTATCACTACCTGCACTTACAAAGGCAGTGTTTAGTATTAACTATGGGAGATCGACTTTCTTTTCTACTCTTGCACTTTACTTCTTGTATAGGAAGTGTGTGTTCAAGTTTTGTCGGGTGTTCTTCATGTAAGGATCTTAGATAGGATTTTTTTGAGAGAGGAAAACAATTAGAGAAAACCCTTGCATTAGTGTAAGCAAAGCTGAAGGCTTGCGGCATTCAATGTGCCGCAGGAGCCCCCTAAAACAGGGGGCCTTGCGGCCTCCTGTGTGGGCGGCATGGGAGGCTACAAGGGGCCTTATGGCCAGCCCGCAAGGGCCTCAGCCAGGGGCCTTGCAGCATGCCTTGCGGGCGCAAGGTAGCCCACAAGGGCCTCTGGAAAGAGGCCTCATGGCCTCCCTCGCGTCCGGAAGGGAGCCCGCGGGCCTCCCGCGTTTTTAGCCTATAAATACCCCATTTGAACTCCAAAGGTCAGACCGCTTTTTCCTCTCTTCTTCTCCCCATCTTGGATCCCCATTCTCTCCTATATTAGATCTCCATTCTTGAGCTCCAAGAAAGAAGAAGGGAGTTGATATCTTCCTCTACTCCTTTGGTGATAATCTCTCTTATAGATCTAGTGAAGGTTAAGGTGAGTTCTCTCCTCCTCTTGAATCTCTTATTCTTGATGCCATTTCTTCTTAGATTTGTGAATGAAAAACTTGGATCTAGTATAGATCTAAATCTTAGATGGAATTAGAGTCTTGATTTCATGTTTTGATGAAGAATAAGGGAGATCCTTCATCTCTAAGCTATGATCCTTGTAGATCCGAACCAAATTGGATTCTTCTTGATTTTATTGTGATTTTGAGGGTTTTGAGGATTTTATTTTCGTAATTCCTCAAATTAGGGTGTTTATCAAACCCTAGAAGCAATGAGATCTTATTTTGGATCATTTTTCCCCACTTGTTATCTTGTTTGGGTTATGTGATTGATTCTTGATTTTCTTGGATGTTTAATGGCATATAGGAGGTGGATCTACAAGCAAGGGACCAGGGCAAGTAGGTGAGTGACCTAGAGGGTTTTATCTCGTTAAGTTTGTATGTGGGAGTCGTTTAATTAATGTGCTATGATCATGCACGATGAATGCTTAATATTGCATATTCTTGAATGGTGGTTTTCTTGATTTCAATGGAAACATGAGATGTTTTCATGGAACTTAGAATCATGATGCTTTATGATTTGGTTTTCTTCTTAATTATGTTCAAAGATCATTCATATATCTAGTGGGTTGAAAACCCAATGATTAGAAATACTTATTTTCAAAGAATTACTAAAGGTTTAATGTTCTTGATATAAAGACATAAGAAGGGCCGATGTGAATCAAAACAAGTTTCTTAGTGATGATGCCATATTTGAAACATGTTTTCAAAGAATTCAAAAGATTTTGACATTTCTTGTGAGGGTTGGAAACCCTATGGCTTAAACTATATGTTTCCAAGATTTGTGATTTTAAGAGCTTGATCTTCTTGTTATTTTGACCCAAGAGGGGCTTATGTGAACCAAAATCAAATTCTTTATGATGATGTCATATTCGGAATGAATTTTCAAAAGAAAACTCTTGTGATGATGTTCTTGATGAAAATAACATCATTGACGATGTTTTTCACAATTATTTAGTCTTGGATTAAGCGTTGTATATTCAAGTATTTGTGATCTCTTGATGACATATGTGATATCATATTGATGTGTTCATGATGAGCCTACGGGCGGGATGGATTTCACAATTGTTTTGATGGTGACATGGAGAGGATCCCCAATATCTTCTGCAGAAGCGAGTCTCCACGGACCGACCTAGTTACGGTGGCGTGGAATTCTTGGCTGACTTCACCCTTTCAGGGGGCACGTAGAAAGCCTGAAAAGTGCGGTGTTGGGTGCCCGGAGTCACCACTCGGGACTCCCAACGGCCAACACCAAGATACTCGCATCTTGGTGGCTTGATTCCGCGTGTTTCCGCAACACAGGGTGATGTGTCAACCCCTTGCATTACCGCAAGTGCACGGGTCGTCAAGTAATAAAGTAGACCCCAAAGGGTCGGGTTGTCGAACCACAGGGAACAGAAGTACTAGTAATAGCCCCTCTTTTGTTATCTAGCCTAATGACTGTAGTGTGTGATGATCTAATGGCCAACACTAAGAGTGTCACCACAAGTGCGCAGGAAATAAGAAGGAAAAGAGTTCTCAATCAATAAAAGTGAGGTATCCGGACAATGCTCCCCCAAGGATTCGGGTGTTGGATGTAGATTACAAGTGTTTCTAAACGAAAACAATGAGTCGTGGGTATCCTAAGGTATAACGGCCCCTGCCTCCAGGTCGCCGATAACTAGTCCCCTACGAGGTCCCGGCGGAGAATTCTCTCGACGCCTCACACCACATATGACTGCTTAAAACCTCTAGGGATCCCAAAGATATAACCAATTAGTAAAAGTAGATCTAACCCTGCCTCCAGGTGAAAGATCCCTAACCCCCTACGAGGTCCCGGCGGAGAATTCTCTCGACGCCTCACACCACATATGGTTGCTTGACACTTAGGGAATATGGAGATAGGAAATATCTGTCGGAAGGGAAAGGGGACACTCCGCTATCTCACGGCTCACCCTCTCAACCCTCTTTACTCTTGGTAATTCTAAACCTAGCGGTGATCTCTCTCTTCACTAGATTGAATAAAACATGCAAGGCAATTAATAATGAAATCAAAAGCACAAACAAGCATTAAGAACTCAAGAGTAAAACTCAAATTGATAAATTCGAATAGAAACACAATGTAAATCTAATGAAAATAAGAATCCTAGGGTTTACATGTCCGAATACCCTCCAGGTGTTTAGCTCTCCATGGAGCGAGTCACAAAACAAATAATAAATTCAGAATAAAGTTCCAAAGACATAAAGAATAACCCCCTTAAATCCGTGATGATGGTCTTGATGGGTAGTTTCCACGTCTGGATTGAATCCACTCCGAAGCTAGGTCGCCGATGGCTTCCTTGACGCTATGACGGAGGAGGAATCGATCCAAGTTGGTGAGGAAAGCTTCCCAAAGCCACAAAGAACTCCTTCCAAGCCCTAGCCGCCTTGTATCTCGAAAGTGGCCGAAAAGATTCCTAAAAATTATCACAAGGCGGCTTTTATAATTTGAATTCGGGGCTTTACGCGGGCATCCACACGGGCATCCACACGCCCGTGTGGAAATTCCACACGGGCGTGTGAAGTACTTTAATACAGTACTGCTACAGTAAATGCTACAGTACTTTTGCTACATTGCTTCGCTTCAGTGAAATCCTCAAGAACCTTCTTCTGCTTTGTACGGAAGCTGGGACATGGGCATACTACTGCCTTTGTGCCCTTTCGGTTTGTGTAATGACTTGTACTCCTCCGAAAGTTGGCAACACCCCCATGCATATGAACACAACTTCTGATTGTGGCCTTGAAACGTGTCATCACACCCTATCTTTGCTTCTTCCTTTACGCCATATCTCCAAAGCCGTGTTTGCACAAAAGAACACAAAACATACCTTGTTAATGCTAAAACCTGATAAAAGTGATGCTCGATGCATGTAAACTGATATTATAAAATATATATAATCAAGCACTTATCACCACATATGATTGCTTAAAACTCTAGGCAGCCCAAAGATATAACCAATTCCTAAAAGTAGATCCAACCCTGCCTCCAGGTAAAGGATCGCTAACCCCCTACGAGGTCCGCGGGAGAATTATCTCGATGCCTCACACCACATATGGTTGCTTGACACTCAGAGAATATGGAAATAGGAGATATCTATCGAAAGGGAAAGGGGACACTCCGCTATCTCACGGCTCACCCTCTCAACACTCTTTACTCTTGATAATTCTACACATAGCGGTGATCACTCTCTTCACTAGATTGAATAAAACATGTAAGGCAATTAATAATGGAATCAAAAGCACAAGCAAGCATTAAGAACTCAAGAGTAAAACTCAAAGTAATAAATTCGAATAGAAACACAATGCAAATCTAATGAAAATATGAATCCTAGGGTTTACATGTCCGAATACTCTCTAGGGGTTTAGCTCTCCATGGAGCATGTCAAAAAGCAAATAAACTAATGATAAACAAGTTCACAAGCCATAAACAATAACCCCCCTAAATCAGTGATGATGGTCTTAATGGGAAGCTTCCACGTCTAGATTTAATCCACTCCGAAGCTAGATCGCCGGTGGCTTTCTTGATGCTATAACAGAGGAAGAATCAATCCAAGTTGGTGAGGAAAGCTTCTCAAAGCCGCAAAGAACACTCTCCAAGCCCTAGCCACCTTGTCTCTTGAAAGTAGCCGAAAAAGACCCTAAAAATTATCACAAGACAGCTTTTATAAAATGAAATCGGGGTTTCACACGGGTATCCACACAGGCACTCACACGCCTGTGTGCTGTAGCCACACGCCGGTGTGGAATTTCCACACGGCAATAAACAGTAAATTGCTACAGTGATTTCTCCCAAAATCATTCTTCGAGTCCACACAGTCGGGCACACGCCCGTGTGGTAGAGTGTGCGACTTTCTGTAATTTGAAACCTTCAAAACCTTCTCCTATTTGCGCGCAGAAGCTAGGACATAGATGTACTACTGCCTTTGTGCTCTTCCGGTTCATGTTATTACTTGAACTCCTCCGAAAGTTGGCAACACCTCCATGTATGCGAGCACAGTTTCTATTTCTGGTCTTGAAATGTGCCGTCACTCCCTATCTTTGCTTCCTTTCTTATATTTCGCACCTCCAACGCCCTGTTTGCGGAAAGAACATAAAATACACTTTATTAGTGATACAACCTGATAAAAGTGATGCTCAATGCATGTAACATGATGTTATAAAATATATGTGTACAAGCACTTATCATGGCTCCTGACCCAACCGCGGCGACGGTTAGCGATGGAGGGTTTTCAGAGACTAGTGATTCCTGCCTACGATGCTTTATTGATCGCTCGGCCCCTGGAGAGTCCTTGGAGGAGTGCTGGAGCGGACTGAGCACCGACAGGACCTACGACCCCCGCAGGACGAAGGCCTCCTCCCTACGCAGCCAAACCCTTCGGTATATCCATTTCCCGCTGAGCCACTCTCTCACAGGTCGCGGGGATAGCACTGGAGTACTCACCCGCCCCGACTTCGACTTCTTTCTCAGCATGCTTGATGGGGTTCCCCTCCCTCTGGGCTATGAGGTCGCCTTCAGCATAGAGCACCAAGGCTCAGATTCTCGTATTAGCGCACTCTTCGCCGGACCATACATCACCCGTTTAATCAGAGGGATGCGGATGGTAGGGAGTGTGTTGCCGATCTCTGTGGACACACTCCGGGCGATGGGGATGCTGCGGGCCACCCAGACTTCTCACAGCATCCAGTACCACGCTTCGACTTCAGCCCGCGTCCTCGATTCTCCAATCACCACTCCCCACCAGCCGGCTCTCCTTTTTTTGGTGATGGATAACCCACAGTATGCAGCGCTTGGCTGCGCATATGGGCGCCACCCTTTCTTTACCTCCCACCTTTGGCGCTGCTTCTACCTCCCGGACCGTCTGAATTGATGCAGCAGACCTGGCCTTCGATGCCTAGTCCAGCAGTGATACCGCCGATTTCTGATCTTTTCTCTTACTTTGTGTCATTATTTTGTTTTCAGCACTAGTTTTCTATTTTTAGTTTGTGGTTGTGTTTGTTGTTGTGAGTCAGTTAGCAAGTGGAGTCCCTTACTAAACTGATCTCTTTCTGTTTTATGATTTCTTTTCTGTTTGTTTTGTTTATCTCTCTAATGCTTGTGTGCTTTAATTCAGGATGCACGGATGCCTCTTTTGCTGGTTGTATCAAATGGCTTCACCTGATCATAAACATTTCACAATCTCTTTATGTCCTGCACATCAACTATGTCTCCATCGTGTGTTAACGGGGTTTCGCCTCCTTGGTTTAGTGAAGTCCCCCAACTCTTCTTCAATTTCAATTGAATCATTTACATCTTTTGCATGTCTTAATCTTTGAACATTGACGATAATGTCTTATTCAAGTGTGGGGGAGGGTTGTATGTTTTTTCCATGCTTTATGATGTAGTGTATGACTTAGCATGATCTATGAAATTTCTAGTTGAGACTTTCTAAGCTAAGGAGACATTGAGTTTGTTAGTGCACTTTAGTTGAACCTAAAGGTTATTTTTGCTCTTAATTTGGAAACCCTAAATTCTAGCATCCACCTTGTTTAGAAGAGGGTCTAGTCTAAGGCTAGTAAAAACAAATTGATTAACTCTAAACTCAATAGTAAAAGCAAAAAGTGAGAAGAAAACTTAAAAAGTAGAAAAGAGAAGAATTTCAAAAAGTCAGATACCTTGTGGGATGCCCTATCAAATTCATTGAAAAGTGATGAGCAAGAATGAGGAAAGAGCTATCGTTCTAGAAAAAGCAAAAGCCGCACTTGAGTAGTCAGATTTTAGGCATCACAAATGTCATTCTTGATTACCTACCGGGTGAAATTGCTGCCTCTATGGTGTATGAAGCTACTACCCAGGTTAGGGGTCATCTTGAAAGAAAAATGCGCCCCTAGCTAGGGCCCTTCAAAAACATTCGTGGCGCACCCTTTTAGGCTTCACACACATACACGGTAGTAAAGAGTAAGAGTAAAAATCTTTTTTGAGCTTTCAATTGACTTATGCACTTGCTACTCAAGGTCCCTTAAGCTTAGGAATCTCCTTACCTTGTTGAGATCAGAGGTCATGCACTCATCTATTTGTTGAGAGGTTAGGGTTGCTTGAGGACAAGCAACGATTCAAGTGTGGTGGTATTTGATGAGTGCATTTTATATAGATATATTTCCCATTTTATACCCATTGTCTCTTTATTCTTTTGACATTAATTTTCCCAATTCAGTGTTTTTCGAGGTATTTTCAGTTTACTGTGCAGTTATCTAGGTCCCGTAGCGATAACAAGTATTTCTGAATGATTTTAGTATCAAAAGGACTTAGAAGAAACTTCGTCAAGTCAAGCACGGCCTCAACATAGCCGTGCTCCCAAGGCGTGCAAATTACAGAAGAATTCAAGCAGAGTCAGCACGCCCTCTGGTCTCTGAGCATGGTCGTGCACTAGTCAACATGGCTGCCACACGGGCGTGTTCCACCCCGTGCAAATTACAGCCTTGCGAGTTGAAAGAATTTATATTTGGCCGTAGACTACACGGCTTGAAGCATGGCCTAAGCATTGCCGTGCTCACATCGAGAGAGGGTTTAAAAGAACTGAAAGTTAGGGTTTCGACACTTTTGGCTTGGGTGAAAGATGGGAGAGTCGAAGGGAGAAGCTTGTACAGTCGTCTTCATCATCAGGAGAGGGGAGAGCGCTAATTATAGGCCCAATTGGAGGGGAATCCCATCGACATCAGCACCTCAGATCTCAAGAAGGATGCAAGGAAAGAGGGATTTTTTGGTTTTTCTTATATTTTCTTCTCTCGTAATCTTTTGTTGACTGAACCAATGAGGGGCTAAATCTCTTAGGGTTCCCCGGGTTGGTGAATTGGCTGTATTAAAATCAGTTTCATTTAATGCAGCGTTTATGGATGTTTCAATATCTACTTGTTAAATCTTTGGTTGTTTACTTGAATGTTGGTTGTTGAGTGAATTGATTGTTTGAGTTACTTGATTTTCGCTTAGCTTGTATATCTCTTTGATTGATACAAGAAGTTGGAAATAGGCTCACACCTCCAATTCCACTATTTGCATCATCCACATTAGGGCAACAAGATTCTAGAACATAGATTGATTGAGACACGTCAGATAAATGATGTAGACTCTAAATTTCGAATTACACCAAGGCACAAACCCGGGCCCAATTCCTTCCATTGAACAAACCCTAAGTTTCACAAACTGTGATTCTTCATCCCCAATTTCTCTCGTTCCTAAGTTTAGAGTCATTCTTCCGAATTCCAATTGATTAGATATTAAGAAGTAAGAAAGTATTAGGAGATACACCAGTCCCTATGGATTCGACTACTCGACCCCTGGGTACACTTTGCTACTTGTGCGACCCGTGCACTTGTGGTTATGCAAGGGGCGTATCAAGTTTTTGGCGCCGTTGCCGGGGACTGGTAACTTCTGAGAAATCTTACAGCCTTAGTACTCTAGTCGTTTATTTTCTTTGTTTTTCTGTTTTCTTTCTTTTCCTCTTTTACGTTCTTGTTTTTTTATGTGATTGTTGTGGCCTTGATCTGCATATTTTCACCTTGATTCAATTTCTTAATTCTCATATTTTTACCTTATTGTTACGCAGGTATAGTGTATGACTCGTGGGAGTTCATCCCATTTAGCTAGCCCATATCCCAACATCGAGCGAACATTTCATAGAAGGTTGAGGTAGGTCAGTCTGAGGGAGACCGGGTCAGTCGAAATTAGTATTAAAGTGGACCAATTGGAAGTCATGGCCGGAAACCAGAGGTGTATTTCGGAATACGCATGTACTAATCTTGAGGGCTTCCGGCTCGAGTATCATTCGACCCCTGTTGCAACAAACAATTTCGAGTGGAAGCCTAACTTTATCCGGATGGTACAACAGATGTGCCAATTTGATGGGTTCCAAGATGAAGACCCGTACGACCACTGATGGGCGTCCCGCAAGTACACGAGGTCGTCAAGTAATGCCATGTGTGTGACACAAGGATCTACCCTTACTTCCTCTTCACTTATTGTCTAACCAAATATCTCGAGGTTGGATGCTAGGAACTACAAAATGATTTTAAGAAAAGCTAAACTAAATGTGAAGTTACAGGCCAAATAGGTGGAGAATCACAAGGGGAAAGATGGTAACGGACGAGGATCCCCATGGGACGGCCGAAGCTAGACGGATGCTAGGGTTAAGATTGCAATTATGGTTTGGGCCAAGAGACTCCTAAAGTAGGTTAACCCCGAATCCCTCGGTGATTAACCCCTAATCCCACATAGGTATTGGACAAAATCTCTTCGACCAAATCCACCTATGATTGCACTACGACTAGGGAAATCTCCGATTAGGGTCAAACTCGGTACCTAGGTTCGAGCCTAATGGTTGGAGGGGTACCAAATACCCGAATTCCTCGGCGTATAGGTACATGTATCCTTTTCAAACTATGAGAGTCTAATACAAGGGGCGTACCACACGCTCCAAATACAACCTAGAAATTGAACTACGAGTTCTCATGTAATTCAAGGCAATCAAGCACACATAGTATGGACCACAAACCAAACAATTTTCATTAAACATAAATTAAAGCATCCATACAAGCTTGTTCATCCCAAGGTTCACCGACATCCGGTGACCTTAGGACTTAGTTGTTTACACAAGCAAATAACACAAAACACAACATGAAAACAACAAATCTAGCCATAACAAACACTCCCTCAATTGTTGGTGATGAAAAGGTGAGCCGGATCGTCGCCATGAGCCTCCACCTATGCTGCAATGAGGGCGTCTTCCTCTTCTTCTCCAAGCTTCCAACGTTGAGATAGAGAATGAATCTTGCCAAATCTTCACTCTCCCCTTGATCTTCACTCTTCAATTGATGAGGAAATGGCTCTTCTTTCCCGGATTTGTGCCTCCTCCAAGCTCCAAGAAGAAGCCCCTCAAAATCTAACCAAAAAGCCCCTTTTCTTTTCCCCTAACACACCTTAAGAGATGATTTCGGGGTGGCTATGCAGGCGGCCTTGCAGCGCATGCTTGCCCGCAAGGCTCCCAGGAATTTATAGAAAACATGTACCGGGGTGCTATAGTAACCCCCGCTATAGTCTTGTTATAGTGACGAAGCTCCAAAAACGCCGTATTTGGTGTCAATTTCTTCATAAATACGCTCTTGAGCTCATTTTGGCTTCTTCAAGGCCCGTAACACAAATTAAACCAATTTAACCACAAAGGCGTCGTCGGCTTATCAAAAAGAATGCAATTTAATACAAAAATACTCTAAATAAATATACACTTATCATAGCATCCCCCACACCTAAGCATTTGCTTGTCCTCAAACAAACAAAAACATGAAGAATAAAAGAAAGATGATAAGTGGCTAAATGTGACCTCAAGCTCAAGCATTAAAGAACTCCGGTAGCGTGAAGTGAAAGAAGGTCCGGAAATTGAGTTGTATATAGAACAACATATGCTCGGCAAAGATAGTCCCGTCGTATCTAAAGTGTTCCCATGAGTGTGTGCGAACTCTCTACCGCGCTCTCCTCACCCCCTAGATCAACCTAGGGTTTCTATGCACTCCACACACTATGATGAGTAGTGTTAGAAATGTCAAAAAAAAACCGTCAATGAGGAGGTAACACCCTTTTGAATCTTAACTAGAACTCTAGGCGATTTTAAATGTCCTAGACGAGGCCAAGGAGATCAATAAGATTTTTTTTAGCTAACGTAGATCGTACAAAATGTTTCCGGTAGGGTGCACATGCTGTTTAGGCACCCGAGCACCCACCTACTCAATTTATTACATATCTACATAAACGCATTCATACTTCACCGGGCTGTTGGATGAAGATATACTCTCGGGTGAGCTCCGTACCTTAAGTTACTTAGCCAATGAGAGCAGAGGAATACTGGTCTTTCACTTATTTCTATTTACAACCTATCTGATGTCTCCTGGTCTAGTCTACATGTCATAATGTCACTAATGCTAGGGTTCACAAGAATCAAAAGTTCTTAAAGGCACAAAATGAAAGTAGCCCTTAACAAACTAAAACTAGTATCAATGTGATTGGGTTAGTCGGAGTGTATGAGGTAAAAGTTCAGTGATACAAAGGCGTGGGCTACACTAGAGATAACATGAGACCTTCAATCAAGCACATGAATAAGATACAACTCAATTCTATCATTCTTTCAAGCTAGGAAATTCTTACAAAAATCTTAGTTATCAAGGTGAATTATGCATGCAAATGTATACATACCCATCCCTATACCTAGAGTTGGGCATTATCCTCAACGCA